>JAVXUP010001688.1:0-202262 GCA_033070095.1 Escallonia herrerae | reverse complement strand
CCTTGCTCTCAGCCCTTACGCCGTCCTTGCTGTCTCCCGCGTTGCCTACCTGGAAGCTGACTCAGACAGCATCCTTTGTGGCACCTCCACGTAGCATCGAACCCTTTTCTGCATCAACATTTTGGCGACTCCGCTGGGGAGGTGAACATCGTGTTGCAGTCTGCTGCACTTAGGCATCATGCCTATGCAACGGCGAGTTACGAGGGCTACCAGCCAGAGCCTTATCCATCCCGGTCGAGCAAGAAGGGACTAGTGCCCTGCGTCCCTAAGGCCACCCCACGTCTGACGTGCAAGTTGCAGTCAATGCGGCCATTCAGCAATTCACTCCTACTATAGCCAGCATACAAGACTCGCAAGCCACTCTCATGATCGCTATGAAGGAAATGCAGAGATCCATGCAGATTATGGCCTCACAGCAAGTCATTCCACCGGCCCAGCCCACAGGACCTGGGCCATTGACGCCGCCCAGGCCCCAGTGTCGCGACCACTACCGCCTCGGCCTTCCAGACCCCTGACGTTGGGGCTCGCGACATCCTCCCTGCCTATAGCTGGCACACTGCATCCCGCGACGCCATCACACAGACCGCAGCTGGATCCGGGACCGGTGCTGCAGCAAATCATCCCTGTTACTGCGCCACAGCATTTACCGGCCAGAAGTTCTTCTGAAACTCATGAGTCCATCGAGATGGAGCCCAACCCCTACCTGACGGAGCAACATCAAACGACCGGCCAGGTGGTGGACATGTCTTACCCAGCCACCCACACTGCCGCACACGTGCCTGTGGCAACGCCTGCCCCGTATTGTCCTCCTGCTCCACCAACCTACCCAGTTGCACCGTCAGGGGCTTGGGGCTCGAGGAGCCCCAGCCAGCCATCAGCCGCTAGTTGGCCAGGAGGAGCCACTCCCTCATTATGTCTCCAAAGCTGACTTCGATGCACTCCTCCGCCGGCTGTCACAGCAGTCTGCACCCGGCTCGCTAACTCAACGGACAGACCGCACGCCGTATGCCAACGAAATGGCCACTGTACCCTACCCACTCAGATACAAGCAACCCACTTTCGTGCTCTTCAACGGGCGCGAAGGCAATGCCCGTGAGCACTTGACAAGATTCGTCGGCTCATTGGAACAGTATGGCCCGGGCGATAGTTTGAAGTTGAGGGAGTTTCACAAATCCCTCACGGGCTTGGCATACACTTGGTATCATCAGATCCCCGGGGACAGTCATTCTTGGGATGAGATGGCCCAACTATTCTTGGACAAATTCCACTACGAAGCCGAGCGCGTCACCATAGTGGACATCGCCAGTATACGCCAGAATTCCGGCGAAGACTTAACCAAATATGTGCAACGCTTTCACCTTAAGTGCCTCGAGTGTACAGATTTCAGCAAGGACGAGACATTGGTCCCCATATGCATCAAAAACATGAACGACATCTACCGGGTGCACATTGAGAACTTGCAGTTGAGGTCTTGGGGGCACCTCAAGGAAGCAGCGCGACGTACTTACGAGACGGTCGGCCCTGTCAAACCATGGAGGACTCGCACGCAGAATGCATTGCTGGCCTCGACAAACATACCTAGTGCTCAGCGCGACAGCAACAGCACCAACCATAACAGTGTCAGCAATTACGCTGGCTCCAAGCGTCGCTCCCGGATAGGGACCAACGCCCTGACAAACGAAGACAACAGGAGACCCCCCTGCCTTTCCATGTGACCTGAATACGGTGAAAGAACTCTTGACAAAATGGGTTGTTAACGACCGCAACTTCAGACTACCACCTGTGCGGATCCCCATCACGGACGAAGAAAGAACCCGGCCCAACTACTGTCCCTTCCATCAAGCCCTTGGTCATCCTCTCCAAAACTGCAACGCACTACGAACCATCTTTGCAAGAAAGGTCACGTCAGGCGAACTACAGTTACGGAAGAACAATGATGTGCGTAAGGACCCTTACCCGAACCATGGTAACAACAACCGAGGGCATCAGGTGCTCATGGCCGTTACAGACCACGCCGAGCCTCTAGTCCCCGAAGTTCCTGCAGAGGTCTCCTCTATGGTCACACCTTGTATTCCTCCCACCCTTCAGCCAGCGTCCTCAGTCGGACAGATGACGAAGATTAAAAGCTTTTTTGATGAAATGGGGTTCTCACCCACGGCACGGACTTACCTTTCAAACTGTCTGATCGAGGTCACCACAGGCCTCGGTCCTGAATGTTTCACTGCCCAAGCCGAGCTCAGACATGTCCCTTCTACCGCATTCGTTTCTCGGACGAGGACTCACCGCCAATTGAACACCACAACCGACCGTTATACCTCGAATGCACTATTAACGGCACAGGCTTTCGTCCTTAGTGGACTGCGGCGCCTCAATCAACATCATTCCTCTCATCACCCTGCAGCAAGCCGGCATACCACCAAGGAAGATCATCCGTGACCCTGTCAAGATTACTGGCTTCGGGCAAGGCCCCCAGTCTACCCTCGGCCACATCACCGTCGACCTTATGGACAGCGAGTCCTCCTTCCACCTTCTGCTTGGACGACCTTGGATTCATGTTAACAAGGCTGTTCCCTCAACGTACCATCAATGTGTAAAACTGGTGGCCGGTCCTGTGGGACACGAGGTAGCACTAACGATCCCCGCAACCAGGGCACCCTTCGAATATGCCGAGTCTTGCTTCGCCGAGGCCTCTTTCTTCACTGAGCTCGCCCCGGATGGTGAGAACGCCACTCACATCCATTCCACCAAATTGCCAGAATGGGACGAGTTGTGCGGAAACAAACCTCCCAAGTCCAAGTCCGAATCCAAGAAGAACAACAAGAGCAAAACATCAGCTTCTTCGCCGCCACACGCGGTCTTGACCGATTCTCCGCCCTCATCCCCTAAGTCCAAAAAGCACAAGTCTGAACCTACCTTCCGACGCATTGTCAAAGACGGGAAAGTGATTTACCAGTTATGACGGTGTGCGGGGGTCCCTGGTGGTTCGTCATCTGACCCCCTCGATTTTGACCCGACCGTAAAAATAGAATGGTGTTGTACGGCCGAGCATTGCCCGCCAGACCCCGAACTTACTCCGGGCGCTGCCCCACCCTGCTATGAAGACGGCCCTCGACCACAGGCCAAAGATCTTGAAGAAATTAACCTGGCCGACCCAGGCGAGGAACCTCGATTGACATACATTGGCACAAAACTCGCCCCAGGCCGAAGAGAGGAATTGGTTACCCTCCTCCGCGAATATCGCGATGTATTGGCATGGAGTTACAACGAGATGCCCAGGCTGGATCCCGCCTTGGTGACGCACCATCTTAACATCACTACCAGGTTCAGCCCTGTCCGACAGCATCCGAGATCCTTCCGTCCAGAACTCGAATTGAAGATCAAGCGAGAGATCGAGCGGCTTCTACAAGCCGGCTTCATTAAACCAATTACTCATCCCATATGGCTGGCCAATATCGTCCCTGTCCAGAAGAAGAGCGGCCAAGTACGGGTTTGTATTGACTTTCGCGACATGAACAAAGCGTGTCCCAAAGATGAGTTTCCACTACATAATATCGACATGCTTACGGAAGCTGCCGCCGGATACGAGACCTTGTCCTTCATGGATGGTTTCGCCGGCTACAACCAAATTCGAATGAACCCGGACGACTGTGCCAAGACAGCTTTTTGAACTCCAATGGGTAACTTTTGTTGGAAAGTCATGCCTTTCGGTCTCAAGAATGCGGGTGCTACTTATCAGCGAGCCATGACCGCCATCTTTCATGACATGATACACCGTACCGTAGAGGACTACGTCGACAACCTCATCATCAAGTCTAAAAGGGAAGGCGATCATCTCACGGACCTGCGAGTGGTCTTCGATTGTTGTCGACAGTACAACATGCGGATGAATCAGTTGAAATGTGCCTTTGGAGTCTCCTCCGGCAAATTCCTCGACTTTTTGGTTAGTCGACAAGGGATCGACGTTGACCCTTCTAAAGCTGCTTCTATCCAAGAAATGCCTCCGCCTAAGAGCACCAAACAGTTGAAGAGCTTCCTCGGCAAGGTTTCCTACCTTCGACGATTTATCCCTGCCTTAGCCAAACTTATCACACCCTTTCGGCACTTGACACACAAAAGTGCACAGTGGAGTTGGGAGGCGCCCCAACAACGAGCATTCGAACAGATCAAGGCGATCCTCATGTCGCCACGGACCATGGTCGTGCCTCAGCGGTGTGTTCCACTCTTGCTTTACTTAACTTCCACACCCAGGTCCGTGGGAGCCTTGTTGGCCCAAGAAGTAGGTGGGGTAGAGCGTCCAATTTATTACCTTAGCCGATCGATCAGGGGACCCAAAGCCAACTATTTTGAGCTCGAGAAGCATTGCTTCGCCTTGGTCTACGCCTCACAGAAATTCAGGCACTACTTCTTGTCGCACCAAATCATGCTTGTCACCAAGGCTGATCCACTACGATACATGCTCACACGCCCTGCCTTGTCTGGATGACTTACCCACTGGTTATTGCTGTTAGCCGAGTTTGGCCTGTCCATTAGAAACCCTATAGCTCTGCGGAGCCAAGCACTTGCCGATCTCCTGGCCTTCTTTCAGCGACAACAGTGTGAACCGACTTCAGATCAATTATCGGGGGAGGAGACGGCCCTGATCTCTGACATAGACGACTTGTGGATACTCGAGTTTGACGGCTCAGCCACTAGCAAAGGTCCTGATAGAGCTCCCCTCCGGCAAGGGGGCACCGGTATAGTCCTTCGCAATCCACAGGGTGTTACCACATCCCTATCCTTCAAGCTCGCGTTCCTAGTATCAATAATGAAGTCGAATATGAGGCCCTTGTCATCAACCTCATGCTAGCTACCAGCATGGGGGCTAAGTCATTATGCATAAAGGGGGACTCAAACTTGATAATGAAACAAGCTGACGGAGAGTTCGCAGTCAAAGAGCCAGCTCTGGCTCCTTATCGTGCCCTGGTACAACACTTGGAAGGAAGACTTGGCCATGTCCAATATGAACATCACAACAGGTGCCGCAACCGACATGCGGACAGCTTGGCCACGATCGCATCGAAGATTGAGTTTGACGGTGAACGGCAAGTGTTAACCATCATTAGGAGAACCGCACCATGCACGGCATTGAACCTAGTCCCAAAAGACACTACTGCCAGTGACTGGAGGTAGCCAATCGTCAACCAACTTAGGGCACCATCTCTTGCGTCCACCTCCACCTTTACGGGTTTCTTAATGTTAGGAGATGTCCTATACAAATGATGTCCCGGAGGCACTCTGGCTAGGTGCTTGGCCCCTACGGAAGCAAAGCATAAACTACAGCTCGGCCACCAGAAATGTTGTGGCCTCGACGACCCCCCTCTGTACCGTCGTCTTCAGCGCATGGGCCTCTTTTGGCCGTCCATGGCCGAGGACGCTTCAGATGTACAACGGGATTGTTCAGAATGCCTGTAAGCACGGGATAGTGCGGAAGCACTTGTCATTAACGTCAAGGGCGACTTACAGCCTTTCCTGCAATACCTAACTCACGGGCTCCTACCGTCGGATCGTAGCTCGACACGATCTGTCAAGCGCCAATCAGTCATATATTTTGTGATGGAAGGCGAACTATTTTGCAAAGGGTTTTCAGGGCGCACCTTACGCTACTTACAAGGTGCTTCGGCTGGGGAAGTGATTAATGAAGTACATAATGGTGCTTGTGGGGAGCACCAGGGATCGCATAAGCTGTACGCAGAATTGCTAAGATTAGGGTACTATTGGCCGACCATGGAATCTGACTCCATCACTCATGTCCGACATTGCCAGCCCTGCTAGAGACATGCCGACAGGATGCATACCCCAATGTCCGATCTTCATATGATCGTGGCCCCTTGGCCATTTCACTCTTGGGCTCTTGACCTTATTGGCCCCGTACATCCGCCGTTAAAAGGCCTTATATGGATCATGGTCACAACGGAGCGTTCACGAAGTGGGTTGAGACCATACCTCTGCAAAAAGCCACAGGAGGCGCCATTGCCAACTTCTTGCGTGACCACATCATCTGTCATTTCGGCATCCCACGATGCATCATTTCTGACAACGGCACCCCATTCATTAGCCGGGATGTTCGGACTCTCATGGAAGCGCACGACATCAATCACACAACATCAACCCCTTACTATCCGCAGGGCAATGGTCAAGCTGAAGCCTCCAACAAAACCCTGTTGCGCGTTTTGTCACGCATGGTTCACGACGCGAGTGGCTCTTGGTCTGAAAAGCTGAGCCATGCCCTTTGGGCTTACAGACATACAGCCACGAAGGCCACACCCTTCTCCCTTGTTTATGGGGACGAGTGCATGGTATCCGCCGAGGTCGCGATCGCCTCGGCACGACTAGCCCTCAGCAGCGGCCTAGGGGAGGAAGAAACCAGAATGATGGCCCTTAAAGGCCTGGATGAAAAAAGAGCCAACGCTATGCGCCGAATGAAGAAACACCACGAACAACTTGTCAAAGCCTACGGGAAGACTGTCAAACCCCGCTCCTTCGTGGAAGGCGACCTTGTCCTCCGAGCCGCCAAGCATGTGCGGGCCAACCTGTCAGCCCCTAAGTTCGCACCCAACTGGGAAGGGCCACTTGAAGTGCACACGGCCAGAAGCAACGGCTCCTATCTCCTGCTCGACCCGGACAACGGGGAGCTCACTGCCCCTGTCAATGGTCGCTACCTAAAGAAATACTACGCATAGCCAGCTGCAGCTTGTTCGTCGCAACCTCCCACACGTAGTTTAGAACACTCGCACCGCATTTGTTGTATATAAGCACTTGCCCTGACTTGTAACCCTCGTCGCTCATTACAAGTTCTTTTTTTATGAAACAACGTTTTGATCCAAGCATTATCCATACACAGCCTGTTCGCTGCACATATATTTATGCTTAGCCTGCTTCTTTTACTCATAATCACTACGCTGTGTGCCCTCTACGGGAAAGAGGGAACATCATTGGACAAACATTAGACATAAGACTTTTGATAATCGTAACGAAATAGCAAGAGCGCAATACAACTGCAATAAACGACAATAGGACGACACGCAGCCATGCTTCATGACGCCAGCAAGAAAAATATATGTACATATAAAGTTTTTTTCCTTCTTTTTTTGGCCACTATCGGGCGCGGTTCATACATCAAATTCGTCATAAGTCCTACAGAAAACTAGATAACAACACTGCTACCGGATGAGAGCTAAACGCCTTCAGCGTGTGACGCTGATCCTGCAGCGCCGACCATCCAGCCTTGAGCTCAGCCTGTCGCCTTAGACGCTCAGCCTCTTGAACCTCCACATCAGCGCACCGCCTCTGTAGGTCACTCAGCCATCTCTGTAGCTCGGTCAACTGCCTCTCTATATCCGCCACCTCCCTGTCAATGACGACCAACTCTCCGCTAATCTCCGATCTCTCCACCTCTAGCCCTGCGCGCCGTCTTTTGAGTAGCACATCCTCCATCTACACCAAGGCCATCCTCTCCACCATGACACTGCCCTCGCTCCTCGACTTCAAGAAATCAGCCATCTAGTCCAGCTGCAAGCCTAGAGAGGTGAATGGCGTAAACTCCGTCAGCGACCGTTCAATAAACGCCATCGACCAGCCTGTCGTAGGAACACTGGCGAAGGGTAATAACCACTCTACGAACCTTGCATACACCCACCTCTGCAATACGGGGTTCTCTACGGTCACTCCCTCAAACGTCTGTGGGAAGGCCACCTTCACCGACTCCAACTGGCGCACTGTCTCAGCGGGCAATTGGAGGCTCTCCCATGATACGACGTTAGCCTGCCCACTCGACGATCCCTGCCCGCCTCGCCAACCACTACACCACCTGCTGCACCACCCACTGCACCACACACCACTGCCGCAGGCCTCTCACACACTCCACCCGCCGGCTGTACACCGACAGTCATCGAGTGCATCGCCATCAATGTCGCCCCAGCCTCGACAGCTGACCCTGACGATGCGTCCTGCTGACGCTCCGTAACAGGCTGCACCGGAATCTCTGGCTCGCGAGCACAGGGTGCCACCGAGGGCTCCAGCTCCACCGGATCCTCCTGCTCAACCCCCGCAGCCTCTACCTCTGTGCCTGTTCACCAGTAGCCACTGGCATCAAACATTAGCGACTCGTCGACCGTTCCTCCATACACATCCTCCACTCTTTCCTCTGCTCCCGACAGTGGGCTCACCCTGCCGCACACGCCAGCCCCTAATATGTCAACCGCCTCCGACGCACCCCCGCGTGCCAGCTCGTCTACTTCAACTGCCCCTTCCTCTGCTTCGGCAGCCGCGCCAGCATCACCAACTCCCTCCACTGTCTACTCATCGTACTCCTGTCAAAGGAACCGTCAATACGTTAACTCTTTTATTATGTTTTTTTGTATATAAACAAGATATAATTAGAAAGATGATGTAATTTGTAATGGTAACAGCTCGTCTTACCCGCTGGCTCCTCCGACTCCTCCCTCGGCCTCTTCGACCCCGCCAGGCGTGAACCCGAGGCGCCTGCACTGGTCTGACGAGCACTCTCCATCATACTCACCCTCAGCGCCGACAGTGGCCTCTTACCAGCCCCTGGCACTTGTGGTGGTGGCATCCATGGCTCTCATCCGCGATCCTCCCCCGGGGCCTCATCCTCAGACCCGTCGCCTTCCTCGTCCGGCTCCTCACCTGGATCTCTCTCAGAGCCCCCAGCGGCACTCCTTGACACTAGCGCCAGCATGCCGGCCTGCCGCGCAGCTATCACGGATACCAAACTCAATGCCCGGTCACATGCAAACACGCCTACCAGCCGACGTGTGCCCGATGGCTGCGCTAACCACTCCGCCTAACTCGCTTGCAGTCGCTCCCACCACTGCGCATACCCCATGGTCACTGCCCCCACTACCACTGTCCCAGGCCGCCTCCACTCTGTCACCGGTACCAGCCACTCGCGGACTCTATTATATTGCATATACCCAAATGCGGTCATCACATTCCACGAGCCGCGGTACCTACACGGCAGCTCCAAATCGTAGCCGAACGCCAGCGACAACTGATCTGGGCTATATCGGCCATAGAATACACGTTCTCCGTGGGCTTCCCACCATCGTCGGTCAGCACCGGGAGCCAACCCGAAAAATAGGCCACCAGGAGCACAACGTTCGTCGGTGCAAAGGACCTCTACTGGCCAAGCCCCTCGTCATCTCCTGTCCATGTAACCAAGGGGGCACCCCGTACGACAAATGCATATCTCTGTATGGCCGTGCCAGGCAAGCCTCGCGAGAGTCTACCAACCGCAATAATGGACAATCGGGCCTCTTGATGCCCGACCATGCGAACGCCCGTGATCCGCAGCACCACACCGCCACCTCCTGTGATCTGCCACCATGCGTTACCATCCTCATCATCGGTACCGGATGCTGGCGCGAGAATCCTACCGGACGATAATCTGCAAAGCACTCGTACATGTACCGCTGCAGGAACATTCAGTCCACGTACATAGCCACCTGATACAGCCCATGCGACCGCTTCACGTCGTTCACTAGCTGATCCAGGCGTGAGTACAGAGTGCCCAGATACACAGGACCTAGTCTGAAGTGCCTACCCTGCGCCATCTGAATCGCCAAGGGGATCACCCTCGAAGAAATGTCGTCCTCTGGCGTCCCCTCAAACACAAACCTGCAAGTAAGCAAAAGCTCATTACACGCGACATGGAATAAAATCGAATCTTGAATGCGATTTACGGGAAGTACGAGTCTCACCTCGACAAGAACATCGTCAGGAAAGCTACCATCTCGTACCACTTGTCCTTGTGATATGGCCCCATCACAAAGTGAACAGCAGCGCCCAATCTCTGCCCCAGCCTCACCTGCGCCACACCAACAGTCAGAGCCATCCACCGTATGTTCCCTTCCGGTGCTGCTTCGTCTCTGCTAAGATGTCCAACAATTGTGTCTACAACAAGCGCTCCTCACCGCTGAGCCGCGTCACACGTGCGTCTAACTCGCCCTGCATCGGCAGACCTGTCAACATCATCACATCCAGTAGCATCGGCCCGATCTCTCCGAACTCAGTCACAAAGGTGTGTGCCTGAGTGCTCCACCTCGACATCAACAAAGTCATACCGGGCGTGTCCCTATACAACTCTAGGCCCCTACCCATAAAATCCACTGCCGGCAGTAACCCCAACCTCTGTAGTAGTGCCTGCCACCGTGGCGTCTCTACCATGTCCTGACACCAAAAGTCCCATCTGGTCGGCACCGCGCCATGCCCCTTGAACACTATAGGTGCGCAAGGCATGTCCTCCCTCTCCACCAACAATCCTGACATGCATATCGGCGACATCACAGGAGCCTCCTCCTAGCTCGAAGGGCACACATACGGCGACGGCACCTGTGGCTCCTCTCCCATCGACGGGCCGCTCCACGACACTGTAAAGGCTCCATCAGCCACACGGATGGCAAGCTCCCTCCACAACTCATGGTCAGGAACCTGCGGTACCACGCCCCTCACTCCCAGCAATGTGTTCGTCTTGTCTGGTTCCGAATCATACAACCTCACTCCGCTATCGTCAAATGTCAAGGGCACGGCTATCCCCCCACCCGTCGTAACTCTGGCCTCATCTGTCTGCAGCGGGGCCACGGGTTCTGTTGTTATGAACCCGCGATGGTCATGATGCACTAGCCACCGCGCCCTACGGCTTCGCGAACATATGCTGCTTAACCTTTCTCAGGATAGGCATCGGCTCGGCAGGCGCGGCCCTCACTCCACCCAATGACCCCGACGACCCCCTCACGGCCGACCCCCCAGATTGGCCGACCCTCCCCTTCCTCCTTCCTTTCCTTCCCCCTCTTTCCCCTGATGAAGCCGACCCCCCATGGGGCTAACCCCCCTCTCGGCCGACCCCCCTCCCCTTCCTCCTTCCTCTCTTCCTTCCCTTCCCCCTTATGAAGCCGACCCCCTGGGCTGGCCGACCCCCCTCGCGGCTGACCCACTAACCCTTTCCTCCCTCCTTCCCCCTTCCTCTCTCCTCTCCCTCTCGGCCCCTGGGCCGACCCCTGGCTTCGCTGACCCCATCACAGGCCGACCCCTCGGCCACCTGTTTGCCTTCTCTCACCATCTCGTTTCTCTCTTCTTCTTTCTCTGAACTTATGAGGCACAAATGATTCTCTCTTTCTCAACTCGCCCCCCTTCACTATTTATAGACAAAAATTTTTTGAATTGTAAATTATTTTTGTACACATACGCCCTTCCGCATCAGTGCGCGTCGCAAATCCACCACGTGTTTATGCGTGCGGCGCCCGCTCGAGTTGCCCCTCCGCGCACGCCACACGCAGGGGGCTTATGTTCTTACCCTATTCTGGCCAGACCCTGGGGGCCCGCTAAGGGGCCCGCGTCGTGTGACACATCATCCAGTCAACAATCAAATATTCAACGCCATAACCAGGTCAAAGCGCATCTCCTTTCGAGGATCCACAGGCATCACCAGTGCAGCGACATCAACAGTCAAACTGTTGGAAAAAGGAAGAGGTCGGCCACTCCTTTCCTAAGGGGGTCAGCCACCCCTTACCTAAGGGGGTCGGCCACTCCCTTCCTAAGGGGGTCGGCCACCCACTTCCTAGGGGGTCGGCCACCCCTTTCTTCAGGGGGTCGGCCACTCACCTTGTTATGAGGGGTCAGCCCCCTTCCAACCCAAGGGGTCGGTCGCCCCTTCCTCAAGGGGATTGGCCACCCTTTTGCCTTGCAGGAGTCATTCCTAAACCCCCGACATCACTCAATGCGCTCTCTACCATCCGCGCTCAACACTGATGGTCACTTGCACCCCGTTGATTATACGTGCCCCGGCACTAAGTATTGCTCCGCGACAGTCGTCACCGCGCCTTTGCTCCCCGCTGATGATACGTGCCCCGGCACTAAGTATTGCTCCGCCACAGTTGTCGCCACACCCTTGCGCCCCACTGATGATACGTGCCCCCGACACTAAGTATTGCTCCGCGACAGTCGTCGCCGAGCCCTTGCGCCCCTGATGATACGTGCCCCCGACACTAAGTATTGTTCCGCGACAGTGCTCCGGCACGAGGACCTCTCCTTATGGCATGGGCTGAGCACCATCACGGGCTCAGTGCCATTGCCGGCTCAATCAATTGCGGGACAAGCTGTATGCCGTCACCGGCTCAATCAAACTGCGGCATGGGCTGAGCGCCATCACGGGCTCAGTGCCATCGCCGGCTGAATCAACTGCGGAACGGGCTGTATGCCGTCCCCGGCTCAATCAAATTGCGGCATGGGCTGAGCGCCATCATGGGCTCAGTGCCATTGCCAGCTCAATCAACTGCGAGACGGGCTGTATGCCATCGCCGACTCAATCAAACTGCGGCATGGGCTGAGCGCCATCACGGGCTCAGCGCCATCGCCAGCTCAATCAACTGCGGGACGGGCTGTATGCCGTCGCCGGCTCAATCAAACTGCGGCATGGGCTTAGCGCTATCGCCGGCTCAATTAACAGCGGGACGGGCTATATGCCGTCACTGGCTCAATCAAACTGCGGCATGGGCTGAGCGCCATCACGAGCTTAGCGCCATCGCCGACTCAATCAACTGTGGGACGGATTGTATGTCGTCGCTGGCTTAATCAAACTGCGGCATGGGCTGAGCGCCATCACGGGCTTAGCGCCATCGCCGGCTTAATTACCAAGGACTACAGTCCTCGCAGCAGTGTGGGCTCGCAACCCTGGAACCATCGTCGGCACAACCTTGAAGCCACCGACATCACACTTGCAGGGAGCTCCTACGCGAAGACTTTACCGCAACGGACCCTAAGCACCAAGCGGTGACCATGGTCACTAATGTTACTCATGTTACTGTTGATCATCGACACCACCAGGGCAATGACCCACGGGTCACTCCAGGACGGGAGCAGGTCCTTGGAGGGCATCGTGCCTAGTTCGCCTGACAGTTGGCTACAGGGGAACCCTCACCGCTGTCAAGTTCTCTGTGCGTCTCTTGACGCACCTTGCGAGATTCAGTAAGGGCTTGGACTGGAGGCTGGGGCAACGGGCTATTCTGACCATGCTACCACGACATGATCAGTCTCCTCAGACAGGCAGAGAGATGTTACAAGGGCAGGGCAGCACGAACTTAGGGACCGGCAGTCCCAACGGAGAATCAGTTCTTTGGCCCCCTAGTGACGTGTCGTTCCTAGGGGGTGACGCATGTCAACTTATGACACATGCACATTTTTGCCTATAAATAATGGACTTTGGAGCTTTTTTAAGGATTTTTCTCTCATTTGGACTTTTCACTTTCTCTCTCTAAAAAGACATTCTCTCTAGAATTCTAGTGAGAGAAACACACTTGGACTCCCGTCCCCGAACCCTCGACGCTGTACCCTCGTAACGGACCGTTGACTGTCGGCCCTATTCGTCGTCCCCCTGCCTGCGCGGCGCTGCCAGGCCTCGCGACCTGTCTGGGGAGCCTTGCTCTCAGCCCTTACGCCGTCCTTGCTGTCTTTCGTGTTGCCTACCTGGAAGCTGACTCAGACTGTATCCTTTGTGGCACCTCCATGTAGCATCGAACCCTTTTCTGTATCAACAGTTTGGCGACTCTGCTGGGGAGGTGAACATCGTGTTGCAGTCTGCTGCACTTAGGCATCATGCCTATGCAACTGCGAACTACGAGGGCTACCAGCCAGAGCCTCATCCACTACAAAGCCTAGCGCGTCACCATAGTGGACATCACCAGTATACGCCAGAATTCCGACGAGGACTTAACCAAATATGTGCAACGCTTTCACCTTAAATGTCTCGAGTGTACAGATTTCAGCAAGGACGAGACATTGGTCCCCATATGCATCAAAAACATGAACGACATCTACCGGGTGCACATTGAGAACTTGCAGTTAAGGTCTTAGGGGCACCTCAAGGAAGCAGCGCGACGTACTTACGAGTCGGCCCTGTCAAACCATGGAGGACTCGAACGCAGAATGCATTGCTGGCCTTGACAAACATACCTAGCGCTCAGCGCGACAGCAACAGCACCAACCATAATAGTGTCAGTAATTACGCTGGCTCCAAGCATCCACTCCCGGATAAGGACCAACGCCCCGACAAACGAACACAACAGCAGACCCCCCTACCTTTCCATGTGACCTGAATACGGTGACAGAACTCTTGATAGAATGGGTTGCTAATGACCGCAATTTCAGACTACCACCTGTGCGGATCCCTATCACGGACGAAGAAAGAACCCGGCCCAACTATTGTCCCTTCCATCAAGCCCTTGGTCATCCTCTCCAAAACTGCAACGCACTACGAACCATCTTTGCAAGAAAGGTCGCGTCAGGCGAACTACAGTTACGGAAGAACAATGACGTGCATAAGGACCCTTATGTAAAATTGAGCAGTAATAAATAATATCCATATGGTTTATTGTTTAGGTTGTGATAGAGAAGAGCTACGACAGATTTGGGAACAAGAAGCAAAACTGCTTATATGTTAGTACTACTATCATGTCCCTCCGTACAACCTATTTTCCAATATATGTGTATGTATACATAATTTTGACCAGATGAATGTTTTAAGTAATTGCGATGCTTCTACTTTTATGTAATTGATTGGATGAGAAAATGAATTATAATTACCATGGAAAGTGTTGCATTGGTTTTCAGGAACTCTGTGTAAATCGTGAGGTTAATATTGGGAAAGTGGATTCCGGGTCCTGGTTAACAGAACCATACCGTTGGCGCATAGTACTGTTGCATCGTGGTTCACCGTTGCGTCCACAATATTATTTATCCTGGGTGAATGAGGGATTCTGAGTCCTAGTCAATGGGACCATACGCTGACTGCAACACACTGTAAAAAAGAGTTTAGAATTGCTCTCGAAGTTTAATTACTGTTGTTTTGCATTCATTTCGGAAGAGTTCTCCTGAAGTATGACTTGCTTTATAAAGTTTATATGTGTATAGTATTTTCTGTAAATTTGTTACCAGATTTAAAACGAAGAAATTTTGGCATGTTTTTATGAATTCCAAAACCTATTTAACGGGTATGGTATGTGTACTTACTGGGCCCAAGCTCACTCTTCTAAGTAGTTTTCCAGACGATTATCTAGATGGGACCGGCACTAATGAGAGCCACGAGGATGTAGTTGCAGCAGATGACTGTTAGAGGAGTTGTAGTCCTCTTAGATTACTTAATAAACCCTTGGATGGTATGCTAGTACTAAATTTGTAAATTTGAGAATTTTCAGAGCTTAGATCTCCATCGGATTCAAAAGGATCTGTGTTAGTAGTTAAATAAAGAATGTCATTGGAGATTATTTGAGAAATTATAAGTGTGATTTTAGAAAGATTATTAAGGATATAGTTTTAAATTACTTGGTTATAGATTCTTGTGTGCAGGTTGTCATAAGGCTTGGCATAGTCTTGGGTGGATGTTTGATGGGCCTGTGGCCGGTCACGATTCTAGCTCGTGGGTTTTGGATCGTGACACTTATTCCGTGAAGTTGAATGACATTTGATGATAAGGAATTGAAATATTTTCAATAAAAAAAACTTCAATGGTCCTTCCCTCTATAGGTTGAAATTGACGTGTTAGTAGAGTGGGCAGCATTGCCTTAAATTCTAAAAACAAAAGAAAAATCTTGAGTGGTTGGTTGATTTATCAGGCAACCTAAATGATTTTTCAGTTTCAACATGCTCTCAAACTTTGAGAAGTTGTTAACTTTGCCATAGGTTCTTCTTTGTTTATATCTTTAAGGGGCTTTTTTAGGTGATTCCCTTTTTGTTGTAGTTTCACTAGGATTAACTTCAGTTGCATTTTGTCCAGAGGTTCCATGTGAATCCCCTATCCTGACCGTTAGGACTATATTTGTCTTACGTCTTCTTTTCGCTGCACTGTCGGCATTTTTGGTCTAGTTGCCCCCTGTAGGTCTCCTTTCATGACGGTTAGCGTCTATCCTCAAATGCATTTTGTCTAAATTCAGAGGCTTTATTTGAAGTCCCCTTCCTTGACAATCATGACAATGTCTATTTTTATTTGTCCGGTTAATTGCACAATCAGTTTGTCTACAAACACTTTGTTTGATAGGCTCATTGTGAGTGAGCCCTCTTTCATTACAGTCTGTATAATGTATGTCTTTGCATGCATTTTGTCTTAGGGGCTCTATGTGAGCCCGTTTCCCTGACTGTCATATATCTAAATTCGGCTCATTGCGCTGTCAGTTTATGTCCGTCCGTATTTTAGTTAAGGGGCTCCTTGTGATCCCCCTTCCATGATGGTCGTGATATTGTTTGTCCTTTGCATGGTCAGTTTTGTCCGCACGCACTTTTTTCTAGGGGCTCTATATGATTCCCCTCTCACGATAATCGGGATAGTGTCTGTCTTTCCCCAATCTACTGCATAGTCAGCATCATCTGCATGCATTTTTAGTCTAGGGTCTCCCTGTGATTCCTATTTTGCAACAGTCGCGTAGTGTCTGTCTATGTGTCCTTCTTGTGTTTATCTAGGAGCTTCATATGAGTCTCCTCTCTCGACAGTCGAGATAATGCCGGTGTTTGCATGCATTTTTGTTTCTACGTAGGGGCTCCCTATGAGTCCACTTTCATGACAATCATGATAGCATCTGTCTTTATTTATCTAGTTATTGCATGGTCAGTGTTGTTTAAATGTGTCCCTCTCTAAGGCTCTTTGCGATTCCATTTCCTGACAGTTAGGGTAGCGTCTTTGTTTGTTTGTCCATTTTAGTGCAAACTTTGCATCATCTGCATGCAATTTTGTTTAGGGCTCCCTATGATCCCCCCTTCACAACAGTCTTGATAGCACATGTCTTCACCCAATCCATTTTTTCGATAAATAAAAATATATATCAGCCGATGAAACAAAAGTACAACATATGCAATGGGCATACCGCAATAATACAACAATAGAAATGCAAGTCTTGCTAAGCAAGAGCTAAATAGCATGTCACACCAGCATTAAAAGAAAAGAGGTAATACATAACCACGAAGCTAGATCAGCAAAAGAACATACAAAGAAAGACCACAAGAAGCAATAGGTGAAGCCACGTGAAGAGTCTAGAGATCCTGATAGAAAGAGCATCGTACTAACAAATGCTAAAAACTGCAAGGGTCTGTCTGCACGTGGACCGATCCCCGGATATCAATCTGGACCAAACCATGACGTGATCAAGAGAATATAGAGTCAGGGAGCTGCCATTCACCCTGGAACCATCGGTTGGTCGGTGTATTGGCTACTTTTCTACAAGAGAACAACCTCTACCGGATGACCTGCACAAGACCTACAGAACAAGAAACCACATCAGTAAACTTATTCTGTAAGGAACGAGAATTCTACTCTCTTCAGATACAGTACACCAACACTACAAAAGCTATCCGACAGACTGATGCCGAGAATCCAGGGCCCTACCACTCAAAGGAAGCTCAATCAATCATACCCTGCCAACTTAACATAGATCGGTTAAAATTGCGTTTCTTTTTAATAGACCACATTCTATACGTAAAAGGGCAACTAAAAGTAGATGATCATGGGACTCAAAAGGAATGCGACAGAAAACATAGCTCATGCTAAGAATGACATGAAAAGCAAAAAGCCAATCATGCGTACTTAGCCTTTCCGTAATGGCCAGCCAAAAGAAAAAGTTACGGCGTGGAACACGCCACTTACACGACAGTAATGAAGCCCATCTAGCTAACGACCACTTGTGTCGAAGGGCTTCCCATGTACTCGCAATGGAGAACTCCCCAAAACCACTAACCGTCCAGACGATTCTATTAGGCATATCCGCGACAGGAGGAAAAAGAGCTAGGGGTACTCTCACGTAACTCCATAAGCTCAAGTGTAGTGGACACAAGCCAGCACCACGAGGAGCCCAAGATCCCATCAGAAACCCTCGTTCGCCTACCCAGACCCGAGTCAGAATTAATCTTCTCAGAAAAGGTGAGAATGGTAGGACCTATCGGATGCCACCAATCAAACCACTACTGCCATCCCCAACTATATATCGGGAAAAAGAGCGAATCATATCCCTAACCATGAGAATCTATAATATCTTGAACTTCAAGAGCTATCTAAAATAGTCATTTGTGGCCCAAAAAATAAACGGGCACTAATTTTGAGCAATGCTCGGGTATTAGTATAATATGGGAGCTTAAAACAATTTTGGAGCAAAAATATAATTTTTAAATTTTTGGGGGCATTTCTGTAATTTTGGAAAACTTTGGGGGCATAATGGTAAATTAACGGTTTTAGCGATGAAAAATAATAAAATTAATGTTAGTATAAATGTTTAGTGATGTTTAATCAAATTGAGAATGATTAGAATGACTTTGGGGCTTGAATGCAATTATAAGAAATTTAGGACTATTTTGCAATACAAAAACTTGAGGGGTTAATTTGCAATTCTTTAAAGTATGCATGATGTGTCAAACTTTGAGGATGAGTTGGCCACTTTGAGGGGTTATGATAAGATAGAGATAGGATAAGATCTCTAAGGAATAAAAGAAAGAGGAAGAAGAAAAAAGAGAGAGAGAGAAGAAAGGAAAGGAAAGGAACCTTGTTATTTCAGGAAAGAAGAAAAACATAAAAAGAAAGAAGGAAGAAGGAACAGAGTGAAAATAGAGAGAAGAGAACCAGCTTCGGGCCAAGGAGGGAAAAAGAGAAAAGAAGGAAGAAAGACCCCTAAATTCTTGAGGGTAATCCTTCAATCTAATCCCTAATTGCGAAAATTGTAGAAATTGGGATGAATTTGAGTTGAATATATACATGTATGTCTTGGTTGTATATACATATTTGGGAATGGGGGATTGGAATGATTCTAGTTGTAAATTGTTAACATAAGAACTTAAAATGGAGAAAGAAAGGAAACTAATTAGGGTTTCGTAATTGGTGGGAGTTCAGTGTGCATGGGTGTGTGTTTCAGCGTGTTTTAGTGTGTGTTCTTCAATTTGTATCATGGGTTTGGATTCAATTGGTATAATTGTGTAAATTGAAAGGGTTTGAGGCATTAAGTGTAGTTTGTAGTGAAATTTAGTGGTTAAAGTGCATAAAAGTAAGAAATTTAGGTGTGATTGAAGGAGAAATGTGCCCAGGTGTGTGTGACTGTTGAAGGAGAAAGAAGATGAGTGTGTGTGCCCAAATCTGAATAATAACCGTTATTGTTGCTAAAGATGAAATTAATTTAGACAGTTTTTTCACAAATTTTTATAAATAGTTAGGAACAAAATTAGACAAAGTGTAAAGCTATAATCTCTAATATTTTTACGAGACCTATGCTCTGGAATTTTTTCAAAAATTTTTGGGGTCTGCGAAGGGCGCTAAATTGGGGTATTGATTAAAGACATTTATCAAATTATTTAGCATGGTAAACCAAGTTATTTTAATCTGAAAATTTTATGAAAACCATATTTTACTGGTATGAGTCATTGTCTAAAATTTTGTGCCATTCTGAGGTTGATAGGTATTTTTTTTTTGTAACTGGCCTTTTTAGCGCTCGGTCTAGACACCGGTTTGGAATTTTTAGATGCGTATTTTCTAAAATATTTTTTAGGCCAGAAATGATATCAAGATGTTGAAAATAGCATTTAAGATGTTTTTGGGATTTTTTCGGTGCTGAAACCCCCAGGGGCATTTTGGTAATTTGCCACTCCGAGGGCGTATTTTGGTAATTTTATCCATAAAGGTATTTTTTTAGTAAAGTTACACGGTAAGAATATTTTAGTGATTTGGCTTACAGAAAGACATTTTAATGATTCATGTCTAACGGGGGGGTACTTTGGTAATTTGCCATCCCGAAGGGGTATTTGGTAATTTGATCTAAGAAAGATATTTTTGCATAAATTCACATATGGCAAGATTATTTTATTGATTCTACTTATGGGAAGGCCATTTGGGTGATTTAAGTCCGAGAGGGGCTTTTGGTAATTTTACACCTCAGGGGCGTTTTAGTAATTTTACATACGCGGTGAGGGAGGTTCATTTTGGGAGCATATGTGAGTCAATAATAAGTCATAATATTGTGTTGTAGACTATGTTATGATGATTTGATCATTCCGTTTAGGATAAAGCTAAAGACTTCCGGTTATGATAAATTAGCTGCGGATCTAGGTAAGGGTTTCTGTCCGAACCTCAAGCCATCAGTTTGCTTTCACGATTATTATTTTATTTATTTATGACTGTTGTTGAACTCTAAGTATGCTTTTATTTTGATCTGTTATTGCCAAGTTAACCTTGATGTTGAACCTGATTCAACTATTGAACTCCTGTCAGTGCTCACCTTTTGTTGCATATTGAGCATTGACCTGTGTGTCTGCGATATATGTCTTTTGTATACTAACATGGGAATCTGTTCTGTTCTGAGGCGAGTATTATAAGGCTGGTCTGAATCCTGTGTGGAACGCAGGCTAGTACCTAAATGGACTAGTAGTCTGCTGCATCATGCATGTGTACATTTTCTGAGCCTTTCCTGTGTGGCACCTAACCCATGATCAGTATCTTCGGAATTTATGTTCATTATGTCTGCATTGATCACTTCAAGAATGTCTGAGAACAATTGTCTGAATATCTTATTAAAAAGGGATGGAGTAAAATGCTTCCCTATTCTTGTCAGACTGTCGTAACTATTTGAAATCTCTTAACTATTTATCTTTGAATTGTGGTAACTCCCTCCGAGATTGCTTTGTGTATGACCTTACTGAGCTCTCAAACGCTCATCCTTCATTTGATTCCCTTCTGCAGGTGACAATCAGTTGTAGTACGTTTGGGAATGGGATAGAGTCTGTGTGAGATTCCGGTGAGCCCACCACTACTGTATAGTGAGACCCCTGCGTGGTTCAGTATTGTCAACTCGTTCTATAAGGACTCGAGTTGTGAAGAATTTAGGTTTTAATAGTTTAAGTTTAAGTAGCTTGTATTTGAAGAATTTGAGATGGTATCAGATTTAGCGTTTTGAAATATGTGTTAGTGAACAGGAACTGACAGGTTTGATGTGATCCGGTAGGTTAACGACCCAGAAGTTTAGGACGGTGGAACTCCAGATTTTTAGGGGCGTTACAGTTGGTATCAGAGCAGTTCGGTCTTGTGGTATTTAGAGCTTAAGTATATGATTCTGTAAGGTACAGAACCACAGAGTATAGGTAACACGTTTTTGTAGAATCGTATTCCGGTTAATGAGAGTGGGATAGGATGATGGTAATGTTAAGAAGTCTACTTTGGCTGGTCATTGTGTTGTTCTTTAGACCTGCTATAAACTTGATAACTATTTGTTGTATCCTTACGGTCGGCATTTGAAGCTTTGACAGTGGAGATAGTACGGAGGGCCTGGGGGTCCCCGATAGATGAGATTCTAATAGGTTTATATGAGATGAGAAGGGATTTAGGGATCTTTCCCTGTATTAGGAAGATTTGACCAAACACTCTCTAGATTTGTGGTTCTCTGTGAATATATAGTCTATGTTTGGGATAGACATCCTTCTATGGACCTCGCTTCATTTGTTGTTTAGGATTGTGATAGCATATTAGGTATAAATTGGTGATTTGCTAATCACGCATCTAGTATTGTTAGGGAAACCATAGTTGTATTTGGAAAGTTTATAAGGTATGCATAGTAGTTAAGTTGATGATTTCATTTAGGAGTAAGAACCAAGTTTTGAAAAGATGACTGGCGTTAAGACTGAACGTTTGGTTTAAGGTTATAAAAAGGGATTTAAAATTTTACTCTGTCATCTTATTCATTCTTTTGCATATTGAACTCAAGTGAGACTTAATTGAATGTCAGCTTACACTGAGACGTCAGGGAAGATGTCATTCATGCCGAGACGTCTTATTCCTTTTTGGAATATTTATCTGTCCTTTCGAATCTATTTGGACTTGATGGGGTAGTATCTGACCCACTGGCCATGGGGAAGCTATGAATCTTATTAAGGACCAATAGCTCCGTTCGATTTTCATTGTTTCGAGTCTTTGGGTTGACTTTGCTTCGCCAGAGCTATATCATTGTTTTTGTGTCCGTCATTTCTTCTGGAATGTCACAGAATTCTGTTATTAACCTCGAGAGCCTATATGCATGATTTTTGTTAAAGATTTTGTGTTATGATTGCCTGATTACAATTATTATTTGCATAGTTTCCCCCATCTGGATATGTGATTAGGTAAATTCCTAAGCCTCAGATAATCTGTGAGTGAGAGTAGATTCTAAGAACGTGGATAAGGTTTGGATAAGTTATTCGATGATTCGGTATAAGATTGAGATCTTGACTGAATACATGGTGATAGACAGTATGTTACTTGCTTTTTGAACCGGAAGATTTTAATGGTTTAACTGAAACAGATGATTGAAGGATAAGGTTACGAGATTTTTGTAAATTATGTGATTGTGAATCAAAAGTGATGTGATAATTTAGAGCTTTAAACTTTAGTGGAAGTGCAAGATACGTGAGTGCGCGTTGTGTTAAGATAACACATCTTTCTGTAATGATTCCGGTAACAATTTGGACCTATTTGATTTAAGGCACCAGAGTGTGCAACGAACTCATAGTAACTATAGTTTTTTGTCATTCTGTAAAGTGTATGTAGAACCGTAAGTATGCAAAACAAAGCTATGTGAAGAGAACATGTCTCTCGGTGAAGCTTACCAATATTAAGTAAGTTGTACAAATGATGTAACCTCTTGTATAGTATCAACATAATGCGGGGCAGCCTGTTGTATTGGAGCTTGATTAAATTTACTGGGTATATGCTGGATTCGGAGCAGTGTGCATTCTGCTCGGTGGGTTTTGTGCTAGCAAAGTCGTTGTTCATAAACTTCTGGAATAGTTAGAGTGAGATGTTTGCTCAAAAGAGTCCGGATTTAACAGTGCGATTTTAAATTAATAGTTACCTTGGGTATCACAGAACAGGAATTTGGGTGCGAAGTTGAATGTAGCACGGCTAATATATGGCAGTTATCTGAACGATGCAATAGAAGCATAGTACCTAGACGTTATAAGTGACAGGATATCCGCGAGTAAATTTCGAGGACAAAATTTTTATAAGGGGGAAAGAATGTAATATCCCGAACTTTGGGAGCTATGTAAAATAGTCATTTGGGAGCTAATTTTGAGCAATGCTCGGGTGCTTAAAACAATTTAGGGGTAAAAATATAATTTTTAAAATTTTGGGGGCATTTTCATAATTTTGAAAAACTTTGGGGGCATAATGGTAAATTAATGGTTTTAGCAATGAAAAATAATAAAATGAATGTTACTATGTATGTTTTGTGACGTTTAATCAAATTGAGAATGATTAGAATGACTTTAGGGCTTGAATGCAATTATAAGAAATTTGGGATTATTTTGCAAATATGAAAAGTTGAGGGGTTAATTTGCAATTCTTTAAAGTATGCATGATGTGTCAAACTTTGAGGATGAGATGGCCACCTTGAGGGGCTATGATAAGATAGAGAGAGCATAAGATCTCTAAGGAATAAAAGAAAGAAGAAGAAGAAAAGAGAGAGAGAGAAGGGAAATGAACCTTGTTATTTCAGGAAAGAAGAAAAACATAAAAAGAAAGAAGGAAGAAGGAACAGAGTGAAAATAGAGAGAAGAGAACTAGCTTCGGGCCAAGGAAGGGGAAAAAAAGGAAAAGAAGGAAGAAAGACCCTTAAATTCTTCAGGGTAATCCTTCGATCTAAATTCTTAGTTGCAAAAATTGTCGAAATTGGGATGAATTTGAGTTGAATATATACATGTATGTGTTGGTTGTATATACATATTTGAGAATGGGGGATTGAAATGATTCTAGTTGTAAATTGTTTACATAAGAACTTAAAATGGAGAAAGAAAGGAAACTAATTAGGGTTTCATAATTGGTGGGAGTTCAGTGTGCGTGGGTGTGTGTTTCAGCATGTTTTAGTGTGTGGTCTTCAATTTGGTTCATGGGTTTGGATTCAATTGGTGTAATTGTGTAAATTGAAAGGGTTTAGGGCATTAATGTGTAGTTTGTAATGAAATTTAGTGGTTAAAGTGCATAAAAGTGAGAAATTTAGGTGTGATTGAAGGAGAAATGTGCTCAGGTGTGTGTGATGGTTGAAGGAGGAAGAAGATGAGTGTGTGTTCAAGGTGTGATAGTGTATGCCCAAATTTGAATAGTAATCATTATTGTCGCTAAAGAAGAAATTAATTTAGTCATTTTTCCACAATATTTTTACAAGACCTAAGCTCTGGAATTATTTCAAAAATTTTTGGGGTCTGTGAAGAGCGCTAAATTGGGGTATCGATTAAAGACATTTATCAAATTATTCAGCATACTAAACCAAGTTATTTTAATCTAAAAATTTTATAAAGCCATATTTTACTGGTATGAGTCATTGTCTAAAATTTTGTGCCATTCTGAGGCCAATATGTATATTTTTTTTCGAAACTGGCCTGTTAGCACTCGGTCTGGACACTGTTTGAAATTTTCGGACAAAAATTTTCTAAAATACTTTTATGCTAGAAATGATATCAGGATGTTTAAAATAGCATTTAAGATGTTTTTGGGATTTTTTCGGTGCCGAAAACCTCCAGGGGCATTTTGATAATTTGCCACCTCGGGGGTAGTTTGGTAATTTTATCCATAAAGGGTATTTTTGAGTAAAGTTACATAAGGTAAGAGTATTTTAGTGATTTGGCTTACAAAAAGATCATTTTAATGATTTAGGTGTAACGAGGGTATTTTGGTAATTTGCCACCCTGAAGGCTGTATTTTGACCTAAGAAAGGTATTTTTGCATAAATTCACATATGGGAAGCTTATTTTATTGATTCTACTTAAGGGAAGGCCGTTTGGGTGACTTAAGTCCGAAAGGGGCTTTTGGTAATTTTACACCTCAGGGGCATTTTGGTAATTTTATATATGCGGTGAGGGAGGTTCATTTTGGGAGCATGTGTGAGTCCATAATAAGTCATAATATTGTGTTGTAGACTATGTTCCGATGATTTGATCATTCCGTTTAGGATAAAGTTAAAGACTTCCGATTATGATAAATTAGTTGCGGATCCAGGTAAGGGTTTCTGTTTAAACCTCAAGCCATCAGTTTGCTATCGCAATCATTCTTTTTGTTTATTTATGACTGTTGTTGAACTTTAAGTATGCATTGATTTTGATCTGTTATTGCCAAGTAAACCCTGATGTTGAAGCTAATTTAATTATAGAACTCATGTTAGTGCTCACCTTTTGTTGCGTATTGAGTATTGATCTATGTGTTGATTATGTGATATATGTCTTCTATATACTGACATGCGAATCTGTTCTGTTATGAGGCGGGCGTTATAAGGCTGGTCTGAATCCTGCGTGGAATGCAGGCTAGTACCTTAATGGACTAGTATTCTGGTACATCATGCATGTGTACATTTTTTGAGCCTTGCCTGTGTGGCATCGCTACCACCCATGATCAGTATCTTCAAAATTTATGTGCATTATGTATGCATTGATCACTTCAAGAATGTATGAGAATAATTGTCTGAATATCTTATTAAAAAAGGACGGAGTGAAACGCTCCTCTGTTCTCGTCAGACTGTCGTAATTGTTTGAAATCTCTTAACTGTTTGTCTTTGAATTGTGGTAACTCCCTCCGAGATTGCTCTGTGTACGACCTTACTGAGCTCTCAAAAGCTCACCCTTGGTTTGATTCCCTTCTGCAGGTGATGATCAGTTATAGTACGTTCAGGAATGGGATAGAGTCTGTGTGAGATTTTGGTGAGCCCACAACTGCTGTGCAGTGAGACCCCTGCGTGGTTCAGTATTGTCAACTCGTTCTCTAAGGACTCGAGTTGTGAAGAATTTAGGTTTTAATAGTTTAAGTTTAAGTAGCTTGTATTTGAAGAATTTGAGATGGTATCAGATATAATTCTTTGAAATATGTGTTAGTGAACAGGATCTGATAGGTTTAATGTGATCCCGGTAGGTTAACAACCCAAGAGTTTGGGGCGGTGGAGCTCTGGATTTTTGGGGGCGTCGTAGAATCTTACGCCATGACCAGCTACAATCACTAGGGCAAGAGACTTCCCAAAAACTCCTTCCTATTAGAATGTTGGAGTTAACCCACCTGGCCAGAGGGAATCTGACCTGAATGATATGATGGACCAGATGTGCCTAGAAATGATAACAAAGTTTCACACCTCAATTTGCTTAATACCCAGGCCACCCTCTTCCACAGGACAACATACATCAGCCCAAGCCACCTTGCTCCCGTGGTACAAAGCCCCATAACCTTCCAAAGGAAAGCTCAAAAAATCCTCTCCATCTCTAGAACCACTTTCTTGGAAGGATAAAAGCTAAAGCCCAGTAAACCTGGATAGAAAATAAGACTGATCTGATTAATTGGACCCTACCGGCATACAACAGGTAATTACAAGTCCAGTGCTTAACTTTCTTCACTATACGGTCCAGAAGAGGCTGACAGTCCTCTTTTCGCAAACAAGTGGACATTAGAGGGACTCCAAGATTTCGCTTAGGGAGCTCTCCCTCGAGAAAGCCAAGACAAGAAGAAATTGAAGCCTTGGTAGCAGACTCAACACTAGAGAAAAAACATGGCTCTTATTTGTGTTGGGAACGAGTCTTGAGAACTGCTGGAAGATAGTGAGACCATGTTTCTGGACCTGAATCGAAGGAAGGTCACCCCGACAAAAAAAGCCTGAGATCTTCAACAAAGGCAAGCTGAAAGATACAATCCTTTTGGCACCTCCAGTGGTAACGAAACTGACTACCAACTACTAGCCTTTACAACATCCTTGCAAGAACATCCATGCATAGAACAAAAACATAGGGGGACATCGGATCCCCCTGCCTGATACCTCGCCTACCTCTGAAAAAACCATTAGATTTCCAGTGTATAATAATCAAAAAGCTCACGCTAGAGGGACAAGCTTTGATCCATCTAATAACTATGGGGGGAAATCTGAGGCAAACCAACACATCAAAGAGAAAATCCCAATACAAACAATCATAGGCCTTTATCAAATCCACCTTCATGCCGCATCTAGGAACCCTGAAATCCTCCCGATGATACTTTTCGCATGAGCTCCTGAGACAAGCGGATATTATCTGCAATACTCCGAGAGGCAACAAAGGCTGTCCGGGAAGGATCAGTGAGGTCCCCAAGCACCACCTTAATACGATTAACAGTGATCTTGGCTATGCAGTTATAAATTGTGTTACAACAAGAAATAGGCTTGTAATCATTAAGGCTCGAGGGATTAGTCACTTTAAGATAAAGAAAGTATGGTTAACTTCTTTGAGAAGCTGACCATTACTAAAAATATCTTGAATCGCTTCCACAATCTCCTCCCTCACAATATTCCATGCCTTCTTTAAAAAAGGGCATTATACCCATCAGAACCAGGGGATTTACCATCCTTGAGAGAAAAGAATATCGTTCGTATCTTGTCCTCAGTAACCTCACGACCCATCTCATGCTGCTGAGAATCTGAAAGGGATTTTGACATCCAGTTCCGCAGCTCATTCAATCTCAAATAGTGACCCGAACTACGACTCTCTAACAAACTCTGAAAATGGTTAACAATCGAAGCCTTAACCAAAACCAAGTCTTCAAGGATGGTTCCATCAGACCAAAGAAGAGAACTAAGTTTATTAAAATTCCTTCTCTTACTAACTGACTTGAAGAAAAATTTGTTATTTTTATCTCCCACATCCAGCCAGTGAATCCCAAAATTTTGCTTGAAAAAGCTCTCCTCCTCTCCACTCACTCTAGCAAAAAGTTCTAGCTTCTCCTTTTCAATCCGACGCCACACTTGTTCAAGAGGGTTCAATGTTAACATGTTCTGAGCATACTCCAAAGAAGCCTAGCTGTATTAAGTCTATCTAAATGTTCCTAAAGTGTTCCTTATTGAAGTCTTTACGCTGTAACTTAAGCAGCTTTAGCTTCTTGGCAACCCTGAACATAGCACGATCTGCAAGGGGCATGCCCCACACTTCAGAAACTAGAGGCAAAAACTTATGATGATTGGCCCACATATCAAAAAATTTAAACGGCTTGGGCACCTTGTTAACCTTGACAAGAGAGTGGACAAGGATGAGTGAATGATCAGAGATACCTCTAGGACGAAAAACCGCTTCAGATTTAAGAAATTTAGAGATTCAAGTATTGTTGACAAGGACACAATCAAGCTTCCTACAAATAGTATCACCATCATCTTAAGAGTTGGTCCACATATAAAAGCAACTAGAATACTTCAAATCTAAAAGTTCTAAAGTGATCAAATATTCATAGAACTCCTGATAGTAGCGAGACAATCTATTGCTACACTCTAACTTCTCACTCGGACTCGAGATGATAGTAAAATCATCAAGTACCAACCAAAGATCATTCCCAAAAAGGTGAGACCTATACTCAAGCTCCCGTCAGAGCACAGATATCTCACAGAATGATTAGAACCATACACAAAAGAAACAAAAAAAGGAGGCAACCTATCTATTAAGTTCACTTAACAGTGAAGTATTTGATTTGACGTACGAAGACAAGTAACAGTAACTACTTTAGGATTCCGTAAAACCAAAATCTACCATTCACAGAAAATTGGTAGTTATTTATAAAGGACTATCCAGGAAATCTACAGTTATATATAACCGACGCATTAGGGGCTGCTACTCTGGTTTTCCAAGATCCCAAAAAGCATAACACCTGAGGAGACAATCATATGTTAGCCCTTTGATATCTTTTAAAATTATTTCAAGTTATCTTTGACTTTGATAGATAGATACTAAGTAAGAAAAGATGTTTAACCATGATTATGGAAGGAGGATGATAGGGACTGATTTGGAGGAATTGTTAAATGGTTTCTTTATGGTAAGGAAAATTTCGTATCAATATTCTTTAACACCGCACGATTATTTCTTAACGTTCGTTGTACTTCAAAATACTATTGTTCTGAAATCTTTCTCAAATGCTTATCTCGAACATTGATAAATATCTTAGTTTTGGAATATGTTTGTGTGACGTGTGTAGACACTCCATTTTTGTAGTCATTAATTATTAAATAAATAATGGGCTTTATTATTTATTAGAGTGCATTATTGAGTTTAGGCCAAGTAATGTTACCAAATTAATTAATTTAGTCGAATCCAATTTAATTGTACAAGTCTAGTTCAGCTACCGGTCCAATCCATCAGTCTAGTCCAATTGCAAATCCAATCCATCAGTTTAGTACAATTGTGTCAAGTCCAGTCTAATCCAGTTAGTTTAGCCCAAATTAATTAGGCCACGTCCATTGAATAAATAGTCTAGTTAGTTAAGGTTCAACCCAAATTTAGGTCAAGATATTGTGATTCATTAGATGACTTGGAAATGTCTTGTGATTTATCCTTGATTCATGTGATTGATCCTTGATTCATGTGATTGATCCTTGATTTATATAAGATATGGAGATAAATTTCAAATCTGGTACATCGCATCATATCAAATTAAAGATAATAACCAAATTTGGGTTAGAAAATGTCTCAAAATTCAGAAAAAATATATTTTAATTATAGTATGAACCGGTTAGTTTTCAACAAACCAGTCGGTTACTTGACTTTTGTCGATCTGTAATTTTTATCAAATATTCTGGCTTATCTTCTAATTACAGATTGATATGGTCATCTTTACCATTTGTGGCGTCCTAGACCACTATAAATAGAGCCCTTAGCCTATATTTTCATGGACAAGCATTTTCTCCAAAGCTTTTATGCCATTTCTTTTATAGAAGTGGTAGATTATCTCTAACGGGAATTTAGCACTTCACATTCACTTTTATATACACAAGTCATATAGATCAGGAATTTATAAGGAGTTTCAAAGTCTTTAAAGCCAGCAACTTCTCGAGGAATATTTAGAGTTTTTTAGATTAACTTAGGTAACAGTGGTCTAGAACATCTTCAGTTTCCGTAGTCACATTTCTATTTGAAAACATAAAAAAAAGTTTTTTACACTTTGTCCACGTCTAAACTCTAAATGTAGATTACTTTCTATAGGACCAGTGTCGAATTACAACGGATTTGTTTTTGATTATTCCAACCGGATCCGTAAGCAATTCAACTCCCGATGCCAAGTTCAAGCTAAAAATATAAAAAAAATAACTTAAGAATGGTTTTATCATATTTTTGCATGCTACATGTTTTAAGGCCAATAATCATTAAAGATGAAGTACATAATGAAAAAGCGTGACGAGTGCGTAACACCTTCCCATTGCGTAACTTAGTCCCCAGATCCGTCTTTTGGTCTTCGATAAATTAGCCATTCTTATTGACACTTTAGAGTCATGTCTAGGTTTTTCTTATTATTCTATAATTAAATAAGATGGCAATTTCATAAAATCCTTTCAAAGATTTTTGCGAGGCTGTTCATTGCAGTGGTGACTCTGCTGGGGATAAAAACAATTAAGAGGACTAAACTTGAAAAGTTTTTTTTCTTGATTTTTGGCCTTATTGTATTTTATTTGCTTTTAGGAGCATGTACAATTAATATAACTGTGGTACTTGCACTTTTATTTCCATACCTTACACGTGCATGTCTCACCCCAACCCATCCACTCGAGAGCGACAGTTGAAGCCCTTGGTCCTTCTGGTCACAAGGCGATCTTTCGATTGAGCTCTTAACTCCACGGTCTCATACTAAAGATTCTTCCTGATTTCTTGGTATATTAACGACTTATATAAGTACTAGTGATTGCCCATTATTAACTTATTAGTTACGGGTGGGAGGTATATGGGGTAACCTTTAGACCAGTGTTGAAAATGAAACCACACACCTGGATCATTCAGTGTTATCCCCTTTTTGGGAAAATACTAGTATTAGCCTATGGCATGTTAGCAGGGAAACCAACCAACATTCTATAAACTGAACTGTAATTTTGCAATAAAGGGAGACTCTGACTAACCGACCGTTTTACCGTGCCCCCAACTGGACGATTAGTATGTATATTGCTTGAAAATTTTTGAAATTGGCTGTTTTATACCATGATCCAACCCACTGACTTACTGTCTAGTTAACCCACCAAGTTATCAGACAGTTAGTCAGAAACTTGACTTTCCCAAGATTTTTCAAATCCAAAACTTCCAACCCATTGACTTATCGGCTGGTTAACCCACAAGGTTAGCGAACGGATAGTCAAAACTCTGACCTTCCCAATAATTTTCAAGTCTAAAACATCTTACCTACTGACTTACCGGCCAGTTAACCCACCAAGTTACTGGACAGTTAGTCAGAACTATCCCTACTCTAGAATTGTTTTTTCAACACACCCTAGACCACTGACCAACAGACCAATTTACCTCCCAAGTGACCGGATAGTTAGTCAAAACTTTCTCTATTCTAGAATTTTTTCCAAATCAAAGACTAAACCCACTGACCAATCGACCGGTTAACATATAAGCTTAATCGAACAGCTAGTCAGTGTCCTACTTTTTCAAACATTCTCCCAAAATTCCAAGATTACCCATTGAATAATCGAACTGTTAACCCATAAGGTTAAATGACCCGTTGATCAGTGTCCCATTCCAGTACGAGTATAAATTGGCTAGTTTAACGAGTAATAATGTGATGAGTGCTTATGTATGTCCTCTGATTGTGTGGTCATATTAAGGCTATAGCTTTCTAGCTTGAGTCATAGTTCTTCAGTTCCCTTGGATCCTTACGCTAAACAACAACAACATAATAATAAAAAAGTTGGTTCAAAATATCTTCCTTTTCTGTCTTAGAAGGTAATGAGTTTTGGCATCGGATCTACACTCTGGCATCAGGACCGATCCGAAGAATTCGCTCACACCCCAATGGCTGAAGAATACCCTCATATGCACGACCTTGCCCGGATTCTCAGAGTTCATGCAGAAAGATTTCTAGAAAAGTCTTACTATCTTGGCCGCTCAATAGACAATGACGGTTATGAAGTTAGAATTGCTCAAAGAGGACCTCGCCGAACAAAGAAGATACAACCATACCATATTCATGGTGTTGACGGATTCTCTCGCTCACGTGAAAGACTTCATCAAGAGAGTAACAATAATCAGGGATGGAAAGCTAATACACAAGGCTAGTCAAAAGAATTCTAACTCCCAGCTTAGGATGTTTGTAGACAATAATACAATTAGATCTTAAAAGGTGTTTTCATGGGGGGCCGACATGTCACTAGGCAAAAGTTCTCCAATCTGTATGCCCCTATAGACAAAGTGTTTGAAGAACTGCTCAGTAAAGGCCAAGCTACCCCCTACTGCTACATTGAAAAGGCCCACCTTGAGTTATGTTATTCAAGATCTCATCGACAATGGTTAAATCAGTCCACTTGCCAAGTCCAGTTTGAAAAAGAAGAACTTCTGCCTGTGCACCAAGCAAGCAGGGGTGAGACATATCTTCGGGCACTAGATGTTTTTAAGTCTGATAAGGAGGAGGACATCGTATATTCAGTTGGCTAGATCGCCACAGATTAACCAATGTTCACAGGCTTTCCCGATGCTGAGTGGAGCACAATGATATAAGTCGGAACCTTAGTTTTAGTTTTAGCTTATTTGTTTTCCTAGCACTTCCTAAATTATCTTTTTCATTTGTTTTGATTAGTAATACAGTCGATGTTCTTGCTCAGTATGATGCGCTTGATAAAAACAATAAATAATAAACAGTAAATAAGTACGTAGAGTCAAAAAAGTTTTGAAAAAGCCCTAAATATTTTCTTTTGCAGGGTAACAAGCTCTGGCTTCAGTATGAAGTTCTGGTATTAGGATTCGTCCAAGAAACTTAAGTGGAATCCAATGGTCGAAGGATTCCCTCTACCAAATGATCTCATTCAAATCATTGATGATGTACAAAAGGATTTTCAACTGAACCTCACCGCTCTAGCAGCTCAACATACCAAAGTTGCCTCAGATGTAGGATTACTCATGGGAAATGAGCAAAAGAAAGAATCTAGAGAGGAACCAAAGATCGAAGGGAAGAAAAAAGGGAAAGCCCGGACTCTAGCTAATGGACAATATAATTTAAGGATGAGGGAGAGACCATTGTCCCGAAATGGGAGAAAAAATTGGTTACACTTGAGTCACAAATTGCTAAGATGATAAAGACCGATGACCCAATGGACCTCAGTACCCTTACCGTGAGCCTGAAGGATAGACTCCCTCCGAAGTTTAAGATGCCAAATATGGACAAATTTGATGGGATTATGGATCCACGGATCCATGTGAAGATGTTTGTGCGTGCTTTAGCTCCTTATGGAGTTGACCAGGATCAGTTGGTTCAGCTTTTTTCTCAAACCTTGACAAGAGCCATTGCTCGATAGTTCCTCACCCTCGACGATTTAAGAATGCAAACATGGAAGACGTGGTAAGAGAATTTGTCAATCAATGCAAGTACTGAGTTAGATATTACTCAAAGGGACTTGAAGACTACCAAACAGAAGCCTAAGGAGTCAGTCTCAACCTTTATAATGCGATGGAGGAATTATGCCGCTTAGATGGTTAACTGCATGTCGAAAGAATAACAGGTTGGCATGATAAGGGACAACTTACTATCGATGTACCGTGAGTATCTATTTCGGCACTAAGCCATTCCTAAGCCATGAAGTCGTTTCACCTGTTTAAACGGCCCACTTACAAAAGTCCTTGAATAGTTGCTACAAGGCGGTCTGATTGCCAAGATGCCACCAACTCCTGTATCCATTGTTTTACCCTAAAGATACGATGCTCAACCTCATTATGCTTATCATCAAAGAGCCAATTATCACACAGAAAAGTGCATTGCCTTTCGTCATGCCATCCAAGATTTGATTGACCTTTGAGAAGTAAAAATTTCTGTCCGACCCAATACAAGGACAGCATTTTCAAAAGCACATCAAGTGAGCATAAGTGAGACATCTCTTCCGGCATTAGATCTTTCTACACTTAACTAGAAAGAGGATAGTGTTAGCCAGATCTGTGATGCCCGAACCTAGGTTTACCCGGTCTTATTAATTTAGTGGCAATTTCTATGAGTGATGTTCTTTGAGGTCTTAGCGACGTTTGGTTTGAACAATTTTATCATCGACAATTTATAATACCAGAGCTATAAAAAAATAATTAAAAAAATTAGTGCAATAAAGAAATAAACGAAACTTAGCTCGTGACTCCAGAGAACTAATAATTAAATTAGGGTTATTATGTAAATGTCTAGATCTTATTTGATTATTTTAAAATAAGAGAGAGAGCTAGGGATAAAAATATGGGATTTTGCAATGATAGGGAGTGGTTTGGGGATAAAGAAAAGGAGAAGATTTTGGAAAAGATTAAAACAAAGCATATTTATAAATAAGCTAGACAAAAGAAAATAATGAAAAAAAAGGGAGAGAAAGAAACAAATGAAGAGAAAGGGGAAAGAATAAAAGGGCAGAGAGAAATTGGGAGAGCAACCGGCTGGCCCTAGAACGGGTGGAGCCACTGCACAGATCGGGGCAGCCCAACTCCCAACCATACAGGCAGCAACCGGCGGCGACTCCGGCGGCGCGCCCTCATTGAGCGCCACAGCCCATCACCTCCGCGACTGCCGTATTGCCGGAATCATCACGCCGCTGCCACGACCGCACAACAGTCATCTCTGGTCAACGACCCCTCTCCCTCACTTATCTGGCTACACTAAGGCTGCCGGCAATCAACTCCGGCCGGTGTCTCTACCCAACACCATCCCCTTTCACCTCCATTAATAGTGGTCATAGATCTTTGCCCGAATCAACGCGCCGTTGCCAAGCTGGATCAACGTCCAAGGACGACCATCGGCCACTGTCGGCTCTCTTCCCTGTCCACCGACTAGTCGCCATGGCCATTGGGACCTCCAATTAGTGTTGCGTTGTGAAATGGGTTTTTGTGGTTTCTTGTGTTGTTGATGAATGGGTGCAGTGGTGGTCATTTGGTGGTAGTGTTGGTGGTGGATGGTAGTTTTTGTGTATTGCTGTGGTTGTACGACGTCTGTGTTTCTCAGGTGTGTGGATGTTATTGGTGTCAGACAATCGTCGATAATTGGGTGTGTATGTGAGGCACTTTGGAGTGGGTGTACATTGCGGCTGTGTGAATATTTTTGTGTCTTAGCGTGTACGTGTGCTTGTGCTTTGGAAGGTGAAGTGGTGTATCAAGCGGTATGTGTCCTAATGTGTGTTTTAGGATTGAACAAATGGTGGGTACATAGCATGTATTTGTGTATGAGGCAGTGGGCAAATAGATGAGTTGGAGCATGTGAATTAGTGCACGAAATTGTGTAAGCAATGAAAAGATATTGCCTTTCGTTGGTCGAAGAAACTTGTATTGAGTGGTGGGAGTGTGGTCATGTTATATTGTACAATTTTGTGCCTATCTTGGTTGTGCATTTTGCAGTGTGAAGGGTGAGTATTAGGTGCTTGGAGCATTTTGGAAGTGACAAATTACTTGAGTGAAAATCAATCGGTGGAGTGAAGTTGTGCAGCTAGGTGGTATGATGAGTATGTGTGTGTTGTGTACAGTATGTATACATGGTGTAGGTGTACCCTATGCAGGTCTATGCATTTTGGACAGGGAATCATATAAGTTAAGAACATATATAAAAAGAGAATGATTAGCGTGAGTTCTAGAGATTTACTGAGTACTATGTAAGGCAAGATTACTTGGCGGGTTATTAAAACAGGTGAATTATTGGATGTTCGGCAACGGTGATTAAATGCCAAGAATGACATGGTGAACTTGGCGCGATATTGAACCGGCATGTAAAGGTCGGGCAGTTGACTGCCGCATCTAATTTGCTTGAAGACATGTTCAACAGAAATGTTGCGTTGTGATTGACGATGCTTTGGGTTGTAGTAAAGCTGGGAACATGAAGATAAAAAAAGAATGGCATTGAAGATTCTTTGAACCGGATGTAGCAGCATGATCGTCGCTCGGAAGATATCGATGTGGGGAATGTGTAGCATCAAGTAAGTGACCCTTCGATTCAATTAGTGTTTTTATATACAACGTATATGTTTATCTACTATTAAAAATGTAGTGTTTTTCAGCATTGATCGTTTTACGTATGTTTAGCTGCTCTGGCTTAATTTGTCAAAAAAATTACCAGTGATTTATTTCTCATTAAAAACCGGACCAGCATGTAACTGATATTGTGAATATTGAACATTTTGAATGTTATTGAAAGGGGTGTGTGGATAGTTTGATGAGTGGTTGTGTTTAAGATGAACCAAAAGATAGTTTTTGTTTATTCGATTCCTGTGCCCCATATCCACGGGGAAAAGTTGGATTCGGGCCCTGGTCAACGGGGCTTGTACGTTGATGCACAGTACTATTGCTCGTGGTTCGCCCTTACGTCCACAGAATTTTATCCCGGATGAAGGAGGGATTTTGAGCCCTAGTCAGTGGGACCTGTACACTGATCGCAGCATATCGTTTGAGCTAATGTTGGGATTGAATTGGTTGTTATGAAGTTTTGCTTCAATCATTATATACTTCAGTTTTTGGTTTCATGTACTTTGTTTTGTTTTACCCGATGATTATCAAATCTATGATTTTTAGATATCTTAATGATTCTACAATATAAAGTGAGTTATATTCTGACATGCTATGGTCCACCTAGTTGAATCATTGGTTACTTACTGAGCACGTGGAAGCTCATCCCTTACTTATCATTTCAGGTTTGAAAGTAAGGTGATGGTGACGAGCATAGGAAGGAACAATTTGGCACTGAGCTCTGGAGACTGTATTGTTTGAGTCGCTAAAGATTTAGATTGTTGGGTTAGTTTCGTTGTCAACAAATTAGTGTTATGATGAGTGTTAGCATAAATGTTGTATTCAAGTATGAAAATGTAATTTAAGTTGTAGAAGTTTTAATTTCCGCTGCGGTATATGTTGGTTTTAGCGAGTAAGGCCTGGCAGAGCCCTCTGTTGGAGTCCATTGGGTCTGTGGCCGGTCACGTGCCTAGCTCGTGGGCCTACCCGTGGGTTCGGGTCGTGACAAGATCGCCCTAGCATGCGATAAGATCGGTTAGCTCTAGAATCGATGGCCAAAGAATTTTTCGGTGCCAAGTTGAGTATGATGCCGAACCGGAACCTTAGATGATTTTCCTAGCATTTTTCTGGATTACCTTTATTTTCTTCAGACTTGTAGTTTGTTAATATTGTTATTGAACTTCTGGTCGTTGATTTAGTCTAATGCGGCAAATGATGAATAAAAACAAATAAAAAGTAAAAATATTCTCTTTCCTTAAACCTTTAGAGTTTGAGTCACATATAGTTTTTGTTTCCAGTAAATCTAGAAGTCTATCCTTAGCAAGTCGAGAGCATGACAATTTTCAAAGCAAGAGGGAATAGCCCAGCTTTATACCGGTTGTATTCATAATGGACCAATCACTTCGGGATATTGTGCAAAAGATGATTTTGAATTTAAGACTAGTGATCTATCTCGTTGATATTTCTTCTTTGCACTGGAGGAGTTAGTGATTCCTGTATTTTCAAGCTTAAGTATCAGAATTTAAGTTTTTTTGATATTGAATGTCAGAAACCTAATAAAACAATTTGGTTTTAAATTTAAACATTCCAGTGAAAATTTAAGAGATTATTGAGAGAAGGTTGTGACTTCCTTTCTTGGCTCCTCATTCACCAGGAACAAGTTGAATCCTCAAAGATAACGAGGTATCATATCAATGTCAAGACTTTCTTATGTTCAAAGCTCACTTACTCCATCTCCTAGCTTGGACCATTCATCTTGAAAAAAAGAAAAGAAAAAGACCGCTAGGTTAAAACCCTGAAAAGGACAGTCTAGGGGCACGTGAGAGAGAGATGGAGAGAGAGAGAGAGGGGCCTCAAAAGAATGCAAATTTGCACAAGTCTTTCTTGAAATAAGATTCCCGATGATTGGAGGCTATCGTTTGGCCACCACATATCATCTTGATTAGCCTATACTTAATTTTATCACTTGCAAGCCCTTTTATGCCCAAACAGTTTAGCTTTTCTTTTGGAAGCCTATGTTTCTAACCTTGGGGCGGGCAGTCTCCATGTGTATGCCTATGTCCTAAGTAATGCGGCAAAGTCAACTCAACTTGGAAAGGTTCCCCTTTGTAGGAACCAAGGTCTTGAAGATCAGGTGATGATTGAAATCATGATAACCATTTGTTCCATCTCAAAATAAGTAAAAAGTATTGAAAGGAAAAAAGAGAGAAAAAGAAGAAGAAGAATGAAAAGAAAAAAAGAGAAGAAGCAGATGGGATTAAAGAATTATTGTTGAAGTTCAACGCATGAAAATTCCATTGGTTGAGTTTGAAGGATTGTTCAGCAGCTCTGATTTGAACTACGTCCAACCTGATTCCCCAATGGGGATACGTAGGCAGCTTAGTTACCTTCAAGATTTGGTTTTCATGGGCACACACTAGGGGCTTTAGTTTCATACTTGAATTTTTTAGCCTTATTACCAAACGTTTCTTATCCTATAGCCTGGCATACATTGTCCCCACATATAAAGTCCTCCATAAGCTTATTTAAGAAAAAGAAATGCTCTCTTATATTTTTATGAGGTCAAAAAAATGAAAAGAATGAAAAAAAATAAAAAGAAAGAAGATAATGATCCATGCACCTTTCGGAACTCGCTAAATTATGACGTGATATATTCATCTTCTCTATGGCGTGTTGGATCACCTGTCGATTCCTGATCTTTCCAACCTGATGTGTTCACCTTCTAATGATCTAATGATGACCGATTGATCTTCATGACCTATCTGCTCTACCCTATTCTGAATGGCGGCTTGATATAATTTTGTCACTCCTTCAATGGTAGTATAAGAAGCCTAATGACCTTATCTTCTGTCTTATGAGCTTTCTTTTTCACAATTAATAGTTATTCACTCTGGTCCAGCCCAATCATTGTACATTGATCTTTTGAGAAATCATGGGCCAAAACCCCATCAGCCTCATAGATTATATAGTTCCGCAACATACACATCAACCTCACAGCTTATATAGTTCCGCAGCATACACATTAGCCTCGCAACTCCATGAGCTCAGGTGTATTGGACATAGGCCAGCACCACGAGGAGCCCAAGATCACATCAGAAACCCTCGTTCGCTTACCCAGACTCGAGTAAAAAATAATCCTATCAGCAAGGGTAGGAATGATTGGACCTATCAGATGCCACCAATCAAACCACAGAGAGATCCTACTGCCATCCCCAACTATATACCGGGAAAAAGAGCGAATCATATCCCTAACCATGAGAATCTTATGCCAAGACCAGCTACAATCACTGGGACAAGAGACTTCCCAAAAACTCCTTCCTACCAGAATGTTGGACTTAACCCACTACGGCCAGAGGGAATTCGAGCTGAATGATATGATGGACCAAATGTGCCTAGAAATGGCAGCAAAGTTCCATACCTCAATCTGCTTAATACCCAGGCCACCCTCTTCCATAGGACAACATACATCAGCCGAAGCCACCTTGGCTTCCATGGTACAAAGCCCCATATAATCTTCCAAAGGAAAGCTCGAAAAATCCTCTCCATCTCTAGAATGACTTTCTTTGGAAGGATAAAAGCTGAAGCCTAGTACACCTGGATGGAGAATAAGACTGATCTAATCAACTGGACCCTATCGACATATGATAAGTAATTACAATTCCAATGCTTAACTTTCTTCACTATACGGTCCAAAAAAGGCTGACGGTCCTCTTTTCGCAAACAAATGGACATTAGAGGGACTCCAAGATATCGCATGGGAGCTCTCCCTTGAGAAAGCCGACAAGAAGAGATCAAAGCCTTGGTAGCAGGCTCAACACCAGAGAAAAAACTGGCTCTTATTTGTGTTGGGAACGAGTCCCAAGAACTACTGGAAGATAGTGAGACCATGTTTCAGGACCTGAACAGCAAGAAGGTCACCCCGACAAAAAAGCATGAGATCATCGACAAAGGCAAGCTGAAAGATACCATCCGTTTAGCACCTCTAGTGGTAGTGAAACTGACTACCAATTACTAGCCTTTGCAACATCCCTGTAAGAACACCCGTGCATATAACAAAAAGGCAAGGGGACATCTGATCCCCTGCCTGATACCTCACCTACCCCCAAAAAAAAACCATTAGATTCCCCATTTATAATGATCAAAAAGCTCGTGCTAGAGACACAAGCTTTGATCTATCTAATAACTATGGGGGGAAATCTAAGGCAAACCAACACGTCAAAGAGAAAATTCCAACGCAAACAATCATAGGCCTTCATCAAATCCACCTTCATGGCGCATCTAGGAACCCTGAAATCGTCCCAATGATAGTTTCGCATGAGCTTCTCAAACAAGAGGATATTATCTGCAATACACCGAGAGGCAACAAAGGCTGTTTGGGAAGGATCAATGAGGTCCCCTAGCACCATCTTAATACGATTAGCAATGATCTTGGTTATATATATTTATAAATCGCCTTACAACAAGAAATAGGCCTGTAATCATTAAGGCTCGAGGGATTAGTCACTTTAAAATGAGAAAAGTATGGTTGACTTCTTTGAAAAGTTGACCCCATTATTAAAAAAAATCCTGAATCGCTTCCACAATCTCCTCCCCCATAATATTCCATGCCTTCTCAAGAAAATTGCATTATCCGCATCAGGACCAGGGGACTTAACATCCTTGAGAGAAAAGAAAATCGTCTGTATCTCGTCCTTAGTAACCTCACGACCCATCTCACGCTGTTGAGAATCTGAAAGGGATTTTGACATCCAGGTCCTCAGCTCTTTCAATCTCGGATAATGACCCGGACTATATGTCTCTAACAAACTCTGAAAATGGTCAACAATCGAAACCTTAACCAAAACCAAGTCTTCAAGGATGGTTCCGTCAGACCAAAGAAGAGAGCTAAGTTTATTGAAACTCCTTCTCATACTAACTGACTTGTAGAAAATTTTGTTATATTTATCTCCCACACCCAGCTAGTGAATCATAAATTTTCGCTTGAGAAAACTCTCCTCCTCTCCACTCACTTTAGCAAAAAGTTCTAGCATAACCTTTTCAATTCGATGCCATACCGGGTCAAAAGGGTTCATCGCTAACATATTTTGAGCATACTCCAAGGAAGCCCTAGTAGCATTAAGTCTATCTGAAATGTTGCTAAAGTTTTCCTTATTGAAGTCTTTAGGCTTTAACTTAAGCAGCTTTAGCTTCCTGGCAACCCTGAACATAGCACAATCCGCAAGGGGAGTGCCCCACACTTTAGCAACCAGAGGCAAAAACTTATGATGATTGGCCCACACATCAAAAAATTTAAACGACTTGGGCACCTTGTCAACTTTGACATGAGAGTGGACAAGGATGCGTGAATGATCAGAGATACCTCTAGGACGAAAAACCGCTTCAGATTTAAAAAATTTAGAGATCCAAGTATTGTTAACAAGGATACGGTCAAGCTTCCCACAAATAGTATCTTACAGTTGGTCCACCTATAAAATCAACCAGAATACTTCAAATCTAAAAGTTCTGAAGTAATCGAACATTCATGGAACTCCTAATAGTAGCGAGGCCATCTATTACTACCCTCTAACTTCTCACTCGAACTCTGGATGTCATTAAAATCACCAAGTACCAACCAGGGATCATTACCAAAAAGGCGAGACCTATACTCAAGCTTCTGTCAGAGCATAGATCTCTCACTGGAATCATTAGAACCATACACAAAAGAAACAAAAAAAGGAGGCAACCATTTAATTCACTTGACAGTGAATTATTTGAACTGACATACCAAGATAAGTAACATTAACTACTTTAGGATTCCATAAAACCCAAATTCTACCATTCACGGAATAATGGTAGTTATTTATAAAGGACCATCCAGGAAATCTACGGTTATATATAACCGACGCATTGGGGGTTGCTACTCTGATTTCTATGATCCCAAAAGCATAACACCTAAGGAGGCAATCATATGTTGTGCCTCCACTTGCTTACCGCTTATGTTGAATTCTCGAGAATTCCAGCAAAAGATGTTATGCATGATACCAAAATACCAAAAGGATGCTACAAACCAAGAACGTAAGAGTCAGGTGAAGTTTCCCCTATGGGGAGACTTATTCTTTTTCTTATTCTTATTATTAATACTAGAGTCAAGGTTTATTTTACTGCCAAAATAAGAAGATATATTATTATTTGGAGGAAGAGAGCAGAGAATGAAATCTAAATTAGAGTCCGGATCAAAGCCAGACTTAGAATGCACAATCAGGCTGGAATCTAAATGCAAATTAGAGTGCAAAGTAGGATCATCAATAGGCAAGTTATGAAAATGACAAGGTACCTCAGGTAGATCAGACTGCTAATGACCTCTTCTGAGAAGAAGTATGCTGGGCACTAACCTACACCTGGCTATCAAGCTCCTGCTGGTGCCTAGTCTCCAACTGACTATGGCTCTGTTAAACACGATCAAGAGATGAGAAAGACGAAGAACCCCTGCTGACTTTGTCATTGCCTTAACTTTTCACCACCATCTACTCTGTTTCTTTCGCCAGAGCAGCAACAAAGGCAGGAAGGGTCATGTCAGATTACTTTAGAACATACATTAAAGGAGGAAGGGGCCTATCTCTCTTAGTCCGAGTACAAAATAGGGTAGTATGTCTGAAGCACTTGCACACTGTGCAAACTAGAGAGCGCCACTGATAATCTGCTCGAACAGTCACAGGATCAGAGGGGGAATCCCCTTCCTGCCAGGTACTTAAGTTTGGCACAATAACAAGCTCATCAACGAGCTCTCTGGTTGTAGAAACCTCAACGCACACTCTGGCAAAACTTATCCGCTCACAACTCTCAGTAAGCGAATCCGCATATAGTGGCTTCCCAATGCCACTCACTACGTAACTCAACCTACTAGCTGTCAGGTACTCAACAGGAATGTTTAGACTCTAACTCACAACGGTAGAGCATCAAGGGATTCCTTGCATAAATTCATACCAAATCTCCAACGTTGCAAAATAATTAATTTGTTCGCAAAATGCCACGGACCCGAATCCAGAATCTTGTCTACCGTATCCACAGAAGAGAATTTGAAGAAATAAAAACCCTTTTCTAAAACCTTTTGTAACCCATCTTTCAATCACATTTTACGGGCAATGTTGTTAATAGTGAAATAAGGTGGTTTTGTATTTATAAAGTAGCCCACAACACAGTTATCCCATAATTCAATACCCTCTTCAGCAATAACTTGAGTTAGAGAAACTTGTACCTTTCCTTCAGAAATCGTCGGCGGGAAGTAAGATAATTTCATTTTGCCTTTAGAACTAGAAAGCCCCGGCTTCACCTTGTCAGCCCCAGGAGGGATGAGGTGAAGAAGCAAAAAAGTGCTGAGCGTTTGCCCTAATATCTCCTCCTCCCTTATCCTCACCAAAGGCTGCCCTTCCCCTGGGTCGAGTATCACCCTGATTGGCCCTCCCTCCTCTGGCACACCGGCTGATACCACCTCTATCTCGAGAACAAGACCGAGAGGCCAGCTACCGCTGAAGTGAGTCCACCTCTGCCTACAACACACATTTCTCATCACCGGTACCTGTCGCTGGTACTCAAGTTCCTTCATAAGTAAACCAAACTGGCGGGTCAAAAACAAACCACTCAAGAAACAATCTTGTAACCCGCTAGTTTTTGCTAGAACAACTACTTCCTTATCAGAACAGTTTGAATCATCAATTCTCTGTAAAGATATCCATCACTCTTTGCCAGAACTGGACATCCCTGAATATCACTACCCGAGGGGCCAGGGGTAGCCTCCCGATACTTGATCAGTGGTGAAGGAGAAGCCACCAAATTAGGAACACAAGAGACATTATCATGAGCAGATTGAGCACGTCATTTTAGAACATCGAATACCCGAGTGTGAACAGGAACCACACAAGAGCGACTGTTACCAAGAATAGTTGCTAAAGTAAGATCAGAAGACGACATTAAGATCAGACCCAAAAAAAAATTAAAAAAATCACTGTGTAACCCTAATCAAGGCCGGCGCAGCCTTGTAGTAAAACCCTAATTAGGGTCGGCACAAGAAGGAACAATAGGAAGGAAGTGCGGGAAGGGGAAGGGGAAGGGGAAGGAGGAAGGTGGGTGGGGGGAAATGAGGGGAAGGGGGAAGAGGACGGTTGCCGCGCACCACCGATAAAAAGAAAATAGGGAAGACGACTGCGGACCACCAACCGCCGGCGAGATTAGAACCACGAGAATTTGTAACTCTGACCACCACCGACAGAGATCCGCTCCTTCCAGCGATACACCAGTTACGACCAGACCCTAAATGGGAAGGCTGGTCTGGCTACATCAGATCCGGCCACGACAGACCAACCACGACAAAAACCAACAATGAGAAGCTACCAAAAGACCAAAACCGACGCACCTCCGTCTAGAACCGAGCCACCAGCCACTAGTAGCAGGGTTATCGGCCACCAGACTCAGGCAACAGTATCAAAAATTAGCCAACAACCTCACTCTCTCTCTCCCTCTCTCTAAAAACCCACTTTACAGTCCTTCCATTTCTTCTTCACCCAATCCACTGCCTAGTCAGTTTTATCTATATCAATTTTGTCTAGGGCTCCTTGTAATTCCCATTTCTTGAAAATTATGGTTGCATCTGTGTTTGGTTATTCCACTTTATTCTGGGGGTAAAAATCACCTGCATATATTTTGTCTAGGGTGTATGATTCCCCTTTTACCAGTGTAGTCTTATGGTTCATGGTCAGCACCATCTGCTTGCATTTTTGTCTAGAGATTCCTCTGTGATTCCTCTCACGATAGTCGTGATAGTGTCTATCTTTTATTCACCCAGTTTGTCCCACGCTCAACATTGTCTACAGACATTTTGTCTATAGGCTCCCTGTGAGTCCCCCTTTCAGGACAGTCGTGACAGTGTCAGTCTTTCTCTAGTCCATTGCATGGTTCGTTTTGTCTACATGCATTTTGTCTAAGGGCTCTTTGTGATTCCCTTTTCTGAACAGTCAAGACAATGTCTGTTTTTGTTGGTCTAGTACATTACATTTGTCAACTTCATCTATATGCATTTATTTTAGAGCCTCCTTCTTCTACTGACATTCAGGAAAATGTATGTCCTTTTTTGGTCAGTCCATTGCATGGCCAGTTCCTTCTGTGTACATTTTCTCGAGGGCCTCCATTTGATTCCCTTATCCCAACAGTTAAGGTCAATTTCTTTGTCTCCTCGAAATCTATGTCTTGAAAGTCTACTTCTTGACCTTATTCTTCAAAAGAGTTTTAAAATAAATAGAATATATAGTTCTATATAGAATTAAAAATTTTAAAGAAAATAAAAAGAAAATATGATGTTTGTACAACCTTTTAGTCTCGCTCCTTATCCTTCCTGACTCTTCAGTCTCATTCCTTATCATTCGTGACTCTAGTAGAAGAGTCAAGTTATCATCTCAACCCTTCATCTATCATTTTCTCTTAGTCTAGGTTTATGTCCAAGGGTATTTGACCCTAATCTAGGTCGGTATGTGTAAGGCACGAATATTCTTCCTTAGCAATCCGTTTGAACTACATTCAGCTTGATCCCTTTCAAATAAGGGTATGTAGGCAACCTTAGTTGAGTTTAGCCATGTCTAATAAGGTTTTTGCCTGAGGATATTTAACCCTCAACTTAGGTCAGTACGTGAAGTCATTACGTGAAGGTCACATACGATCTCTATTTCCCATCACATATCTATGTTCGAGGTTACAAACCCTTAAGTCAGGTTAACACGAGGATATCGTGTATTTTACTCTATCTAGTATCAGTTTTTTGTTCATATTCCTAGATGACCAATCGTCGTTAATTTTGGCTCCGGCATCTAGGGATGCGTCTTATGCCTAAACAATCGATCGTCATTACTATTGGCTCCGGCTTTTAGACATGCTTTTCTACATACTCCTCTAAGTGCTAATTGTTGTTACTATTGGCCCCAACTCTTAAGTTATGAATTTTTAGGTCCTAGTCCCAGTTTTTTTTTCATATTCCTAGATGGCCATGGCCAACTGTTGTTACCATTGGCTCCAACATCTAGGGATACATCTGTATTTCTAAGCGACCAATTACCGTTACCATTGGCTCCGACATCTAGGGATACATCTCTATCTCTAAGCAACCAATTGTTGTTACCATTGGCTCTAGCTCTTAGACATTACTTTTTAGTATCCTTAGATGATTAATTGTTGTTACCGTTGGCTATGGCTTCTAAGGATGCACCTTATGCCTAAGCGACCAATCGTCATTACTATTGGCTTTGGCTCTTAGTCATAAGCCTTCGTTATTCCTAGTCGAGCAATCATCGTTACTATTGGCTCCGACTTTTAGACATGCTTTTCTCCTCATTCACCTAAGCAATCGTTGTTACTATAGGCTCTGGCACTTAGGTAGTGAGTTTTTTGGTCCCAGTCCCATTCTTTTTCTGTATTCCTAGATGACCAAACATCATTACTATTGGCTCTGGCATCTAGGGATACATCTGCATGTCTAAGCAACTAAGTTTCATTACCATTGGCTTCGGCTCTTAGACATTAGCTTTTATTATCCTTAGACGGGCAATTTTTGTCTCCATTGGCTACAACTTCAAGGACGCGCCTTACGCCTAAGCGACCAATCATTGTTACTGTTGGCTCTAGCTCTTCGATTTACCTTAGTGTGTAAGCGATCAATCGTCGTTACTTTTGGCTTCGGCTCTTAGACATGATTTCTCAGTATCCTTAAGCAACTAATCCTTGTTACTATTGGCTCAGTCTCTTAAGGTAGTGAGTTTTTCGGCTTCACTTTCAGTTATATCTCATGTCTCAGTATTCTTAGACGACCAATTATTGTTATTGTTAGCTCTGGCCTCTAAGAATTGTGCCTTCCATCTAGTAGGCACATGTTGTTACTGTTGGCTTCGTCTCCAGATAGGGTCTGGGTTCACTATCCCTTTTCAGTATTGCTCGACGACTAATCCCTATTACTATTGGTCTCGGCTTCAATGATATCATTGCTATCTGAACTACATTGGTCTGATTCCTTTCTAGGGATGCATAGGAAGCACTAAAAAGGTCTTACCTCGTATCTGTGTGAATCCTTGAGTTTGTTTTGAGTCTTGTGGTCTTCTCTGTGTTTCTACTACAAAAATGTGTCGTCCTTTTCCAGTTATGTTTGCCCGCAAGCGAGTTCCCTCACCGAGGGACTCTGTAAACACCCCATTTTTGTAGTCATTAATAATGAAATAAATAGTATGCTCTATTATTTTTTAGAGTGTATTATTGAGTTTAGGCCTTGTAATACCCCGAAGAAAAAAAAAGTTTTAGCGACGTTATTTTTTTTAAATACTTAGCATTGGCGTGTATACTTTCAGCGACAAATTTAACATTTGTTTAGCATTGATATAAAATTTTTCAGCGAAGATATATCTTTATATATATTCAACATCGATGTGTATATTTAGCGGCAAACTATCTATCTTAGCATCGGTATAATTTTAGTAACGGTGTACTTATTAACGACGATTTGTGAAACGAGATAGTGAAATAACCCGCTAACAATTTTCATAAACAATTTTCGTAGCGCATAAATTGTCATAAATGTTTAATCTTGGACCATTTCGCGATAAAAGTTTGGGTAAATATTCGAGCAGCTAATGAAAGTGTTAAGGGTTTCTTTTGTAATTTTCAAATCTAGGGTTATTATATCTATATACATATACATCGTTATAAATGGCTGCCGTCATACACCTCCATTCTTCGATCTGGTTTGTCTCCTTGAGAGAAAGAGGGAGAGATACTCAGAGAGAAAATAAGAAGGGACGATCGTGGCAAGGAGGATTGTTCCAGCGAAGTTTTTTCGGTAAGCCTCGAACCCTCTATTCATATTGCATTACAACAGTTTAGTGTGTGTGTGTGTGTGCGCACTGAATGTGAGTGCGTGTGGAGAAGAGGGAAGGGGTTTGCGAAAGGAACTGTGTGAGGTCTGCGTTTTAATGGAGCATTCGTTGTGTAAGCTATGTGTATCCGTGAGTATTTGTGTGAGTGTTTGTCCTTCTCTGCAGTGTTTGAGAAGTGCGTGAGAAGTGTGAGCGTGGGGTCTGTGGGGTGGGGGGGTGAAAACAACCACCATGCTGTATGTATCTAAGAAACTTGAGTAGAGACTAACAGATGGAGACTAATGCTGCCTTTGGAAATTCTAAGGGGTTTATGGGTAAAAATGAATGGTGTGTTTTGATGTGAGTGTGGCTGCGTGTGTGTATATATATATGTATTTGTGTTCGTATATATGTGAGTGAGTTGGAAAAAGAAAAGAGAGGGAAGGAAGACCCACTGTCGTGAGGCAGTGGGTGTGAAAAGAGAAAAGTATGAAGTTTTTTTTTTGTGTATGTGTGTTGTGTGAGTGCTATGTGGACATGGGAGTGCTGGATATGTGTGTGTGTGTGTGGATTGTGGGCATGAGAAGGGAGAAGGAAGCAAGAGGGAGCTAATATACTGATTTGGGTATGCATGGATGTGTTTGAGAGGAAGATGGTGTATTGGAGTGTATGTAATGTGTGAAATGTGTGAATATATGTTAAGGTGTGTGTAAGAAATATGGGTGGGACAGCTGCGTATGTGAACAAAGTGTGTTTTGGGTTTGTACAGAAGAGAAAAAGAAGAAGAAGATGGCTCTTGAGCACTGTACCATTGTCCAAAAATTCTAAAACTTTTCACGCCAGTTCGTAGTAAAATATTATAAGTTCTGTGAAAATTTCATATTTTTCTGATGTCGTTTGATATTTTTAATATTTTGCAAGTGGAGCTATCCTAAAATTTGTTTTGAGCATTTGCTATTAATATTAAAATCTGCAAAAATTACAGCATTGCTTTTATGTAAAAAGACAACTTAGTTTAAGTTTCATTAATTTCTGAGTTGATTTAGTACATCAACCTGTATCGCATTTGATTTAATGAAACGAATGATTTTAAAATGGTTTTGGTGCTTCTTTAAATTCCAATTTTAATTTCTGTATTTTTCTTATGTATTATAAAGCTATCATGAAAATTATGGAACTTTGATTTGAGTTAGAAGCATTAATTGTTATTTTTGGGATTTTTCTGGTATTTAAGAAAATCGTTTTTAATTAAAAAATTCAGAAAAATTATATTATAACTTTTTATGGTGTTTTGAGGTACAAAAGTATTTTATAATAATTTAGTATCATTTTTGGAGTGTCTTAACGCTTTTCAGAGTGTGCGTGGTTATCCGTTAGGCTTAACCGTTTGAGAAATCTGATTCGTTTTCGTTTACGTTAAGAGTGTCAGAGTGAGCAACGATTAAGATTTAGTATTATATTAATAGTTGGTGAGGCTAGGTTGAATTCTAATAATTAATTTGCCCATTTAGGTTAACTCGAGGTTTTTGAACAAGGTTGAATAGCAATGAGCTCATAGCTTGGATCGAGGTAAGGGATTTCTTCTGAAACCCAGTTTCCTCTATTTGGCCTCATAGATTTTTTTTTCTAAATTGTTATCGCTATTCTTTTGGATTCTGTTATTTTGATTAAGCCGCATTGTTTGCCTGAAAAAGCTTTTATTGAGCCTTAAAATCGTTTATTGAAACTCTTATCGATGCTCAACATTTATTGTCCATCGAGCATTGAATAACATGTTGCATTGTCGATTTGTTGTCATTCTATTAATTGGCAAGAGTTTCTGCGTTGGTGTGTTGGCAGGATTTGGTGTATATTGGAGGATATTGGTGTGGGCTAGTACCTTGACGGACTAGCCGGCGTATTGGTGTGGGCTAGTGCCTTGATGGACTAGCCGGTGGAAAGTGTTAATGAGCATCGCCTTTGTGGCTTTGCTAAGTGATTACCCTGCGTTGCCTGTGTGGCTTTTGCAACTCATGTTCAATAGTGTTTGTGGTTGTTTGCATCGTATCCGAAAGTCATATTAATATCTGATTGAATTAGTTGTGATTGTTGTGAAAATTTTGGAATTTATCATCGAATTGTTTCTTTGAACAAAACCAACATCGTTTGTATTTGTAAACTGTTTCGTAGTTTCTTCGTTTGAGCGACCTTACTGAGCTCTCAAAAGCTCACTCCCATTTGACTTCCTTTCCGCATGTAATAATCGACAATAGACCGCACTGAGTATGGATTAGAGCCAAGCGAACAAAGAGGATTTTAAGTTTTAGTTCTGGTCATTAGAACCCCTGCGTGGGTTATTATTGTTATTTAAAACTTTTGACTCAGAATTGATGTTACCAATTATAACAGTACATTTTGAGTATTGTCTTTTCGATGTTTTAGTTGCTTTGACATATTGATGGCATTATTTAGTTAAGTTTTGAGGATGTTATTGCCTTAGCGTGAATGATCGAGCGAGTGTTAATGTTCTGGAAATATTGGGATGTTACAGTTGGTATCAAAGCTTAGGTATTACGATTCTGTAGACTTGAACATAGGTGAACAAATGATCAAGCATAGGTTTTTGATTATGTAGACATTAGAAACTTGTGAGATGAACCTTTGGTTTCAATATTAGGGTTAGGATAGATTTAATAATTTAGTGAGCCGTACTAATGGCTAGGTATATGAGATCGTTTTGATGAAGGTGTATCCGATAATATATATTATTAGAAAATTTGAAATTTCATAGTCGCTTATGAAAGGTCGTGTTTACAGATTCTGATAGTAGTTGATTTGTTATAGCATGGCACGAACTCGTAGAGCCGGCACGAGGGGTCGCGAAGGCCAAGCCAGGGGCCGAGGTGGTCGTACTGGGGGTCGTACTGGAGATCAGGAGATGCCAGCTAGGGATGTACCCCATGTAGAGCAATGGGAGCACAATCCAGAACCCATGGCTGCAACTTTGAATACCATGAATCAGATTTTGGCATTCATGGCCCAGAGTCTGGTTAACCAATAGCAGGGTATGCAAAACCCTATTCAGCCACAACCTCAAGAGGGAAGTACCCTAACTGAGTTTAATAAGCAGAATGCTTCAAATTTTAGTGGATCAATAGATCCTACAGAGGTAGAGGGTTCGATAGTTGAAATGGAAAAGATCTTCCGAGCTATCAAATGCAGTGAGAATCAGAGGGTAGAGTTTGCAGTGTACAAGCTGAGGGGTGAGGCCGACCAGTGGTGGAAGATGGTAGAGACTGGTATGACTCCTCAGCAGAAGGCTGAGATGACTTGGGAACGGTTTAAGGAACTGTTCAACAACCGTTATTTCTCTAGAGTTACCGTCAACAGATGTTGAGAGAGTTTGCCAATGTAACTCAGACGGATCAGGAGACGGTGGATGAGTATGAGATGAGGTTCTCGCGGTTGGCGAGATTTGTAGATAGGATACTACCAACAGAGGCTGATAGATGCCGAAAGTTTGAGTGGGGACTCAAGCCTGGTTTAAGAGATGGAGTGATCTCTACTAGGTTATCAAGCTATGTGGAGTGCGCCGATCTAGCACGTGCATTGGAACAATCTTGGTCAGACAGTAAGAAGAGGTTTGAACAACGACAAAGTGGCCAAAGGAGGGATATAGAGGACAGTAGAGGTTCAGAGGCTAACAAGCACCAGAAGTTCTCTTATTCAGCATAACAAGGTGCTCAGAGTCAAAGGATGGGACAGGGTCAGGGAATTAGCACAGAGCAGAGTGTTGAATTCAAAAAGGTGTAGAGCGCAGGAGCTAGGCCAACTCAGAGTTTAGAGTCAGCTTTGTCAGCAGTACTGTGTCCTATGTGTGGGAGGAGCCATGGTGGTAAACCATGTTACAAACTTACAGGGGGATGTTTCAAGTGTGGCAGTGCAGAGCATCAGGTTCAAAACTATCCCTCAATGTGGGAGAACCAATCAACTCTCAGCCCTGTACATACAGCTAGTTTAGTAGTAAGTAATGCACCTCGTTCGGGAGGAGGTCAGAGTCAGTAGGGCCAGACTTCACAAGCCCAAACACAGCAAGGCCGCCTAGGACATCAACCAGACTGTTTGCTATGTCTGCTCAAGATGCTGAAACGAACAATGATCTGATGCCAGGTACACTTATGGATCATTTCATTTAGGCGTTTATTTATTAATTGATTCTAAGGTATAATATTCTAAGTTATAATCTGAACCTTATACAATGGTAGAATATTTGAAGTTGTGGAATGGTTCGGGCTACTATTGATGTCATTGATTAATAGTTGGAGGTCATGTATAACATTTGATGATACTTTTACTTAGGAGTTAAATAGTGAAAGCTTAGAGTTTGGATATTAAAAGTATGTGAAATTTCGAGGACGAAATTTTTATAAGGTGGGGAGAGAGTAATACCCCAAAGAAAAAAAAAGTTTTAGCGACGTTATTTTTTTTAAATACTTAGCATTGGCATGTATATTTTCAGCGACAAATTTAACATTTGTTTAGCATTGATAAAAAAAATTTCAGCGAAGATATATCTTTATATATATTCAACATCGATGTGTATATTTAGCGGTAAACTATCTATCTTAGCATCGGTATAATTTTTAGAGACAATAAATTTTCTTTGGAAACGGTGTACTTATTAAGGATGATTTGTGAAACGAGATAGTGTAATAACCCGCTAACAATTTTGGTAAACAATTTTCATAGCGCATAAATTGTCACAAATGTTTAATCTTGGACCATTTCGCGATAAAAGTTCGGGTAAATATTCGAGCAGCTAATGAAAGTGTTAAGGGTTTCTTTTGTAATTTTCAAATCTAGGGTTATTATATCTATATACATATACATCGTTATAAATGGCTGCCATCATACACCTCCATTCTTCGATCTGGTTTGTTGCCTTGAGAGACAGAGGAAGAGATACTCAGAGAAAATAAGAAGGGAAGATCGTGGCGAGGAGGATTGTTCCGGCGAAGTTTTTCCGGTAAGCCTCGAACCCTCTGTTCATATTACATTTCAACAGTTTAGTGTGTGTGCGTGTGCGCGCACCGAATGTGAGTGCATGTGGAGAAGAGGGAAGGGGTTTGCGAAAGGAACTGTGTGAGGTCTGCATTTTAATGGAGCATTCGTTGTGTAAACTATGTGTATCCGTGAGTATTTGTGTGAACATTGGATGTGTGAGTGTTTGTCCTTCTCTGTAGTGTTTGAGAAGTGTGAGCGTGGGGTCTGTGGGGGGTGAAAACAACCACCGTGCTGTATGTATCTAACAAACTTGAGTAGAGACAAACAGATGGAGACTAATGCTGCCTTTGGAAATTCTAAGGGGTTTATGGGTAAAAATGAGTGGTGTGTTTTGATGTGAGTGTGGCTGCGTGTGTGTATATATATATATATATATATATATATATATATATATATATATATATATATATATATATGTATCTGTGTTCGTATATATGTGAGTGAGTTGGAAAAAGAAAAGAGAGGGAAGGAAGACCCACTGCCGTGAGGCAGTGGGTGTGAAAGGAGAAAAGTATGAAGTTTTTTTTTTGTGTATGTGTGTGTGTGGATTGTGGGCATGAGAAGAGAGAAGGAAGCAACAGGGAGCTAATATACTGATTTGGGTATGCATGGATGTGTTTGAGAGGAAGATGGTGTATTGGAGTGTATGTAATGTGTGAAATGTGTGAATATATGTTAAGGTGTGTGTAAGAAATATGGGTGGGACAGCTGCGTATGTGAACAAAGTGCGTTTTGGGTTTGTACATAAGAGAAAAAGAAGAAGAAGATGGCTCTTGAGCTCTGTACTATTGTCCAAAAATTCTAAAACTTTACACACTGGTTCTTAGTACAATATTATAAGTTCTGTGAAAATTTCATATTTTTCTGATGTCGTTTGATATTTTTAATATTTTTGCAAGTGGAGCTATCCTAAAATTTGTTTTGAGCATTTGCTATTAATATTAAATTCCGCAAAAATTATAGCAGTGCTTTTATATTAGAAAAACAACTCAGTTTAAGTTTCATTAATTTCTGAGTTGATTTAGTACATCAACCTGTATCGCATTTGATTTAATGAAACGAATGATTTTAAAATAGTTTTGGTGTTTTTTGAAATTCCAATTTTAATTTCTATATTTTTCTTATATATTATAAAGCTATCATGAAAATTATGGAACTTTGATTTGAGTTAGAAGCATTAATTGTTATTTTTGGGCTTTTTCTGGTATTTAAGAAAATCGTTTTTAATTAAAAAATTCAGAAAATTTATATTATAACTTTTTATGGTGTTTTGAGGTACAAGAGTATTTTATAATAATTTAGTATCATTTTTGGAGTGTCTTAACGCTTTTCAGAGTGTGCGTGGTTATCCGTTAGGCTTAACCGTTTGAGAAATCTGATTCATTTTCGTGTACGTTAAGAGTGTCGGAGTGAGCAACGTTTAAGATTTAGTATTATATTAATAGTTGGTGAGGCTAGGTTGAATTCTAATAATTAATTTGCCCATTTAGGTTAACTCGAGGTTTTTGAACAAGGTTGAGTAGCAGCGAGCGCATAGCTCGGTAAGGGATTTCTTCTGAAACCCAGTTTCCTCTATTTGGTCTCATAGATGTTTTTTCGAAATTATTATCGTATTCTTTTGGATTCTGTTATTTTGATTAAGTCACATTGTTTGCCTGAAAAACCTTTCATTGAGCCTTAAAATGGTTTATTGAAACTCTTATCGGTGCTCAACATTTATTATCCATCGAGCATTGAATAACATGTTGCATTGTCGATTTGTTGTCATTCTGTTAATTGGCATGAGTTTCTACATTGGTGTGTTGGCGGGATTTGGTGTATATTGAAGGATATTGGTGTGGGCTAGTACCTTGACGGACTAGTTGGCGTATTGGTGTGGGCTAGTACCTTGACGGACTAGCCGGTGTAGCCTTGATGGACTAGCCGTGTATTGGTGTGGGCTAGTGCCTTGATGGACTAGCCAGTGTATTGGTGTGGGCTAGTGCCTTGATGGACTAGCCGGTGGAAAGTGTTAATGAGCATCGCCTTTGTGACTTTGCTAAGTGATTACCCTACGTTGCCTGTGTGGCTTTGCAACTCATGTTCAATAGCGTTTGTGGTTGTTTGCATCGTATCCGAAAGTCATATTAATATCTGATTGAATTAGTTGTGATTGTTATGAAAATTCTGGAATTTATCATCGAATTGCTTCTTTGAACAAAACCAACATCGTTTGTATTTGTAAACTGTTTCGTAGTTTCTTTGTTTGAGCGACCTTACTGAGCTTTCAAAAGCTCACTCACCTTTGACTTCCTTTCCGTAGGTAATAATCGACAATAGACCGCACTGAGTATGGATTAGAGCCAAGCGAACAAAGAGGATTTTAAGTTTTAGTTCTGGTCATTAGAACCCCTATGTGGGTTATTATTGTTATTTAAAACTTTTGACACAGAATTGATGTTTCGAATATAACAATGCATTTAGAGTATTGTCTTTTCGATGTTTTAGTTGCTCTGACATATTGATGGCATTATTTAGTTAAGTTTTGAGGATGTTATTGCCTTAGCGTGAATGATCGAACGAGTATTAATGTTCTGGAAATTTTGGGATGTTACATGCCTATTAACATAACCTAATTAATTAATTTAGTCTAGTCTAGTTTAATTGTCTAAGTCTAGTCCAACTGCAGGTTAGTCCATCATTATGGTCCAGTTGCATGTCCAGTCCATCAGTCCAGGCCAATTGTGTCAAGTCCGGTCCAGTTAATTTAGCCCAAATTAATTAGGCCCAGTCCATCGGACAACTAGTCTAGTTAGTTAAGGTTTAAACGAAGTTAAGGTTAAGAGATTGTAATTAATTAGATGACTTGGAAATATCTTGTGATTTATCCTTGATACATGTGATTAATCCTTAACCTATACTCCATCCGTCCCACATAATTTGATCAACTTTTTTTTACACCCAGATTAAAGATTTAAGTGATATATTGTGTGTTTTCTATTCTACCCTTTAAAGAGAGGAGAGGAAGAAAGTGGGGCCATGAAAGAGAGATGGGTTAATGGAGTGTTAAATGTGGATAGAGAAATTGTAACACCCCGATATTTTTTTGATTTGTTTAAAAATTTTAGCGGCAAAAATACTTTAGCTTAGCATCACTATATTTTGTAGCGATGGATTTATTTTCTTATCGTCGACATACTTTAACGACAATTAAAATTTTCTTTTAGTTTCGGTGTACTTTTCAGCAACGATGTGTGAAACGGGATGGCGTAACAAACGTTAATAATTCTCTTAGCGTGTAAATAATCGTAAGCATATATTTTGGACCATTTCGCAGAAATAAATGCTTCGGGTGAAAAATTTATGCAACTAATGATAGTTAGGGGGAACTTTTAGCTATTTTCCAAATTTAGGGTGTTATATATAGGGCTTTGAGGGAGAGAACAGCCGGCCCTAATGGTTCTTGCTTGTTCTCTGAGTCACGGATGGGAGATTTAGAGAAAGAGAGGAAGGGAAGATGGCAAGATTCCGGCGAAGCGATTCCGGTGAGTTCTCTTTCATTACAACTAAATTTGAGTATACATAGAACCCCGTAGAATGAAATACATATGTATATTTGTGGGTGTGAGGAGATTGATGGCAGCCTTGGCTGCCATAGTGTTACCCGCGTGGTGTATATTGGTTTAGAAAGAGATATAAGCGTGAATGCAGTGGGGTTTGTGGCAGAACCAGCCATAAGAGGCTCTGGGTATAGAGAGAAAGGGTGCACATCTGTGAAAGGGGGTCCACGGCCGTGAGGCAGTGGGCATGGTTGTGCGGTGTTGGATGTGGGTGTGTAAAGTTGTGGAGTGATGGTTGCAGTGGGAAGAAGTGGCGTGAAGGAGCTGTTATATGGTTATTGTTGTAAGAGAGGGAGTGGGCAAACAGCCACGACAAGGCTGTGCGCATGCGATCTAAAGAGAGGAGAGACCATGGCTGTGTGCGTTCGTTGGTGAGCGTTGTGTGCACAGATTTGTGTGTGAACGTGCGTCGTCAGTGCGCTGTGTGGGCGGTGTTCATGAAACCAGTGTGTGGGTATGAATTGCATTTGTGATGTGGTGTATGCGGTAAGGCTTGGAGTGTAGTGTGGGTTGGGTGCATAATGGTGATGTGTAGTGTATGTAAGTATGTGTATTGTGGTTATAGTGTGTGTTAGCATGTGCGTGGTGTGCACAATATGAGAGTGAGTGGAGGTTTGTGGGTTATGTATGGAGTGAGTGTTCCTGGAAACTTCTAAGTATGGCTGTGTATGTATAAGTGTATGAAGTGAGTCTTGAATGAGGGATCAAGAAGGGAGTGCCATGGCTGCCATTAGAGAGCCGGCCATGAAACTGTGTTTACGACGCCGTTATGTTTCGGACAAAGCCATTGCACGGCTGTCTAAGGGTTCAGCTATGTGGAGGTGTTTTTAATGTGGGTTTTGTGTGTGATGTGAGCTTGGAATGGGTGTGTTTGTATGCATGAATATGTGTACATGTAGTGTGTATATGTGTGTGGAAAGGGAGGTGTAATGTGTACTGTGGGTGTGGTTTGTATACATGAAAGGGGTGAAGGGGAAGGGAAAAACTTGCAGCAAAGGGGGGGCTAATGTGCGTGTGAGGTTAGTATTGGAGGGTATATAATATGTGTGTAAAGTGTGTATATATGTGACTGTGTGTGCAAAAGAAAATGGGAGAGATAGCCGTGGTGTGAGTGAGAGTGTTCTGGGTTTGGACATAAGGTGGAATGAAGAAAAAGACGGGTTAAAAGCAAATGGGCCTGTGCAGTGGAGTGGTACACTGTGCTTGCACAGTTGTACCACGTGGCTGCTGGGTACTGTAGGGTCATCAAATTTTTTTTAAACTTTGCAGTATGGTTCTTAGTACAATATTAGAATTTCTGTGAAAATTTCATATTTTCTGATATCGTTTGGTATTTTTAATATTTTCTCAAGTGCAGCTATTCTAAAATTTGTTTTGAGCATTTGCAATTAATATTAAATTCTGCAAAAATTACACCAGTGCTTTTATAGTAAAAAGCCAGCTCAGTTTAAGTTTCATTATTTTCTGAGTTGATTTAGTACATTAACCTCTGTTGCATTTGATTTAATGAAACGAATGATTTTAAATGGTTTCAGTGCATTTTAAATTTCAATTTTGATTTCTATATTTTTCTTATATATTATAAAGCGATCATGAAAATTATGGAACTTTGATTTGAGTTAGAAGCATTAATTGTTACTTTGGGCTTTTCTGGTATTTAAGAAAATTGTTTTTAATTCAAAAATATTCAAAAATTCAGAAAATTTATATTATAACTTTTTATGGTGTTTTAAGGTACAAAAGTATTTTATAGTAATTTAGTATTATTTTTGGAGTGTCTTAATGCTTTTCAGTGTGCGTGGTTATCCGTCAGGTTTAGCCGTTCGAGAAATCTTATTCGTTTTCGTTTACGTTAAGAGTGTCGGAGTGAGCAACGATTAAGATTTAGAATTATATTAATAGTTGGTGAGGCTTGGTTGAATTCTAAATATTAATTTGCCCATTTAGGTTAATTCGAGGTTTGAACAAAGGTGAATAGCAGCGAGCGCATAGCTTGGAACGAGGTAAGGGATTTCTTCTGAAACCCAGTTTCCTCTATTTGGCCTCATAGATGTTTTTTTTTCTGAATTTTTATCGATATTCTTTTGGACTCTGTTATTTTGATTAAGTCACATTGTTTGCCTGAAAAACCTTTTCTTGAGCCTTAAGCGTTTACTGGAAATCATATTCGATGCACTGTGTTTATTTCTCGTTGTGCATCGATTTAAGAATTGTATTATCGTTTGTTGTCATTCTGTGTATTGACATGAGAATTTACATCGAAGTGTTTGGTGGGAGTTGGTGTATATTGGAGGATACTGGTGTGGGCTAGTACCTTGACGGACTAGCCGGTATATTGTTGTGGGCTAGTACCTTGACAGACTAGCTGGTGTATTGGTGTGGGCTAGTGCCTTGATGGACTAGCCGGTGGAAAGTGTTAGTGAGCATCGCCTTTGTGGCTTTGCTAAGTGATTACCCTGCACTGCCTGTGTGGCTTTGCAATTGCTCATGTTATTGCATTTGTGATTGTTTGTATCGTATCTGAAAATCGTATTGATATCTGATGGAACTAGTTATGATTCTTTTTGAAAATTTATGAATTGCATCTGTAATTGTTTCGTAGTTTCTTCGTTTGAGCGACCTTACTGAGCTCTCAAAAGCTCACTCCCCTTTGACTTCCTTTCCGCAGGTGATAACTAACAATAGTCGCATTGGGTGTGGAGTAGATCTGAGCCGAGCAAAAGAGAATTTAAGTTTCAGTCTTATTCTTTAGAACCCCTGCGTGGGTCATTATTGTTATTTAAAATTGTTAACTTAGACTTGATGTTTCAACTATGGTAGTACGCTAAGCGTATTATTTTACTCGATGGTTTAGTTGCTCTGACTGGTGGATGATTATAAATTGGTTGAGTTGAGGGTTCTATTGTCTTAGCGTAAACGATTGATTGAGTGATAACGTTCCGAAAATTCTGGGATGTTACAGAAATGAATAAAAAAGTGTAAGAAAATGGGCCAGGAAAGGGAAACTGAGCTGATAGAGATTTAAATATGGAGAGAGAAATATAACAAAAAAAGTGTAAAAAGAGTAAATATGTAAAAGTACCTACACAATCTTTCTTAATTTAGAAATAAGTAATTTTGTGGGATGGCTCACAAAGGAAAGTTGATCAAATTATGTGGGACAGAAGGAGTATAAGACATGAAGATAATTTTCGAATGTGGTACATCCTATCAATTGAAATTAAAGATAATTACCGAATTAGGGTCAGATAATGTCTAAAAATTCAAAAAAAAATTATATTATGGAATGAACCAATCGGTTAGTTGACTTTTGTTGATCTACGTTTTATCAAAAAATTTGTCTTATCTTCGAATTAAAGATTGATATCGTCATCTTTACCATTTCTAGCGTCCCAGGCCAATATAAGTAGGGCCCACGGTCTACATTTTCAGGAAAACTTTTTCATCTTATAGCTTTTATAACATTTCTCTTAGAAGTGGTAGATCATCTCTATGGGGAATTCAGTAATTCATATTCATTTCTATATAGACAAGTCACATAGATGATGGATTCATAAGGAGTTTCGAAGTCTTCTAAGCCAGCACCTTCTCAAGGTACATATACAATTTTCTAGATTAGCTAAGATAATAATGGTTTAGAGTATCTTCTTTTTCCCGTAGTCAGATTTTTATTCAAAAACATAAAAAGAGTCTTCACATTTCTCTATCTACGTTTAGGCTCAAAAAGTTGGCTACTTCCCGTAGGACTAGCGTGGAACTACGACGATTTTGATTCTGGTTACTACGACCAGATACGTAGGCAATTCGACCCCTGATGTCGAGTTCAAGCAAAAAATATATATAAAAAACTTAGAGTTAGTTTTATCATATTTTTGCATGCTACAAGTTTTAAGGCTAATAATCATTTAAAATGAAATAGACACTAAAAGGGCGTGGTGGGTGCCTAACACTTTCTCGTTGCATAACCTAGTCCCCAGACCTGTCTTTTGGTTGTCAATAGATTAATCCTCCTTGTGGACACTTTAGAGTCATTTCTAAGCTTTTTTTTATTTTCCTCTAATTAAATAAGATGACACTCCATAAAATCCTTCCGTGGATTTTTTTGAGGCCTTTTGCCAGAATGTGGTTTAAGTACTTTTGATCAATGACAATGCTCCAGTGACTTATCTATGTGCATGATATGTTATGAATATGATACAGCAGAGCTTTGACAGCTTTCTTTGAGAATACCAAAAGCAAGATGCTGAAGTGTTATGTTTGCTATGTGTTGTTGATACGGAAAAGGGGTTCGCTGCTACGTGGAGGTGAACAAAAAGGATGTAGTCCGAGTCAACTTCCAGGTAGTCAAAATAGGAGACATCAAGGACGGAGTAAGGGCTGAGAGCAAGGCTCCCCAGACAGGTCTCGAGGGCTGGCAGAGCCGCGTAGACAGGGCGACAACGAACAGGGCCGACGGTCGACAGTCCAAGTCAAGGGTGCAGCGTCGAGGGTCTGGTGACAGAAGTCCAAGTGTGTTTCTCTCATTAGAATTCTAAAGAGAATGTCTTTTAGAGAGAGAAAGTGAAAAGTTCAAATGAGAGCAAGATCCTTGAATAACTCCAAAGTCCACTATTTATAGGCAAAAACGTGCATGTGTCATAAGTTGACATGTTACCCCCTGGGAACGACCCGTCGCCAGGGGGTTCCAAAGTATTGATTCTCTGTTGGACTGTCGGTCCCTAAGTTCGTGCTGCCCTACCCTTGCAACATCTCTCTGCCTGTCTGAGGAACCTGATCATGCCGCAGTAGCATGGTCAGAGTATCCCGTTGCCCCAGCCACCAGTCCAAGCCCTTGCTGAATCCCGCAAGGTGAGTCAAGAGACACACAGAGAACCTGACAGCGGTGAGGGTTGCCCCTGTAGTCAATTGCCAGGCGGACTAGGTGTAATGCCCTCCAAGGACCTGCACCCGTCCTGGAGTGACCCGTGGGTCATTGCCTTGGTGGTGCAGACGATCAACAGTAACATGAGTGGCCATGGTCGCCGCTTGGTGCTTAGAGTCCGTTGCAGGGAAGTCTTCGCGTCGGAGCTTCCTGTAAGTGTAATGTTGATGGCTTTAAGGTTGTGGCAACGATGGCTTCAAGGTTGCGAGCCCATCCTGCTGCGAGGGCCAGAGCCCCCGGTGATTGTGCCAGTGATGGCTTTAAGGTAATGAGCCCATCCCGCAGTTTGATTGAGCTGGTGATGGCGCTAAGCCCATGATGGCGCTAAGCCCATCTCGCAGTTGATTGAGCCGGGGATGGCGCTAATCCCGTGATGGCGCTAAGCCCATGCCGCAGTTGATTGAGCCGGCGATGGTGCTAATCCCGTGATGGCGCTAAGCCCGTGCCGCAGTTGATTGAGCCGGCGATGGCGCTAAGCCCGTGATGGCGCTAAGCCCATCCCGCAGTTTGATTGAGCCGGTGATGGCGCTAAGCCCATGCCGCAGTTGATTGAGCAGGCGATGGCGCTAAGCTCGCGCTAACGAAAATTAAAAATTAATTTTCGTTACAGGTATGGTTCACTGGATATACCTTTTTCTACCACAATACAAAAGAGTGAGGAGTTAAAGTCTAGTATTCAACACACAATATTCTCTTAAGAAGAAATGTTTTTGAACTAGAACTTGTTTCATCCGTATGTTACATGATTAATTAAAGAATTGACATAGCGGTATTCCCTTTGCACATGAAAATTGCTTCAAAATCTTCAAGAAGAGTTTACGCACCTCTAAGCCTTATTTGTTTTAGCATATTAGTCCAGGTACTACTGATTTATTAATTGTAACTTCTAGCGTGCCTTTAACAACTTGAAGATAGCTTCGTTCATGGTTGTGTAAGGGAGAAGGGGGCTGCCATGGTGCTTGGTGAATGGCAGTAATGGTTTGTTCCCTCTTGCTGTGGTAATGGAGTTATTAGATTGTCAACATCTCATTTGTTACTCAGCTATTTTTGGTGTTTTTAAACTTTTTGAAAACGTGCTTGTGTCCACTTCAACCTTTTAATTTTAAGTTTTCTCAGAATCTCACATTGCATATCAAAAGATGACCTTAAAGCCAATGTCCCTGTAGAAGTCTAAATTTTTTTGATTTTTTGTATCCACTTCGATTTGCTATAGAAAATTCACTACTCATTGATTTTTTGTAATTCTTATATTTATAGAAACTTCAGAAAGTATTTTTTTAATAACTTTGTAGTTTAAGTTTTCTGAGAATCGTTACATTTCTGCTTTAAAATAACCATTGAAGAAAATTTGTCTACGCAAAGATGTGTTGTTTCTGTCAGCCAATTCAATTTGCCATAGAATATTCATTATTCATAGGTTATTAGTGAGTCTTATTTTCCTGAAAACCTCAGGGATTTTTCATAAATTGGCTTGAAAGTATGTACAAAACTAGTTTTTGATGTAAAATGCCGTTTCTAGACTTACAAATCAGTCCATTTCAATTTGCTCTACATTAATTGTTTTGCAATTTTTTACAAGAACTTGTACATTCTAAAATCCTTAGGGAGTCTTCTATAACTCTTCTGTTTTGTGTTTGATCAGAATCTTTTTGTTTCTTGGTCGAAATTGTCCTTGAGTAATGTTAGTCACTACTAAAAGATAGTTAGCTTCCAAGCTGAGCAAACTTTTTGCTTAAAAAAGCAGTCTTTGCTCTACCTTTTGCTTAGTGCAAAAGAGCAGCCCCACTTATTTTTACGAGATCTACAACATAAGATTTTTTGGCTACGTGAAGGGCATTAAATGATTTTATTTAGAAAAATAATTTTTAATTTATTTTACATAGCAAACTAGCTTCTTTAGCTGAGAATTTTACAGTAACCTTGTTTTATTGGGACACTTCAATGTCTAAAATTTCATGGCATTTTGATGCTGATTGCTAAGTTTAATAAAATTGGCCTTCTAGTAGTCGATTTAAATCCGGTTAGTGCCCGATTGAACTACATGGTTTTAATTCAGGTTTGTCCAATCGATTTCATGGGCCATTTGAAACCATATGTCGAATTCAAACCAATATTTAAAACTAAAACTTGGGTGAGTTTTATTGCATATTTATATGTTTAAGGCAAAAAATCAATAGAAATGATGTAGAGACCGACAGGGTATGCCACGTGCCTAACACCTTCCCTTCATATAACTTACTTCTCGAATTCATTTCCTTGTTTGTAATAAATTAGTAGGCTTTGGACATTTTTAAGTCATTTTTAGGATTTTTTTTTTCATTTTCGTTTTATTTAATAAAATAAAGAAGGCAACTCTTAACTTTAGACCTTTCCCGAGTCTAGGATTTTTCTAAAGTTGTTCGCTACAGGTATAGTTCACTGGATATACCTTTTTCTACCACAATACAAAAGGAGTTAAAAGTCTGGTACTCAACACACAGTCTTCTCTTAAGCAGAAATGTTTTGGAACTGGAACTTGTTTCATCCGTATGTTACATGATTAATTATAGAACTGAAACAACAGTCTTCCAACAATTTGAAGATAGCTTCATTCATGGTTGTTTCATCTAGTGGAAATATTAAAACTAATCACCCGAGTTTTGAGCCTTTTGATGGACAGAACTTAAGAGGTCATTGACTAAAAAGACGAAATTCTTCCTTCATTAGTTTGATTCAGCTCATGTCTGAACTAAGGTATGTCCACCAATTTCAACTGGAGAATCCTAAACCACAAAATAAGAGGATTCAATGATCATATTGGAAAAAATGGCGATAATGAATTCAGTCAAAGTTACATGCTCGACCAATTTTAGGACGATTACTCCAGAAAGAGAAAGATTGTAAAGGAGTTTTGGGATTCTCCAAAGTCAGTACATGAGTTTTAAATGACTATTTTATACGCACTTGCAGTAGGTTTCAATAAATATTGGCATACAAAAAGTAGAAGTTTTAAGATATGCTTGTGTATATCCTTTGAGGTTTAAGGAATGTCAAAAGATTAGGCATACAAAGCAAAAGTTGACAACAAACTTAATTTAAACATTTATGTGATTAGTTCAAACTGAGTTGGAGGATACACTAAATCTGAGCCTTGTGGAATACATGGTGTTGTGAACGAATTTTTGACCAAGTGGAGGGAGGTTGTGAGCAGGGCAAACAAGACAATGGGTGAGCGCCGGAGGGGATTCCAGTGGAGAATCTCTCATGCCTAAGTCAAAATTTGAGAGAGGAGGAGACATGCATAAGGGATGAGCCTTATCAAATTTATGGGAGAGAAGCAAGACTGGGTCATAAGTTCGATCTGAATAGAAGTAGTGTGAGCCTTTAGGGAAGGACATATTTTTTGCCCATATCATTTGCCCCCAATTCCATGTTCTTTCCATGAAAAATACGAAAGATGGATAGTCTTCTTTTAAGGATACGATGGAGTTAACTGTCATTACCATCGGTCAGTACCCTAATCGAGCATCAGGATTCGGACCCCAGAGATGAGTGTATTCTGCGTTGAAAAAGAATTAGGCCAAAGATAGTATTTTCTATCCAGATATCGAGCAGAAAAAGAGAGCTTTTCAGAGCTCGTCCATTTGGCCGAATAATGGAAAACCTAAATCCCCATAGAGCTCGTCTACTTGGCTAAATAATAGAGAGTTTGAAGACCTTTTTAAGCTTGTCTACTAGGCCAGACGATTAGAGAGCTTGAAGACTTCTTTCAGCGCGTCTACTTAGCCAAATGAGAAGAGAGCTTGAGACTCTTCCTGAGCTTGTTTACTCGGCTAGACGAGTAGAGAGCTTGAGGATCATTTTGAGTTCGTCTACTCGACTAGACAAGTAGAGAGCTTGAGCGTCTTCTTGAGCTTGTTTACTCGGCTTAACCAGTAGAGAGCTTGAAGATTGATCAGCTAGACGAGTAAAAAGCTTGAGGGTCTTCCTGAGCTCATTTGCTAGGCTTAACGAGTAGCGTGCTTGAAAATCATCTTCAGCTTGTGTACTTAGCTAGACGAGTGTAGGGCAAAACACATCATTAGCCCTGCATCATTAGAGAGTCACGCCTCAAAACGGACCTGATTGACTAAGCACATCATTAGAAAGTCAACCTTAGAAGTAAGCAACATTAATATTATTCTTCAAATATATATGCCGAAAGAATAAATCTAACGTCTCACTCAAAGTACATTTCTTAATCAGTTGAATTTCATATTTAAACACCAAAAACTTCTCTATAGACAGTTTTTGGTGTTTAAGTACGAAGCTGTTTTAGGCGGCGTTGCCTGAGTATGGTGGCCGGCGACTTTTCTACTAGCTGCTGGTGGCTTGTCTCTGGTCGGAGGTACCGAGTTTTTGCCGTGAGGTGGCTGGAATTTGAGTTTCTTAGAGAGAGTGTGTGTTGTCCTAGTGAGAGAGAGAAGGGGGTGGCATCTTCATCACTATTCCGGTGACCTTTAGCTTACCCGTCTTCTTCTCCTTGGATCTGATCGGAGGTGGTCGAAGGTGCTCGCGGGGTTCACAGTTGTCTCGGTTAGGTGGTCTCTATTTTTTCTCTTCGCCGGCGGGCAAGTTTGGATTGCATTTTATACCTTTGATGGTAGGTGATGGGGTAGAAGGTGCGTTGTTTGGCCATTGGACTGTGGTTTCTTTCTCCGTTCCTGATCTAGTTGGTCGGCGGGTTTTTTTTGGGTCTCTGGCGCTGTCATGATAATTTGTCGGTGACCAATTGGTTGTTCTGGCCCCCATCCTCCCCTCCCCCCATCCTCCCCCTCATTGTTTTCTTTCTCCGTTCCTGATCTAGTTGGCCGTAATTATGGCTTGGGCATTTTTTTCACCTTTTTTTTTTTTATTTTTATTTTTTTACCTTCTAGTTTTTTTTCCTTATGGCATCTTCTGTTCTTGCTCTGAACGATTCTATTCGTGCCAATGGTCGCTCGTTTGAGGTACCCGTCGGTGTTCGGGTATCCGATTTCTTAAAGCTGCAAACTAAAGCTGCTCGGGATGATGTTACTTGTGTTCCCAGTCTTGTGGCTTCTCCCGCTCCTCCGACCAAGCATCGGGATGCTACCCCTGGCCCATCGGGTAGTGGTTTTTAGGAATGTCCACCAGTCATAGCAGAGGGCAATAGAACTCTTTCAAAAAAGAAGTGATGGTTTATAAGGTTCTGCTGAGGAAGTAACTGATCTAGTAAAATATTAGTGGTTTACAAGATCCCTTCTTGAGCTGTTCGTTGTCGGCCCGTCAGTTTGGTTTGCTTATGGAGGAGCTTGAGTACTGGTGACAGGTTAGAGATGAGAAATGTGTCTTGCAGACAAAGGTGGATTCACATCAGTGGCAGCTGGGTTCGAATCCGCGACTGGTGTCGCGCTCACACTCTCGGGGTAGAGATGGTATCGGCAGGGGTGCTAGAGGAGGTAGAGGCTAAAGGAAGAGGGGATAATAGGACAGACTCACAACGCCTTATTTTTCCTTCCTAACATCCATCCTGGGCAAACAAGGTGAAACCGAGGCCTTCCAGTTCTAAAGGAAAGATGAAATTATCTTACTTCCCGCCAACAGTTTCAGATGGAAAGGTACAAGTCTCTCCCCCTAAAGTTATTACTGAAGAGGGTATTGAATTATGGGATAACTATGTTGTGGGCTACTTTATTGATAAAAAAATTGCCTTATTTCATGGTTAACAAAATTGCCCATAAATTGTGGTTGAAAGATGGATTGCAAAAGGTTTTAGTCAATGACAAGGGCTTTTACTTCTTCCAATTCTCTTCTATGGATACAGTAGATAAAAGATTCTAGATTCGAGTCTGTGGCACTTTGTGAATAAGTTAATTGTCTTATAACGGTGGAGACTTGCTATGAATTTATGCAAGGAATCCCTTGATGTGCTACCATTGTGGTTTAGACTCTACAACATTCCTATTAATTACCTAACAGCTAGTGCGTTGAGTTATGTAGTAAGCAACATTGGGAAGCCACTATATGCAGACTCACTTACGGAGAGCTGTGAGAGACTTAGTTTTGCTCGAGTGTGTGTTGAGGTTTCTGCCACCAGGGAGCTTGTTGATGAGATTGTTATTGTGTCAGACCTGAGTACCATACAGGAACGGGACTCCCCCCTTTGATCCTGTGACTGAAAGGGCAGATTATCAGTGGCGTCCTCCAGTTTACACGATGTGCAAGTGTTTCAGACATACTACCCTGACTTGTGCTCAGACTAAGAAAGTTAACCCCCTTCCTCCCTTAGTTTCTATTCCGAACCGAGGTGACACGACCCCTACTATCCCTGTTGCTGCTCTTGCGAAAGATACAGAGTGGGAAACTGTGAAAAATAAAGCCATGGTAAAAGTCAGCAGGACTAGGTACCAGCAGGAGCTTGGTATTCAGGCACATGTTAGTGCCAGCATTATTGTTCTCATGAGGAAGTTAGTGTTCAGTAGTCTATCTTACCTGTGGTACCTACTTATGTTCTTAATGTGCCTAGTGTTGATCCTGTTTTGCATTTATACCCTGACTTGCATTTGCTCACTGAGTCTGGCTCAAATCCGGACTCTGACTCAGATTTCATTCTATGCTCCCTTTTCCAAAAAATAATATTTCTTCTCATTTCGATAATAAATTAAACCTAGACTCTAGTGCTAAAAATAAGAAGAAGAAAAAGAAGAAGTCTCCCGTAGGGGAAATTTCACCTTACTCGGCCTTTAGGTTTGTAGCATCTTTTGGTATTTTGGTATCATGCACAACATTTTTTTGTTGGAATTCTCAAGGATTTAACACTAGCGGTAAGCAAACTGAAGCCCAACATATGATTGCCTTCCTAGGTGTTATGCTTTTTGGGATCATGGAAACCAGAGTAGCTGCTCCTAATGCCTCGGTTATTTGTGACCGTAGATTTCCTGGTTGGTCCTTTATAAATAACTGGTTTTTGTGGAATCCCAAAGTAGTTAATGTTACTTGTTTTGGTATGTCTAATCAAATTATTCACTGTCGAGTGGACTTACTTAAAAAATATGTTGTTTCCTTTTTTTGTTTCCTTTGTGTATGGTTCAAATGATTCTAGCGAGAGATCTGTGCTTTGACAGGAACTTGAGTACAGGTCTCATCTTTTTGGGCATGATCCTTTTTTTCGGTAAATAAAAATATATATCAACCGATGAAACTGCAAGGGGCATACCCCAGGAAAACAACAACGAAACGCGAGTCTTGCTAAGCAAGAGCGAACAAAAAACCTATGCTAGGCAGAAACATGCCACACAGGCCACAAAAGAAAAAAAGTTAATACATAACAACGAAGCTAGATCAGCAAAAGAAATACAAAGGACCCAGTAGTGACCACACGAGAAGCCACGCAAAATCTAGAAGTCCTGGTGGAAAGAGCATCACACAAAAACTGCGATATAGCATGCTAAAAGCTACATCGGTCTATCTGTACACAAACCGATCACCCAAAAGTCGATCTGACCAAAAGATGATCGAATCAGCTGAATATGGAGTCGGGGAGCTGCCATTCACTCTGGAACCATCGGTTAGTCGGGGTATTGGCCGCTTTTCTGCAAGAGAATAACCTCAACCGAATGATCTGCACAAGACCTACAGAACAAGAAACCACATCAGTATACTTATTCTGGAAAGAACGAGAATTCCGCTCTCGCCAGATATAGTACACCAACACCGCAAACGCTATCCGACAGACAGATGTCGGGAATCCAGGGCCTTGCCATTCAGAGGAAGCTCTATCAACCATACCCTGCCAACTCAACATAGGCCAGTTAAAATTGCATTTCTTTTGAATAATAGACCATAATCTGAAAGTGAAAGGGCAATTAAAAAATAGATGATCATGGGACTCAAAAGGAATGCGACAGAAAACACTGCTCATGCTAAGAATAACATGAAAAGCAAAAAGCCTATCCTGCGTACTTAACCTCTCCCTAATGGCCAGCCATAAGATGAAGTTATGATGTGGAACACGCCACTTACTCGACAGTAAGCAAGCCCATTTAACTAATGGCCGCTTTTGACGAAGGGCTTCCCATGTACTCGCAATGGAGAAATCCCTAGAACCACTAACCGTCCAGACGATCCTATCAGGCGTATCAGGGGCAGGATGAAAAGAGCTAGGGGTACTCTCGCGTAACTCCATGAGCTCAAGGGTATTGGACACATACCAACACCACAATGAGCCAAAGATCACAGTAGAAACCCTCGCTCGCCTACCCAGACCCCAGTCAGAAATAATCCTACCAGAAAGGGTAGGAATGATAGGGCCTATCGGATGCCACCAATCAAACCACAAAGAGATCCTACTTCCATCCCCAACTATCTATGAGGGAAAGAACGAATCATATCCCTAATCATGAGAATCTTACGCCAAGACCAGCTACAATCACAGGGCAAGAGACTTCCCAAAAACTCTGACCTATCAGAATATTGGACTTGACCCATTGCAGCCAAAGGGAGTCTGACCTGAAGGATATGATAGACCAAATGTGCCTAGAGATGGCAGCAAAATTCCACACCTCAATCTGCTTAATACCCAGGCCACCCTCTACCTCAGGACAACATACATAAGCCCAAGACACCTTGGCTCCTGTGGTACAAAGCCCCGTACCCTTCTAAAGGAACGCTCAAAAAATCCTCTCCATATCTAGAATCACTTTCTTTGGAAAGATAAAAACTGAAGCCCAGTACACTTGGATAGAGAACAAAACTGATCTAATCAATTAGACCCTACCATCATACGACAAGTAATTGCAAGTCCAATGCTTGACTTTCTTCACGATGCGGTCCAGAAGAGGCTGACAGTCCTCTTTCCGCAAACAAGTGGAAATCAGAGGGACTCCGAGATATCGCATAGGGAGCTTTCCCTCAAGAAAGCCAAGACAAGAAGAGATCAAAGCCTTGGTAGAAGGTTCAACACCAGAGAAAAAAACATGGCTCTTATTCGGATTGGGGACAAGTCCCGAGAACTGCTGGAAGACAGAGAGCCCATGTTTCAAGACCTAAACCGAAGGAAGGTCACCCCGACAAAAAAGCATGAGATCATCAGCAAAGGCAAGCTAGAAGATACCATCTTTTTGGCACCTCCAGTGGTAACGAAACTGACTACCAACTACTAGTCTCTGTAACATCCCTACAAGAACATCCATGCAAATAACAAAAAGGTAGGGGGCATCGGATCCCCCTGCCTGATACCTCGCCTACCCTGAAAGAAACCATTTGATTCCCCGTTAATGATGATCGAAAAGCTCGTGCTAGAAACACATGCTTTGATCCATCTATCAACTGGGCATGATCCTTGGTTAGTTCTTGGCGATTTCAATGCCATCCAGAGTTCAAGGGAGAACTTAGGAGGTAGCAATAGATGGCCTCGCTACTATCAAGAGTTCCATGACTATTTTATTACTTCAGAACTTTCAAACTTGAAATTTTCTGGTTGCTTTTATACGTGGACTAATTGTCAGGATGTTGGTGATACTATTCGTAGGTAGCTTGACCATGTCCTTGTTAACAATACTTGGATCTCTAAATTTCCTAAATTTGAAGCGATTTTTCGCCCTAGAGGTATCTCTGATCATTCACCCATCCTTGTCCACTCTCTAGTCAAAGTTGACAAGGTGCCCAAGCTGTTCAAAAGTTTTGATATGTGGGCCAATCACCATAACTTTTTGCCTCTGGTTGCTAAAGTGTGGGGCACAACTCGCAATTCAGAGTTGTCAGGAAGCTAAAGCTACTTAAGTTACAGTTTAAGGACTTCCATAAGGAACACTTAGCAACATTTCAGGTAGACTTAATGTGGCTAGGGCTTCTTTGGAGTTGCTTAGAACATGTTAGCGTTGAACCCTCTCGACCCAGTGTGGCGTCGGATTGAAAAGAAGAAGCTAGAACTTTTTGTTAGAGTGAGTGGAGAGGAGGAGAGCTTTCTCATGCAAAAATCTGGGATTCACTGGCTTGATCTGGGAGATAAAAATAAAGAATTTTTCTTTAAGTCAGTTAATAAAAGAAGGAATTTCAATAAATTAGTTCTCTTCTTCGGTCTGATGGTACCATCCTTGAAGATTCAGTTTTGGTTGTTGACCATTTTCAGAGTTTGTTGGGGACCTGTAGTCCTGGCCACTATTTGGGATTGAATGAGCTGAGGAACTGGATGTCAAAATCCCTTTCAGATTCTCAGCAGTGTGAAATAGGTCGTGAGGTTACTGAGGATGAGATTCAGAAGGTTTTCTTCTCGCTCAAGGATGGTAAATCCCCTGATCCTGATGGGTATAACGCCTTCTTTTTAAAGAGGGCCTGACATATTGTGGGGGAAGAGATAGTGGAAGAGATTCTGGATTTTTTTGGTAATGGTCAGCTTCTTAAAGAAGTTAACCATACTTTCCTTGTCTTAATTCCCAAAATTAACTAATCCCTCGAACCTTAATGATTACAGGCCTATTTCCTGTTGTAACACGATTTATAAGTGCATAGCCAAGATCATTGGTAATCGTGTTAAAGTGGTGCGTGGGGACCTCATTGATCCTTCCTAGACGACCTTTCTTGCCTCTCGGAGTATTGCAAATAATATCCTCTTATCTTAGGAGCTCATGCAAAACTATCATTGGGAGGATGTTCGGGTAACTAGATGCCCCATGAAGGTGGATTTGATGAAGGCCTATGATTGTTTGCTTTGGGATTTTCTCTTTGATGTGTTGATTTGCTTTTGATTTCCTTCCATGATTATTTGATGGATCAAAGCCTGTGTCTTTAGCACGAGCTTTTCGATCATCATAAACAGGAAATCTAATGGATTCTTTCAGGGTAGGTGAGGTATCAGGCGGGGGGATCCGATGTTCCCTTACATTTTTGTTATTTATACGGATGTTCTTGCAGGAATGTTGCAGAGGCTAGTAGTTGCTTGTCAGTTTTGCTACCACTAGAGATGCCAAAGGGATAGTATCTTTCAGCTTACTTTTGCTGATGATCTCATGCTTTTTTGTCGGGGTGACCTTCCTTCGGTTCATATCTTGGAACACGGTCTCACTATATTCCAGCAGTTCTCGGGACTCGTTCCCAATCCTAATAGGAGCCATGTTTTCTTCTTTGGTATTAAGCCTACTACCAAGGCTTTGATCTCTTCTTGTCTTGGCTTTCTCGAAGGGGAGCTTCCTATGCGATATCTGGAAGTCCCTTTAATCTCCACTTGTTTACGAATAGAGGACTGTCAGCCTCTTCTGGATCGCATCATGAAGAAAGTCAAGCATTGGACTTGCAATTAGCTGTCATATGCCGGTAGGGTCTAATTGATTAGACCAGTCTTGTTTTCTATCCAGGTGTACTGGGCTTCAATTTTTATCCTTCCAAGGAAATTGATTCTAGAGATGGAGAGAATTTTTGAGCTTTCTTTTGGAAGGGTACGGGACTTTGTACCATGGGAGCCAAGGTTGCTTGGGCTGATGTATGTTTTCCTGAAGAAGAGGGTGGCCTGAGTATTAAGCAGTTTGAAGTGTGGAACTTTGCTGCCATCTCTTTTTTTTCGGTAAATAAAAATATATATCAACCGATGAAACAAAAGTACAACATCTGCAAGGGGCATACCCCAGGAAAACAACAACGAAACGCGAGTCTTGCTAAGCAAGAGTGAATAGAAAACCTATGCTAGGCAAAAACATGCCACACTGGCCACAAAAGAAAAAGTTAATACATAACAACGAAGCTAGATCAGCAAAAGAAATGCAAAGGACCCAGTAGTGACCACACGAGAAGCCATGCGGAATCTAGAAGTCCTGGTGGAAAGAGCATCACACAAAAACTGCGATAGAGCATGCCAAAAGCTGCATCGGTCTGTCTGTACACAAGCCAATCACCCAAAGTCGAACTGACCAAAAGATGACTGAATCAGCCGAAAATGGAGTCGGGGAGTTGCCATTCACCCTGGAACCATCGGTTAGTCGGGGTATTGGCCACTTTTCTGCAAGAGAATAACCTCCACCGGATGATCTGCACAAGACCTGCAGAACAAGAAACCACATCAGTGTACTTATTTTGGAAAGAACGAGAATTCCGCTCTCGCCAGATATAGTACACCAACGCCGCAAACGCTATCCGACAGACAGATGCCGGGAATCCAGGGCCTTGCCATTCAGAGGAAGCTCTATCAACCATACCCTGCCACCTCAACATAGGCCAGTTAAAATTGCATTTCTTTTGAATAATAGACCATAATCTGAACGTGAAAGGGCAATTAAAAAATAGATGATCATGAGACTCAAGAGGAATGCGACAGAAAACACAGCTCATGCTAGGAATAACATGAAAAGCAAAAAGCCTATCCTGCGTACTTAACCTCTCCCTAATGGCCAGCCATAAGATGAAGTTATGACGTGGAACACGCCACTTACACGACAGTAAGCAAGCCCAGCTAGCTAACGGCCGCTTATGACGAAGGGCTTCCCACGTACTCGCAATGGAGAAATCCCCAGAACCACTAACCGTCCAGACAATCCTATCAGGCATATTCGGGGCAGGACGAAAAGAGCTAGGGGTACTCTCGCACAACTCCATGAGCTCAAGGGTATTGGACACAGGCCAACACCACGATGAGCCAAAGATCACAGCAGAAACCCTCGCTCGCCTATCCAGACCCGAGTCAGAAATAATCCTACCAGAAAGGGTAGGAATGATAGGGCCTATTGGATGCCACCAATCAAACCACAAAGAGATCCTACTACCATCCCCAACTATATACCGAGGGAAAGAACGAATCATATCCCTAACCATGAGAATCTTACGCCAAGACCAGCTACAATCCCTAGGGCAAGAGACTTCCCAAAAACTCCGACCTATCAGAATATTGGACTTGACCCATCGCGGCCAAAGGGAGTCCGACCTAAAGGATATGATAGACCAAATATGCCTAGAGATGGCAGCAATATTCCACACCTCAATCTGCTTAATACCCAGGCCACCCTCTACCTCAGGACAACATACATCAGCCCAAGCCACCTTGGCTCCTGTGGTACAAAGGCCCGTACCCTTCCAAAGGAAGGCTCGAAAAATCCTCTCCATATCAAGAATCACTTTCTTTGGAAGGATAAAAACTGAAGCCCAGTACACTTGGATAGAGAACAAAACTGATCTAATCAATTAGACCCTACCAGCATACGACAAGTAATTGCAAATCCAATGCTTGACTTTCTTCACGATGCGGTCCAAAAGAGGGTGACAATCTTCTTTCCGTAAACAAGTGGAAATCAGAGGGACACCTAGATATCGCATAGGGAGCTTTCCCTCAAGAAAGCCAAGATAAGAAGTGATCAAAGCCTTGGTAGAAGGCTCAACACCAGAGAAAAAAACATGGCTCTTATTCGGATTGGGGACAAGTCCCGAGAACTGCTGGAAGACAGAGAGCCCATGTTTCAAGATCTGAACCGAAGGAAGGTCACCCCGACAAAAAAGCATGAGATCATCAGCAAAGGCAAGCTGGAAGATACCATCCTTTTGGCACCTCCAGTGGTAACGAAACTGACTACCAACTACTAATCTCTGCAACATCCCTGCAAGAACATCCATGCAAATAACAAAAAGGTAGGGGGACATCGGATCCCCCTGCCTGATACCTCGCCTACCCTGAAAGAAACCATTAGACTCCCCGTTTATGATGATCGAAAAGCTCGTGCTAGAGACACAGGCTTTGATCCATCTAATAACCGTGGGGGGAAATCTAAGGCAAATCAACACATCAAAGAGAAAATCCCAATGCAAACAATCATAGGCCTTCATCAAATCCACCTTCATAGCACATCTAGGTACCCTGAAGTCCTCCCGATGATAGTTCCGCATGAGCTCCTGAGATAAGATGATATTATCTGCAATACTCCAAGAGGCAACAAAGGCCGTCTGGGAAGGATCAATGAGGTCCCCAAGCACCACCTTAACACGATTAGCAATGATCTTGGCTATGCATTTATAAATCGTGTTACAATAAGAAATAGGCCTGTAATCATTGAGACTCGAAGGATTAGTCACTTTGGGAATTAAGACAAGAAAAGTATGGTTAACTTCTTTAAGAAGCTGACCATTACCAAAAAAATCTTGAATCGCTTCCACAATCTCTTCCCCACAATATGCCATGCCCTCTTAAAAAAGAGGGCGTTATACCCATCAGGACCAGGGGATTTACCATCCTTGAGAGAGAAGAAAACCTTTTGAATCTCATCCTCAGAAACCTCTCGAGCCATCTCACACTGCTGAGAATCAGAAAGGGATTTTGACATCCAGTTCCTCAGTTCAAACAAACCCGGATAGTGACCCGGCCCACGAGTTCCAAACAAACTCTGAAAATGGTCAACAATCGAAGCCTTAATCAAATTTGAGTCTTCAAGGATAGACCCGTCAGATCGAAGAATAGAACTGATTTTATTAAAATTCCTTCTCTTATTAACTGACTTAAAGAAAAATTTGTTATTTTTATCTCCCACATCAAGCCAGTGAATCCCAGATTTTTGCTTGAGAAAACTCTCCTCCTCAGCACTCACTCTAGCAAAAAGTTCAAGCTTCTCCTTTTCAATCCGACGCCACACTGGGTCAAGAGGGTTCAACGCTAACATGCTCTGGGCATACTCCAAAGAAATCCTAGCCTCATTAAGTCTACCTGATGTGTTACTAAAGTGTTCCTTATTGAAGTCCTTAAGCTGTAGCTTAAGCAGCTTTAGCTTCCTGACAACCCTGAACATAGCACAGCCCGCAAGGGGCGTGCCCCACACTTTAGCAACTAGAGGCAAAAATTTATGGTGATTGGCCCACATATCAAAATTTTTAAACGGCTTAGGCACCTTGTCAACTTTGACAAGAGAGTGGACGACGATAGGTGAATGATCAGAGATACCTCTAGGATGAAAAACTGCTTCAGATTTAGGAAAATTAGAGATCCAAGTATCATTAATAAGGACACGGTCAAGCTTCCTACTAAACCTCGCCGCTCAGGTAGTGATATTCAGGGATGTCTGGTTCTGGGAGAGAGTGATGGATCTCTTTTGAATAAAGTTGATGTTTCAGAGTATGGTGACGAGGAACCAGCTGTTCTAACAGAAACTAGTGTGGGTTACAAGATCACTTCTTGAGGGGTGTGTTATCGGTTTGTTAGTTTGCTCTGCTTATGGAGGAGCTTGAGTACTGGTGATATGTTGGTGATGAGAAATGTGTATAGCAGGCGAAGGTGGACTCACTTCAGAGGTAGCTGGGTTCGAAGTCGTGACTGGCCTCTCGGTCCCGTTCGTTAGATAGAGGTAGTATTGGCCAAGTGCCAGAGGAGGTAGAGACAATAGGGGTGATGCTTATCCTAGAGGAGGGGCAACCTTTTGTGAGGCTAAGGAAGGAAGAGATACTAGGGCAAACACTCAACACCTTATTCTTCTTCTGCACATCCATCCTGCACTGACAAGGTGAAACTGAGACTTTCTAGCTCTAGAGGAAAGATGAAATTATCTTACTTCCTGCCGACAGTTTCTGACGGAAAGGTACAGGTTTCTCCCCTTAAAGTTATTGCTGAAGAGGGTTTTTGACTTGATGGATAACTGTGTTGAGGGATACTTCACTGTTAACAACATTGTCCATAAACTGTGGTTGAAAGATGGGTTACAAAAGGTTTTAGTTAATAAGGGCTTTTTACTTTTTCAAATTCTCTTATGTAGATACAGTAGACAAGATTTTGGATTCGGGTCTGTGGCACTTTGTGAATAAATTAATTATGTTGCAATGTTGGAGACTTGGTATGAATTTATGCAAGGAATCCCTTGATACCATTGTGGGTTAAACTCTACAATATTCCAATTGAGTATCTGTCAGCTAGCAGGTTGAGTTCTGTAGTAAGTGGCTTACGAAGAACTTGAGCGGATAACTTTTGCCCGAATATGTGATGAGTTTTTTGCAATTAGGGAGCTTGTTGTTGAGCTTATTATTGTGCCGGACTTGAGTACCTTGCAGGAACTGGATTCCTCCTATGACCCTGTGACTGTTCGGGCAAATTATCAATGGCGCCCCCCAATATGCACGGTGTGCAAGTGTTTCAGAGATACTACCTTATCTTGTGCTCAGACTGAGACAGATAGCCGCCTCCCTCCTTCAGTTTATGTTCCAAACCAGTTTGACACGACCTTTACCATCCCTGTTACTGCTCTTGAGAACTAAACATAGTGGACAATCGTGAAAAGCAAAGGTAAGGATAAAGTCAGCAGGGGTTCTTTTTCATTTTCTGGTAGGTATTCAGCAGAGCCATAGTTAGCAGGAGATTAGGCATCATCAGAAGCTTGATATTTAGGTAAAGGTTAGTGCCATGCACACTCGTTCTCATTAGGATGTCAGTATTCAACAGTATACTACACGAGGTACCTTCTCATAGTAATAATTTGCCTATTGTTGAACCTGCTTTGCCTTGAGATTTGCATTTACATTTTGGTTTGCATGTGTACTCTGAGTCTGGCACATATCCAGACTCTGACTCATATTTCATTACATGCCTCCTTACTCCAAAAAATAATCTATTTTCTCATTCTGGTAATAAAATAAACCTAGACTCTAGTGTTAACAATAAGAAGAAAAAGAAGAAGTCTCCCCATAGGGGAAATTCACCTGACTCTTGCTTCTAATTTGTAGCATGGTATTTTGGTATCATGCATAACATCTTTTGCTGGAATTCTTGAGGATTTAACACTAGTAGTAAGCAAGTGCAAGCCCAACAAATGATTGCTTCCCTAGATGTTTTGCTTTTTGGGATAATTGAAACCAGAGTAGCAGCTCATAATGCCTTGGCTATATGTAACCGCAAGTTTCCTGATTGGTCCCTTATAAATAATACCAATTCTATGTGAATGGTAGAATTTGAGTTTTGTGGAATCCCAAAGTTGTTAAAGTTACTTGCCTATGAATGTCGGACCAAATAATTTACTGTCAAGTGAACTTTATAGATAGATTGTATATGGGTCAAATGAATCTAGTTAGAGGTTTGTGCTCTGACAAGAGCTTGAGTATGGTCTTACCTTTTTGGGCATGATTCTTAGTTGGTACTTGGCGATTTCAATTCCATCCAGAGTCCGACTAAGAAGTTGGGGGGTAGCAATATGTGGTCTTGCTACTATCAAAAGTTCCATGAATGTTTAATTACTTTGGAACTTTCAGATTTGAAGTACTCTGGTTGTTTTTATACGTGGGCTAACCATCAGGATGATGGTAATACTATTTGTAGGAAACTTGGCCACGTCCTCGTTAATAACACATGGATTTTTAAATTTTCAAAATGTGAAGCTGTTTTTCATCCTCGATCTATTTTTAATCATTGACCCATCTTCGTCCACTCTCTTGTCAAAGTTGACAATGTGCCCAAGCCGTTAAAATTTTTTTTAATATGTGAGACAATCATCATTAGATTTTTGCTTTTGTTTGCTAAAGTGTGGGGCAAGCCACTTGCAGGCTGTGCTATGTTTAGAGTTCTTAGGAAGCTCAAGCTTCTTAATCTAAAGCTTAAGGACTTTAATAAGGAACACTTCACCAACATTTCAGGTGGACTTAATGTGGCTAGGGTTTCTTTGGAGTATGCTCAGAATATGTTAGTCTTGAACCGTCTTGATCCCGTATGGCATCGGATTGAGAACGACAAGCTCGATATTTTTGCTAGAGTGAGTGGAGAGGAAAAAGTTTCCTCAAGCAGAAATTGTGGATTCACTGTCTTGATGTGCGAGATAAAAATAACAAATAGTTATTCAAGTCAGTAAATAAGAAAAGGAATTTCAATAAAATTAGTTCTCTCCTTTGGCGTGATGAGAATGATCCCTGAAGACTCGAAGTTGGTTAAGGCTTCTATTGTTGACCATTTTCAGAGTTTATTGGGGACTCGTGGTCCGGGTCACTAACCGGATTTGAATGAGTTGAGGAACTAAGTGTCAAAATCCATTTTAGATTCTTAGTAGTGTGAGATGGGTCAAGAGGTAACTGAGGAAGAGATTGGAGGATTTCTTCTCACTCAAGGATGGTAAGTCCTGGTCTTGATGGGTATAATGCCATTTATTAAAGAGGGCTTGGCTTATTGTGGGGTAGGAGATAATCAAGGTGATTCAGGATTTTTCGGGGCCTCTCAAAGAAGTTAACCATAGTTTCCTTGTCTCAATCCCCAAAGTGACTAATCCATCAAGTCTTAATGATCATAGGCATATTTCTTGTTGTAAAATTATTTATAAGTGCAATGCCAAGATCATCGCTAATCATGTCAAGGTGGTGCTTGGGGACCTCATTGATCCTTCCCAGACGACCTTCATTACCTCTTGGAGTATTGCAGATAATATCCTCAAGGTTTAAGAGTTGATGTGTAACTATCATTGGGAGGATTTCAAGGTCCCTAAATGTGCCATGAAGTGGATTTGATAAAGGCCTATGATTGTTTGCATTGGGATTTTCTATTTGATGCATTGGTTTGCCTTAGGTTTCCCCCCACTGTCATTAGATAGATCAAAGTTTGTTTCTCTTTCACGAGCTTTTTGATCATCATCAATGGGGAATCCAATAGATTCTTTTGTTAGGTGAGGTATCGGTTAAGGGGATATGATGACCCCCTACCTCTTTGTTATATGCATGGATGTTCTTGTATGGATGTTGCAGAGGCTAGTAGTAGGTAGTCTATTTTGCTACCACCGAGGTGCCAAAAGGATGGTATCTTTCAGCTAACATTTGCTGATGATCTCATACTTTTTTGTCGGGACAACATTCATTCGGTTCACGCCATGAAGCATGGTCTCACTATATTCCAGTAGTTCTCGGGACTCGTTCCTAGTCCTACTAAGAGCCGTGTTTTCTCTCTGGTGTTGAGCCTACCACCAAGGATTTGATCTCTTCTTGTCTTCGCTTTCTTGAGGGAGAACTCCCTATGTGGTATCTTGGAGTCCCTTTGATCTCTATTTACTTGCAAAAAGAGGAATGTCAGCCTCTTCTTGACCGAATTGTGAAGAAAGTCAAGCATTGGACTTGCAATTACCTGTCGTAAGCTGGTAGGGTTCAATTGATTAAGTCAGTGTTGTTCTCTATCCAGGGTATTGGGCTTCAGTTTTTATCCTTCCAAAAAAAGTGATTCTAGAGATGAAGATGATATTTTGAGCTTTCCTTTGGAAGGGGATAAGGCTCTATACCACGGGAGTCAATGTGGCTTGGGCTGATGTATGTCGTCTTGAGGAAGAGGGTGGCCTAGGTATTAAGCAGATTGATGCGTGGAACTTTGTTGCCATTGCTAGGCACATTTGGTCCATCATATCCTTCAGGTTGGATTCCCTCTGGCCGCGATAGGTTAAGTCCAAGATTCTGATATGAAGGATTTTTTGGAAAGTCTCTTGCCCCAGTGATTTTAGCTGGTCCTAACACAAGATTCTCATGGTCAGGGATATGATTCGCTCCTTTCTCTGGTATGTTGTTGGGGATGGCAGTCGGATCTCTCTGTGGTTTGATTGGTGACATCTGAAAGGTCCTATCATTCCTACCCTTGATGGTAAGATTGTTTCTGAATCGGGTCTGGGTAGGTGAACTTGAGTTTCTAATGTGATATTGAGCTCCACGTGGGGATTAGGTTTCGTATTGGTTTAATAAAAATTGCAACACCACTAAAATGAACCACCAAATGAAGGAAGGGAGAGAATAATAAGAAAAGTTAGAATATATCTAAATGATTTGAAATTGTTGTTTCACATTTTAGGATTGACAAACGGATAGTAGAAGATACATACACTTTTGAACCCTTAAATATCTCTGCTTGAGTAAGTACCTTTGTTTTGGTTTATGTATATTATATGTATTTTCATTGCTGATTATGTCTCTGATCTATAATGCCTCTGGACTCTATTATGTCGCTTTTAATTGGTCAAGACTCTGGACTCTGACATGCATTAGTGTTGGCACCATTTTTTTTTTGGCACTTCAAAATTGACTCTAAAATAGCTACATGAAAGATTTTGTCGCGTTTCATTCATATAAGTACTATCTCGACGATGCGTATGCAAACTTTTAAATTTATATGAGCTAGAATGGCATTACTTGGAAGTCACTTTTACATTAGTTATGTTGTGTCGTTCATATTCATGGTTGGATAACAACGCGTTGAGGGTTAACATTCATCTTTTGTACTAGACATTAGCCTAAAGGAAAGGTGGGTCCTTGCTGGGCTTAAGGCTCATGTTTGTTGTTTTATGTCTCAGATGGACATTCAGCCGGCATCGAGGAATAAGCTCCGTTGCATTTGTTGGGGGCTTGTTAGGTGTTTGGTAATTTTGTTTAACACAATATCCGAGAGATTGCTACTAATAAACATTATTGACATGCGTGTTGTGAGTTGTGATGCTCATTGTACCGGTTTGTAGTCTAAGAGTGAGTAGGTGTGAGACCTATCACATCGCATGAAGCTCAGATTCATGGACTTGCGGTCGTTGTCATATTCGCTACTCATGTCTTGGGTTGGAGTGTGACAATTTTATGGTAACAGAGCATGTTTTTGATTTGGAGCATATGTTTATGAGTTACGACGTGATATTACTAATGCAATTTACGAGGAAAGGAAGATAATGCAATAATCCTGAGTCTTCTACATATCTTGTAAGTAGAAATGCCACCATGTATGATATTTTCGACTGCACCTATTTGGGGGGAATAGGAAAAAGCGTGTCAATGGTGCTCACGAAAGTGACGTCGATGAGGGGAATAATTCTGACACTATTAGAGGACTTGAGCCAGATAATATGATCCATATTTTAGAGGCATCGGTAAAAGTGGTGCAGTAGCCCCAACAAGCAGTTGTTGCCCAAAAAAATGATGATAGTCATATTAAAGGGGTTAAAGCATTTAAAGATCTGGGGGCACCAAAGTTTGAGGGTAGCACAGATCCGATGGATGTTGAAAATTGGATATAGGGGATTGAGAAGGTGTTTACTAGAGTGGGATGTCCTGAAGCAGAAAAGGTAATTTATGCTACCTTTATGTTAGAGAAAAATGCTTATAGTTGGTGGTTAATGGAGCAATGGAAGCATGAAAAGGACAAAGAGCCTTACACTTGGGGGAAATTTAAAAAGGCATTCAAACATAGATATTAACCTAAAAGTGTACGGCTCCAAAAGAAGATGGATTTTATAAAATTCGAACAAGGAAGCAAGTCGGTGGTAGTGTATGATGTGGGTTCACAGATTTGTCCAAGTTTGCTCCTGATCTATAGCAGATGAAAAGAGTCGAGCTCGAAAGTTTGAAAGTGGACTAAGGCACTGAATTAAACAATTCGTTAAGTCATTTGAGTTAGAAACTTATGCTACTGTGTTGAACAAAGCTTTACTGGTAGAGAAAGGACTAAACAATGCCCAAAAAGATCATGACAATAATAAAAAAGAGGCAGAAATAAGAAAACTCTCAAGGTACACTGAACTTGAACTGGCAGGCTAAGAAGCAGGATTATCAACACACTGGTAGTAAGGCTCTTGTTATAGATGGAATTAAATATCCCAAATGTGGCAAGAACCATGCTGAGAAAGATTTTTATTGGACTACTAGAGAGTGTTTTTGTTGTGGAGGGTTAGATCACAAGATAAAAAATTGTCCACAAAGGTGGTAGCATGTTACGAGTGTAGCCAGTTCGGGCATAGGGCAGCTAGATGCCCTTGAAAGGTAGCTACACCAACGTGACAAGCACATGTAGCTGGGGGACATCCGGTGATCAAGGCACCAATTGAGTGGCAAGGCAGGTGACAAGAGACCGTCGACTCAGGGAAGGGTTTTTGCACTTACTCGCCAAGATACAAAAGTATGAAATGAGGTGGTCACAAGTATATTACCAATATCTTTGGTTTATGCTTATGCGTTATTTGACTTTAGTGCTACCGACTCATTGTGTCAGCTAATTTTGTAAAAAGGCATAAATGGTTATGTGAACCTGTGGGAACGGAATTGTGTGTCAATACTTCAGTAAGGGGTGTTTTTGTTGCTAATAGTGTTTGTACATGTCACGACCCAAACCCATGAATATGAATGAGCTAGGTCCGTGACCAGATGCAGGCCCATTCGAACATCAACCCAGGGCTCTGCCATGCCTTACTACAAGTTGTACACAAGAATTTATAACCAAGTATTTAAACTAACCCCTTAATAAGGTCGCTAGAAATTATAATTATAAATTTCTCAAAATATATCTCTAAGGACATCCTTCATAAATAAGCTACACAGATTATTTAAAAATCCTATGGAGATCTAAGTTCTGAACAGTTTTCAAAATTTTTAGTTGCTGACATAAAAACATCTCTTGCCATTTCTCAGAATGTATCCTAATTTTTGGCCTGATTCTTCTTTGCTATTTATTTGCTGAATAGACGGATTGATTACCTTTAATTCCCCCAAAGAAAGAGAAAAATAGGATCTAATACTACAATGTCATCCAAATACTTTTAATGTCTTATGAGGACTTCCATTCCCTAACAACCATCTCCTGCGACTCTGTCCTCGTGACCCTCATGAATGTCGGGTTTAACTATGTAGTCACCCGAAAAATTATAAAAGAGTGAGCTGGGGGCCCAGTAAGCATACATACTATGTTCCAAAGTAGTTTTTGATTTTCATAACATGCCATGGTTCCTTCGATTTAAAACTGGTAAACATTTTCACGAGAGATACTATGTGTGTGAGTGTGAGTAGTGTGTGTGTGTGTGTGTGTGTATTTCATGAGAGTAAATCATATTTTGCAAAAAAACTCTTCAGAATGATAAAATAATAACCGAATGTAAATCATCGAACACAATTCCAACTCTTTTCACAGTATGCTGCAGTCAGTGTATGGTCCCACTGACTAGGACCCGAAATCCCACACCTATCTCTAGGATAATCATTATTGTGGATGCAGAGGCAAACTACGAGCAACAATACTTGCATCAACATATGGTCCTGTTGACGAGGACCTGAAATCCAACTTTCTCCTGTTGGAAGTGGGACAGAGACCAAAAACAACATCTCAATATCGAATTTCAAATAGGGTTCACAATAATCAGACGCAACACATACTATCACAACTCATTCTATTTTCTCATCAAATAGCTTGAGATGAAAGTAATTGCATGGCAAAAGACTTTAAAAACTTTCAGTTGCTACTGTATCAATATATATCTAATAGCATAAAAAATCGGTTATAAGCGGGAAAATAGCAAGAGTACTTACTTGGATTACAAATCGGGTTTTATCCCTTGGTCGTGAGTCGGTCCTACCCTTGATTATCAAAACCTAAGATGATGAATAGTAAGGATATCAATTCACAACGTTCAATTATGCCTGACTACTAAATTCGCCCCCAAGTAAGTCAAATTGCCCAAAGGGGACTTGTGTAAACTTACCAAAGTACCTCCAACACCTAATTACACACCCAATCTAGGTAACCCACCAATCAAAACTTATGTTAAATAGTACCCAGTCAAACTTAAAACATGAGAGTCAAAAAACACTTATTAAGGTTTTCATTTTATTAAGGAAATCATAGAAAACTAATTGATGGATATTCTTTAGGAAGATGAAGGGAGGTAATATGCAGTCGGAGAACAACATATTTTAGCCCTGACTAACATTGTTTAGAGACAATTTTGACCAAGAAATGAAAATATTATGATAAAACACAAAACTTGAAAGTTATAGAGGATTCCCCAAGGGTTTAAGAATGTACAAGTTCTTTTAAAATAAATGAGAAACAATTAGTCTAGAGCAAATCGAATTGGACTAGTATGTAATTTTAGAAACAGCATATCACTACGCAAACTAGTTTTGTACAGTGACCATTTTGGAGTAGAAGCATGAAGAATCTTAGAAAACTTAAAGCTACAAAATTAAAGTAAACTTGCTGAGGTTTCCATAAATATAAGGATCACTAAAAAACAATGGGTAATAAACATTTTATATCAAATCGAAATGGCTGCCAAAAACAACATACCTCTACGAAGACTAGTTTTATGCAATTGCTGTTTTGAAGTAGAAATATAATGAACCTCAAAAGACTCAAAACCAAAAGTTAAAGATGACTTTCTGAGATTTCTATAAATATAGGATTCACAAAAAATCCAATAAGTAATGAATTTTCTACAGCAAGTCAAAGTGGTTGTTAGAAACAGCAAATCTCTGTGCAGACCAGTTTTGTTCAATGGTTATTTTTTTTATGCAAAAGTGAGATTCTAAGGAAACTTAAAACTGAAAGTTGAAGTGGACATGACAAAATTTTCAAAAAGTACAAAACACATCAATCGAATTAGTAATGAAAGAGATATCGACAAATATCCTAACCTACTCTTATGCTGCTGTAAAGCAGCCTTCTTCTCAAACACACCCACATCTCACCCTCTGAAACACACACAAAACCCTAGCATTCAATACATCAACACCCCTCTAAAACACACCCGAAACTACACTTTATACATCCAATTAATGGCTGAAATTAGCGAGAAAAGAATAGAGATCATACCTAGAAATTTTTGCCTTAGCTTTTCTCTCTCTTTCACCCCCTTCACGTAAAAAGAAAGTCAGAATGTTTTGACAGCTGGAGACCTTTGCTAACACACACACACACACACACACACACACACACACACATACACTAAAACTAAAAAGAGAAAATTGTTTTAAAACCCCTGGACTTTTAATTTTTTTCCCAAGTTTACTCGCCAGATATGATTAGTTTTCTCTTGCACCTAGTCTCCTTATTTACATCCTATGGTTATTATAATTTATCGTTCAAGGTTGCAACTTATGTTGTTCCCAATAATTGTCTCTAAAGGTCCCAAACAATAACGCTAGTAACAGTGGTCGCTACAGACCCCAAATAATATCACTTATACCATCGCTAAAGCAACCGTAACCTGTTAGAAATTATCATAAAACTAACCCTAGGTTCAGAGTATTAGATTATTTAACCCTTAAAGAAACTTTGCCCTCGAATATTGGTGTTCCTTAGGTTACTGCTCTTAACCATGTCTGATCTCCAGTATCCACCTTCATACCACCTCGAGTGCTGATATCACTAGATCCATTTAAACAGTCAGCAACAAGTCATATCCAATTTCAAGTGACTTACAATGTATATGCGTAAAAAGCCACAAAGCACGGGGATGTCTGATGTCTTTAACATACTTTAGTTCATGTAGTCTCAAATTTCAATACTCTTAAGTCACAAGATCATCCACACTGGAAATGCTATCTCCACATTCTCTATTTATACAACTAAATCATTGCTAAACCATGAAGTCTCAACTAGTGAACAATTTCAAAAGTCTCAAGTATATTCATCAAAATCAACCATAAGCCCAATTAGGATATTACATGCGCTCCCTATTAAAAGAATCTGGCCTTAAATTTCACAGTACTTACAAAGTCTAGGCACTACTTTTCACTATAGTAGCCAATACAATAGGCGAATACTATTCAAATCGCACCGACATTCATGTGCCACATACTCAAACATAACGATTTACTTCCAAATTGTAACATCAAGGTTAACCCTATCATATTATCACTTGCATTCTAACGGTCTAGAACCTCCCAACCAATATTGTGAGGACCTTAGTTTAACCTAACTATAAACTTCGTGTTATACTTGTTATTATTCATGTAGTGTGATATCGTTCTTGATTGAAGATCTTATGCATTATATGAGTGGTCTTCCTGACCTATTTATGTAGAACAAGTTGTATGCTTGTGTTAGCATTTAAGCACCTCAAGTAGGTGGATTAGCTTAGTCTTAATCTTGATTAGTTGGTCTTAAGCAGGATTAGTCATCCCTAAGCATGATTAGTTAAGCCTTAATCATGATTATGCTAACCCGAATTAGTCAACGTTAATCGTGATTAGTTAGTGACTAAGCTTGATTAATTTGCCCAAATCTTAATTAAGCCAATTGTGATTAATTAGTTACTAATCTAGGTTAACTAGTACTAATGAAGCTTATTAAGTATAAATATTGATTTGGGCTGTCATGTTCTTATTGGTAAAACATGGAAGGGTCTAATCCCCTTTAAACACTTGTTTTTCTAGAAAGAAATCTCAGCAGATTTCTTCAAACGTGGGTGACTCATGTCTTCTACCTTTTAAAGTAGGAACAAGAAGGAAGAGAGAGGGAGGTGCCTACTTGTAGAAAAATTAGAGACGAGATTTGAGAGATTGAAGAAGGTAGGGAAAAAAAAAAGAGAATTTGCTATGGTAATTTCAGATTAGCAACCATTGATGTTTTGATGTTCTCTTTTTGACAAAAGAGGGAGTTCTTGATGATTTCTACACCCTAATCTTGTCAAAGGAAGGGTTTACATATGAGCAGCCTTGAGCATCGTTTTAGTCATGGTTGATGTGTATATATGGTATGTTATATTCTTATGGAGTGTTATAATTGGATTAGAGAAATCTGTGCAGATTCAAGGTTGATCTTTAAACAAGGATATCTCATTCAATACTTATCGGATTTGAGTTTTCTTTAACTAAATGGAAAGGCTTAAGACGTGTGCTTTAACATTGTCTTCTATATCATTCTCAAATTCAAGTGTATGTTACCTTAAATTGCTTAGATTTAGAACTCGTCTGCTTTCACTGAAACTGTTTTGAGTAAAAATGCATATAAATTTTTTATATGATACTTGATGTGTTTAACATTATCTATGCATTATATCATGCTATAAAAAATGTGAGTCTTTGGAAGCAGTGGTAGGGGGTCGAAGGCCAGCAAATGGGGTTATACGAAAACGGGATATATGTTGAGCTTGCTCACCAGGTTAACCACCCATGGACATTACATTGAGCCACGTATGCTGTCAATATGTGCAAAGTCTTGTGTAAGGTCTAAATTTATCACTTATAAACTGAATTTGATTGGCTCAACTTTTGAGTGATCAATTTAGGGTCTTACCAAGAAAGGATGGTAGGTGAACAAGCATTCGGCTTATGGTTTGGGCTCCTTAGAGTCATTATGATATGTATTATGCTTGAGTTAATTATTCCTCGTTCGCTCCATTTTATCATATGCCATGCATGAGTTGAAGCTAATCATGTTTTGTTTGGCCTATGCACGCTTGTTGTGATTAAGATAGTATGTATGTTGGTCATATGTTTGCTCTACTTAGCTGTTTCTAACCCCTCTTCCATCTCTACCTCTTAGATATAGGAGAAAATCAAGAAAAGATAGGCGAGGAAAAATTTGAGTACCCCTTTGTGCCTGAAAATCAGAGATAGTAAGTCCTTGTCCACTTGTAAGTAGGGAGTGAGGCGTGTTATGTACCATTTGATTATGAGTTAGAGTGTCGTGTGTTTATGTGCCTATAAGTTTGGATCTGTAAGGATGGATGAATGTAATATATGTCTTAAGGACTTCGTGGGTGGTTTTTTTTCCATTTCAAATGCAAACTAGCACACTCTGATTACCTTTGAAAGAAGGTTAGCATGTTAGTGTATGTGTTGTCGCTTCTTGGGCATGACAACTAAGATGGTACGAGAGCATAAGTTTTGCATATTTGCCAGGATATGATCTTCGAAGTTAAGTCTTAAGCTTGATCTTAGAACTTTGATTTTCTCTAATTTCATGCTTCTTTATAGGTACAAATGGCTGACAGAGAAGCAAGTTCTTCAGGGAAAGACACCAACAACGCTTTGAAAGATATGTATGTGATATTGAGGCATAAGGTCTCTTGCATGGAGAATCAGTAAAATAAGAATCTTAACCACCGAGGATCTAACCACGTCTAGAAGGGCAAGGTAAATCTGAAATGATAAAGAATTTTATGAATATGCATCCACCAGAGTTTGTTAGAGAGGGTGATCCAGATAAATTTGAAAATTGGATTAGGAACTTGGAGAAATTTTTTAAAACCATGGAGTTGAATGATGAGATGAATTTATTACTTGCAACTTTTTGAACTTGAAATGACGTTGCTTGTTGGTGGGAAATGATTGATAGCAAATGGATAACGGCTCAAACAGTTCACACTTAAAAATTATTCAAAATCGAGTTTAATAAAAACTACATTCCTCGAAGCGTTAAATTGAAAGGGAGGCTGAGTTTTTGAATTATGAGCAGGGCAATCTAACGGTGTTACATACAACCAAGTTCACATCATTAGGTAGGCATGTTTCATACTTGGTAGAGGGAGAAGATAGGAGGGCTAGAAAGTTTCAAGATGGTTTTAAGCCTGAAATCCAAGAAAAGATCTTAATTCTCAATATTGATGACTATTACGAAATGGTAGACAGAGCTTTGCTCATTGAGAAGAGTGATGGGGACACACAGAGGAAAAGGGCACTGTTGAGTGGAACAAGACCAAATCTTTCGAATTGGCAAGGTGGAAAGAATTTGAACACCGGTGGTAATAATGTGCAAAGACTGGGGGCATATAATGATCAAAGAAGCATGCAGCAACCTAAGGGCAACCTTGCAACGCAACGAATTCAGCAAGTACAAGGGTACAAATTGACTTGTTCTTATTGTGGCAAGGTTGAGCATAATTCTGATTCTTGGTGGAGGAAGGAAGGGAAATGTTATGGCTGTTGATCCTTGGATCACCATGTGAATGATTGTCCTAATTCGAGGCCAAAATCCATTTAGCAAAGTGGCAAGCAGGGAACGAGTGCAGGTCGAGGTACGGGGAAACCAAGACTTCAGGGAAAGGCTTTTGCTTTGGGACAAGAGGAGGCAAGAAATTTGACCGAAGTGATTGGAGGTACACTTTCTATTTTTAGCACTTGGAATGAGTTTTGATTAATCCAGGTTCATTACATTCTTATGTAGCCCACATTTTGTGCATCATTTTGGGTAAGAGACCCAAGAGTTTACCATATGAACTTGTGGTAAGTATACCTACGGGGGGACTCCTTACTTAGTGACGTTATATATAGAGCAGGAACTGCCATTCTAACCCTTCTCCGCAGATTCCATCCACAAACGCAAAGTTTATGGCTGATTGATTTCGCTCATCATTATTTAGCTATTGCATTTACTTTTCTCGTTGCTGGTCATATGTATAGAACTAACTTCGGGGTTGGGCACATAATGAAAGATCTTTTAGATGCACAGATTCGTCCCCCGGGGGGGTAGCGATTGGGATGTGGGCATAAGGGCACAATCAATAATTCAATTTCAATTAGGCCTTGGGATCCTATGGATGAAGACATGGTTTCTCTGGATCCCATTGAATTTCATTCAGAGAAGGAGCCTTATAAAAATTGTATCGATTCTTATCAAAGAAAGACAACATTAACTGAAGCTGTTCAAACATGCATAGGCCAACTAAACGGTATTCCCGTAGCGATTGGGGTTATGGATTTTCATTTTATGGGCGGTAGTATGGGATCCGTAGTTGAGGAGACAATAACCTATTTAATTGAGTATGCTACTAATAAATTTCTACCTCTCATTATAGTGTGCTTCCGGGGGCATGCATGCAAGAAGGAAGTTTGAGCTTGATGCAAATGGCTAAAATATCTTCTGCTTTGTATGATTATCAATCAAATAAAAATTTATTCCATGTACTAATTCTTACACCTCCTACTACTGGAAAGGTGGAATATCTTGTCACCAAGCTATATTATAATATTGTTTTGTTTTCTATTTAATAAATCATTAGGGGTTCCTAAAATATTTCTTGATATGCCTTCTGATGGAGTTATGTATTTATTACTCTCAATAAAAATTTGCTTATAATCTATGTTTGCTTCGTAATCTTTAGAAGTACTCATTTATATTCTAAACCTTGTAGTTTAAAATAATTTTTTAAATTATCTTCTAACTTATAATTTTGTTTTTCTAAACTATCTATTCTTAGTTTAAATTTATCTAATTCATGTTTATATTCTATTGATTGTTTATTTATTTTTTCTAACAAAATTTCTGCCTTAGCTATTTGGTTTGGTTTTTCTACTAATTGTTTTAAAATATCTTTTATATAATCTAAATTTTCTCTAATTGTTTTAAGACTTTTTGTATTTGTTTGTAAATTAACATATTCTATTTTCTTTGAGGTCATGATCTATATTCCTCCTATGGTGTTATCTAAATTAGTCAGGGCTTTGTCATCCTATGGATAATCATTGTCTTCATAATCATTTAGTTCATAGATGTCTTCTGACTCATCATCTAGTTGTAAAGTAGTGATGTTGTTTATTATCTCTGTAGGTACTCCTAAATTTGCTATGGATGTTTGTTCATCTATTTGTCTAAGTCTTCGATGAAACTCACTATAATAGAGGGCATTATTTTGTTAGTCTTTTAAATGTATATAAAAGCCAATAAGGTGTTGAAAGAAAATATCAAAATCATCTATTAATGCATCTAAATTCAAAAAGTATCTAATATAAAAGGATAAGGGATTATATAAAAGTGTAATAGAATCTGTGTCTATGTAATGTTTTATTCTATCATTGGTAAAATCAATTGTTTCTAAGGCAGTAAAAAATTTATTAAAAGTGTCTAAAATATCTAACGTGGTTTGTTGACTTAAATTAAAATTATTTATCATGTTTTCAAAATTAAACGGTTCCTTATATGGCTCTAGGTTTAAATTTTGACTATCCATTAATATCAACTTGGATTGTGTACACTATCATTGTCTGTATTTATATCTAGATTATTTAGATGTGTAGTTGTGGCTTCTAAAACTTCTTCTCCTTGTCTTTCCATTTCAGGTCTGGAAATTATCTACCTAATATAATCATTATGATAAAACTAATTATTGCGCATATCAGTAAGGTGTATATAAAAGTGTACCATTTGTTTGAGGTAATCATTCAAAGGTGTTAAAAGGCCTTCGATAGCTAAAAATTCTGTAAGATAATGTCTTAATGGATTTCTTCTTAATCTAGTTATGTCTTCGGCTATATATGTTCTCACTCTACGATTAGCTAAATCGTTAGGGAATGTTCTTTGCCATTCTTCAAAATTGACTTTGGCTATTGGTCTTAAGAATTGTGTCATATATCTAATCATTTCTTCTCCGATTTCTAAATTGTCTGATTGTTTTGTTATAAAGTTTGCTACTACTGCATCTTTCCATACTTGTTTATAGTAATTTCTTTGTTGTGGGTCTACGGATGTTATATTTAAAATAAAAGGTTCTACTGCCTTTTGTATTTTAAAATTTTGTTCTAAAGGGTTTTTTCTGCCTTGAGGTTTATAAGTAGGTCTATTAAAAGTATTACTATCTTCTATATGACCACTTTCTTCCATAAGTATGTATGGTGTTTCATTCATTAAATTAAATTTTGTATTGCTTGTAGTAATTTGAGTATTAATGGATTCTGTTTCAGTTGTAACACATATTGTATCTTGTTCTTCTAAATATTTTTCTGCTATATCTAAGCTTTCTTCTAGGTTATTAAGATCTTCTGTGTTTATAGAAGTTGTATCATCTAGATGGTCTAAATTTGCTAATATTGTATCCATTTCATCTAATAAAAAATTATTGTCTTCTTCTAATGTTTTTTCTTCTTGTCTTAATTTTTCTATATCTTCCAAGGCTTTAATAGTTTTGTTGTCTAATTCTATTTTATGATTAATTATAGGTTCTAAAGTTTCGATTCTAGGAGGTGTGTAGGTTTGTATTAAATTTATTTTTAAATCTTTTATACTTTCTAGAATTTCAATGTCTTTATTGTATTTATATTCTGGTTGATTGAATATGTCTAGACTATCTTCTTGTTTTGTAAATTGTATAAAGTCTTGTAATTGTTTTAGATTTATTCCTTTTCCTATACGAGTAGTACCTATTTTTTTGGTTTAAAATTTTTATATCAATGTTTTTAAGAATATTAAAGTTATTCATCTGTTTCGTTTTCTTGAAAGTCTGGGTTATTGTTGGCTTCTATATAATTGGTAAATCTAACTGACATTCTTCCTAAAGTATTATGGTACCATAAACTGTCTGTAGGTATAATACTGTTTGTTGAACTAGTTCCTATCATTCTATTTACTTGCTATTCTTGTCCTGCATTTTCTAATGGATCTACTTGATATGGGGGTAAAAGTCTAATTCCCCTATTTGTAATAAATTGTGATGTATCTTCTATACTTAACTGATATCCTACTTGGCTACTTTGTATTAATTTGCCTATAAATGTAGTACAAATTAAAAGATTTTTGCCTTGCTGAAAATTTTCATAGCCTTTAGTCATAATTTTAATCTTAATGTTTTTTTTTTTGCAAAATCTCTTCTATTTAAGCAAAATCTGGTGTGCAATAAAATATGTCTTCATTATTATTCATATCAACTTCTATTGCTCCTAAAATTGCTTGTTCACTAGTAAATCTATCATCTACGATAGCTAGAAAAACTTTAGCGCCTGTGTTTCTTCTTGTTAAGCCTTTTATTCCTGATTCCAAGGAAAGTGGGTTCGTACCTACGTGGAGGTGCCACAAAGGATGCAGTCCGTATCAGCTTCCAAGTGTTCAAGATGAGAGACAACAAGAATGGAGTAAGGGCTGAGAGCAAGGCTTCCCAGACAGGCCTTGAGGAGTGGCAGGGTTGAAGAGACGAGGCCGCGACGAACAAGGCCGGCGGACGACAGTCCAAGTCAGGGTCCGAGTCGAGGTTTGATGTTATAGTCCAAAGTTATGTTTCCCTCACTAGAATCCAAGAGCTCCCCAAATTCTAGAGTGAGAGTGATTTTTGTAAGAATGAATCCAAAAGTCCTTTTTTGAGTTGTAAAGTTCACTATTTATAGGAAACAGTGTGCTTATGTCATAAAATGCCACATGTCATCCCCTGGGAGTGACACGTCACCAGGGGGTCCCAAAATACCGGTTCTTCGTTGGACTGCCGGTTCCCAAATTTGCGTTGCCTGCCTCGCACAGCATCGCTCTACCTGTCTAAGAAGACTAACCACACCATGATGGCATGATCAGAGCCAGCCCGTTGCCCCAGCCACCGATCCAAGCCCTTACTGAATCCCACGAAGTGCGATAAGATATGCGCGGAGAACCTGACAGTGGCGAGGGTTGCCCCTGTAGCCAACTGTCAGGCGGACTAGGCGCCATGCCCTCCAAGGACCTGCTCCAGTCCTGGAGTGACCCGGGGGTCATTGCCCTGGCGGTGTCGACGATCAATGGTAACATGAGTGGACATGCTCGCAGCTCAATGTTCAGGGTCCGTGGCGAGGGTCCTAGTACCGGAGCCCCCGTGACGGTGATGGCGATGGCTTCAAGGTTGTGAGCCCATCCCGTAGTTGATTGTGCCGGCGATGACTTTAAGGTTATGAGCCCATCCCGTAGTTGATTGTGCCGGCGATGGCTTTAAGGTTGTGAGCCTATCCCGTACTTGATTGTGCCGGCGATGGCTTTAAGGTTGTGAGCCCATCCTGTTACGAGGGGTCCTCGTGCCAGAGCACTACGAACGGAGCCCCCCGTGATGCTGCACACTTCGACGAGTGGGTCGAAGCATGTTCCACGTCCATGGCGGGGGCGCATGGTGTGGTGAATAAGTGTGATGCCCAAAGGCCTGTATCATGATTGTTGTGCATGGGCGCGGCGACGAACATCGCGGGGACAATACTTGGTGCCAGAGCACATGTCATGAGAATGGTGTGGCGACGAACGTCGCGAAGCAATACTTTGTGCCGGGGCACATGTGATAAGAACGGCGCATGGGTGCGGCGACGAAGGTCGCGGAGGTGGCGCACGGGCACGCGTCGGTGTCCTGAAGATGGGATTTGAGCTAAGTGTACCTGTCATAACAAGATGATGAATGCAACATGTAGTAATGTCAAAGTTGGAAGTGATGGTATGCGGTCGCCGACGATGGACATCACGAGGCTGATGCATGACGGACGTCGTGAGGTTGATGGACAACGTACGTCGTGAGGTTGATGGACGACGGACGTCGCGAGGTTGATGCCCAACGGACGTTGCGAGGTTGGACGTCGTGAGGTTGATGCGCGACGGACATCGCGAGGTTGATGTACGAATGTCCGTAGACATCGCGGAGGTGCAAAGACTTGAGAACACAAGTGCGCGTGGGAGGGGAGGCCATAGGCCAAGGCCACCACCCCTGGGGAGGCCGAGGTCGACCCTAAGGGGTGGCCAAGGCCAATGGCTAACTCCCATGAAGGGAGGCCAAGGCCACTCCCCCTTTGGGTGAACTTCGGGAGCGCTGACGGTAGGTGCTTTGATGAGCGATGACAAATCCGAGAGTTGCGTTGCAACGATCGTGTTGACGTGAATCATACCCATGTGACGAACAAGGTGCTAAAGTCACATACAAAGCGTACGAAGTGAACAAAGTGCGAAAAAGGACCTTGTGGGAAAAGTGAAGAACCGGGGGGGAAGGCCAAGGCCAACCCCCCATGGGAGGCCGAGGCCAACCCCCAATGGGAGGCCGAGGCCAACCCCCCATGGGAGGCCGAGGCCGACCCCATGGGAGGCCGAGGCCGACCCCATGGTCTTGGGGGAGGCCGAGGCCGACCCCATGGGAGGCCGAGGCCGACCCCAAGGGGTTGGCCAAGGCCAAGGCCTTTGCCCCTTGACCCCGTCGCTCCGGTTGCGCCATCAATTGAAGTTTTTTTGGTGAAAAGGTGTTCGGGTGGTTTTGGTGCAACGGTCGTGCCCTCTTGGGTCACGCTATTGCAGAATAAGTAGTCTAAGTCTCGCACCAGGAGCGCGTGGAGTGAAAAGTGCGCGCGCGAAGCGCAAAATGCACGTCACACGAGCGTGCGCGCGCTGACTGGTTTGATGCGTTGGAAGTTTGACCGTTGAATCTGTTGACATGTTTGCGCGAAGCGGGAACCCTAGTGGGCCTTTGGGTGTGACCAGAATGGGTTGGGAACATAAGCCCCCTGTGTGAGGTGGGCGCGGAGGGGCAACCCGAGCGGGTGCCGCACGCATAAACATCGAGGAACGGGCATGATAGTAAAGAAAGACGTGGTGGAGCGAAGCTTCCCTGAATTGATTGATTGATTGAATTTTTTTTTTTGCGAAGAAAAAGGGGTGAGCGCGAAGAAAATAATAGCGGTATCGAGCGAGAGAAAAAGAAAGAAAAAAAAAGGAGAGCGACGGAGTATGCATCCGCTAGTGTTGGCGTGAAAAGAGAGGTAGCGCGAAAAAAAGAATTTAACCGAAAGTGGGTTTTCACAAAAATATTAATGGTAAAATTAAGTACGTAAAAGTTGGAGCGTTATTCCGGACGAAGATAGCGCAAAAAAACTTAAGATATCACGTGAATGTGTAACGGTTTGAAAAAAAAAGAGTTGTTGGGAGTTTTGGGGGGGAAATTTGAGGTTGAATTTTGAATGACAAAAAGTGGGGGAAGTTTTTTTTGGGGGGGGGGGGGGAAGTGCAAGACTTGTTAGAAAAAGGGGGGAAGTGGGGAAGTCTTGCATTTCCAAGACTTTAGAGAAAGGGAGGGAGATTTACACTTAGAAGAAAAGGGAGAGAAAAGAGGAAGAGAAAGAAGAGAAAAAGAAGAAGGAGAAGAGGAAAGCTTGAAGACCACATGAGGTTGAGGACTTCACAAGAGGCTAAGAGGATGCAAGGAGGTAAGAGAGGAGAAGGAAGTGGGGGAAGGGGTGCCCAAGGGCTAACCGTGGCGGCGGCCGAGGCACACCGCCGGGCCGAGGCCGAGCTTGGGGGAAGGAGGGGAAGGGAGAATGATGGAAGGGGAGTTGGGGAAGGGAGGCTAAGGCCGCGGATGGCCCAGGCTGACCAAGGCCGTGAGGCCGAGGCCGACAGTGGCCATCCTGCCGAGGCCGAGGTGTTTGAAGGGGGGAGAGAGAGTGGGGAGGGGATGGGGGAGGGAAGAAGAGGGGAAGTAAGGGGAAGGGAAGAGGGAAGGGGAAAAGAAAATAGGGGAATGGGAGGGGCGGCCTCGGCCGAGGTCGAGGGTGGCGGTGGCGCGTACGGGGAAGGAGGGAGGGAAAGGGGAGAGGGAGGAGAAAAAGGAAAAAGGAAGGAGAAAGAAGGAGGGAAAGAGGGAAGAGGGGAGAGGGGAGAGGGAAGAAAGAAGGAAAGAGAGGGCGGCCGGCTGAGGCCGAGGCCGAGGCTATTCCTGCGCATGGCGTGGACGTGCCCGAGGTGAGGGAAGATGTAGGAGGTTTGCCCAAAAAGACAAGGAAGAAGCAGAGTGCGCGACCTCGCGGTGGAGCGAGCCGGCTATCGGGGGCGTCGCGGTTCGACATGTTTGGGGATGATGAGGCCTGGCCGGTGGAGATGTCGGGGGTGCCGTTGAGTTTTGATAGTGGAGCGAGGAGCTTTGATCCAGTACCAAGTCAAAGCAATGTGTTGATAATGGCGAAGGGAGCAGTGCCCGGTTGCCCGCCGAAGGAGCTATGGGAGGAGCTGAGTTAGCGAGTGGCTGCGGATGTGCTTCTAGGGGGTGGAGTGCTTTGTCGATGGCGGTGAGTCTGATGGTTCCCTCTCCGTAAGTCCGCGCGCCGAGTGGGGAGATTGCCCCGGTGATGTCACCGCGGTATGTGCCGGGTTTGTTGGCGGAGCGAGGAGATATACCATGGTCGCCAGTGATGTTCAAGGGCCACAACACTATGCCAGTGGGGTGGAACTTTTGGTGCATGTACATGCTAGAGCGTTCGTCTTGGGTGGAGAGGTTGGGGGCGTTGGGATTGGTAGCTACGATAGAGGCGACGTTCAAGGTGATTGATCCGGTCAGAGATTTTAAGGGCTTGACGTTGTTGCTTTCGAGGTGGAGCTCGCAGACTCATACATTTATCACGAAGTTTGGGGAGATTGGGCCGACACTTCTGGACGTGATGATGTTGACCGGGTTGCCGATGCACGGGACAGAGGATGCTTGTGGATTGGAGTTGACAGCGTCGGAACGGTTGACTGTAAAGGGGCTGCAGGGGGTTGCGAGTGAGATAAAGAGCCATCGAAAGGGGAGCGGGTGGATCAAACACTTCTATGGTACGGCGACCACACTACCCGGGCAGAAGTCGGTATCGGGAGCAGCTTTCGCATGGGTCCTTACTACAAGGACGAGAGATATGAGCTGGCGGGTTTCCTTGCCATGTTCTTGTCGAGGTACGCTCTTTGATTGTCTTTGTTCCAGCATTTCTTACATGTTGTGCTTCAATTGCTCTTGTATGTATTGTAGCCGAGCTTTATACTTAAAAAAAATTATGCTTTGAGAAAAAAAAAAAAAGGAGGTCGACATAGTCATACTGCCATGCATCGCATGTTATTATTTAAACAGGGTTGGGTAGTCGTGATAGATGTTGTATGTTCTATAACTGTAGGTTTGTATTGGAGGGTACGCCGGAGGATGGCGTTTCCCCTAGGGTATTCAAATTGGCAGTTCGGATGGCTGGGGGTGGTTGCGTTGGGCTGGCCCCTATTTACTTAGGCACGTTGTACTCCCATCTGGATCAGTTTTTCAATGACGTGCAGAGGTCATATGGATGCTATCAGGTGGTGACATACATAGATTGGATGTTTTTACAGCGGTATCTGTTTGAGATCTATGTGGACTACCGGCCTCTTGGGTTTCCTCTAGTACATCCGTCACCGAGGAGGACGACAGTGACGCGGCCGGGCAGGTCACGAGAAGTGTCAGCCTGGTACGCGGGGGGCCGGGTATATGCTTGGGCGGGCTGGAAGAAGCCCCGGTGTGAGTTGGCGGACGTATTCGACGATCGAGATGAGTGCATTCTTCATCCATATACCAACATGCATAGCTCGTACGGGATTCCTCCATGGATTGGTCTACAGGACAGTATTGTGCGACTGCAGAGTCGAGATGAGTTGACAGACATGGCGGTGGCCTTGCTAGTGGCCTATTTTTCGGGGTGGCTCCCTGTATTGACTGATGACGGCGGGAAGCCTGCTATTAACCGGTATTACGTGGCGAGGTACAACCCTGACCGCCTATCCATGAGCTTTGGTTATGACTTGGAGCCCCCATGTGGCTATGCTAGGCCGTGGGATGTGAGGAGGGCCTTTGGGTATACGATCCTAGAGGAGGCACGGAATGGATGTCGCAGGTGCCGTCTGACAGGCAGTAGGTCGACGTCTTTGCCGGTGACAGAGGACTGGGGCTGATATCAGCACAGGTTGCGAGGCAGTCAGGCATGTCGGTATTACTTACAGGTGTATCAGATTTGCCGGTGCCAGTACGCACGTCGCGGGTGCCGGGTGCCGGCAAGGGTCCCATTTCATCATTAAGGGTGGGTATGATGGAGAGTGCATTACAGGCGGGTGCGGGTTCATCGGCAGATGGTAGACACAGGCCGAAGAGGCCGCAGGAGGTGCTTCAGGAGTCAGACTCTGAGGTTAGTGCTACCGTTTGTTTTCGTTACACCGTTGTTGATTATCATGTGGAGTGTGTTCTAAGCTTCTTCTCTTGTTTTCTTCTTTTTTTTGTTGACAGGGACTTGATGATGCAGAGGATGCCATTGATGTAGAGCCCGACGATATGGCGGTGTATGCTGAGGCCGGCAATGATGATACTGGTGGGATGGATGCTGAGACAGCAGAGGAAGACGAGGAGGTAGATGTTGAGGCGACCAACGAGGTCGAGGAGATGGAGGCCGAGGCGGCCGATGAGTGTGAGCCGATGGACAGTGTGGCTGTTGAGGAGGCCGCGGCGGCGGAGCAGGCAACAGCCTACATTGTGAAGCCGGTCGAGCCGGCCAGTCATCCGAGTCCGTCGCCGGTCTTAGTTGAGGAGGTGTTCAGTGACTCGATGGGTCATATGTTCGAGGCGGATGATTGGTGGACCAGTAGAGAGCCAGATGTTCCGACAGGAACACATGACTGGTCGCGGGCTATACATGGTATGGTTAGAGACCTGTTGCCGTGACAGGAGGTACCTGGTTCACATGTCGTGGAGCCTGTGGGGGATACGTTGTCGGGATCGGCCATAGATGCGGGTGATGCCCTGTTGACGATGCATGCTGCTACCGTTGGCGTGCGGTCAGCGGGTGACAGAGTGACAGGAGTGGGTGATGCTAGTGGCGGGTCTTCAGTCGGACAGGTGGATGGTGCACCGTGGGAGGGCGTCGGGTTGTCTGATGCGGTAGTTTGCCGGTTGGAGATGATCAGGGCGACACAGCCGCAGATGTTTGCTGGGCCTAGGACCATGCGTGGCGCTGCATTGGCGAGGGCGTTGCATACCGCGCTCGTGGATTGGTTGGCGACACTTGGTGCGGTGCCAGCCTCAGCTTGGACTTTAGAGGTCATATCTGATTTTATGTCGGAGCTTGACCCTTTCGTATCATTTGGTTTCAAATTAGACTGGTTGGCCGACTACATTAGAGCGCGGGGACAGAGTGCGGAGGCTATGGCTAGACTGACCACTATAGGGGCCCAGGAGGTGGTTTGGCAAGGTCGTAAGCGAGTGCTTGACGCAGCATCGACAGATGTGACCCGGGAGGTGGCCGAGTTACGGGTCCGACTTGCCGAGGCGAAGGCCCGACAGACAGAGATAGAGAGACAGCGGGCTGAGTGGGATGATAGATGGTCCGATTTACAGATGCAGCAACGGGCTTTGGAGGCTTACACTTCTGATTCTATTGGTGCATTGCTTATTTCTTTACAGTAGACGTTGTGTACTTTGTATTATATATATATATATATATATATATATATATATATTTTTTTTGTTGGTCTGTAGTGACCTGTAAACCTGTGACCTGTACGCATTTTGTTGATATTGATATGACAGTCATATGGTTATTTTGTACCTGTGTTGGTTGTGAGATGAGGCTTAGCTGCTGATGTGCTTGTACGCCTGGCATGCGGTGTCTTTCCGTTGTGGTTCCCCCTCCCCGCCCATAGCAAGCGACTTAGTGAACGACGCGTAAGTGAGAGAGTGCATTACATACAATAATTGAGTCGGGTAAATGGTCTTTGCATTGATAGTAGTTAGACCAAAATGTCATTACATGGGTAAAGTAAGCACTTGTAATAGTCAGCAAAAGTTACAAGTCATAAACGGGTGTGCCTATACAAAAAGGGAGCTATGTGTGTAAATGCTCTAAGCTTTTGGCGGGCGGGGCTGGGGGGACAAGCCGCATCGGTCACGCATAATACTTCTTCAAATAGCGGCCGTTGATAGGGGCCGTGGTTTGTCCATCTTCTATGTTGAGCAGAAGGTAGGAGCCGTTATCTCTGGCTTCATGTATTTGAAGTGGTCCTTCCCAATTCGGTGTGAACTTGGGGGCTGGCATGTTGGCGCGCACATGTTTGGCAGCCTGGAGAACAAGGTCACCCTCGACAAATGTCCGTGGCTTCACAGTCTTTCTGTATGCCTCAGTGAGCTGCTCGTGGTACTTCTTCATACGGCGTAAGGCATTGGCTCTTCTTTCATCAAGTCCTTCAAGAGCACTCATTCTGGTTTCTTCTTCCTCAAGCCCACTGCTTAGGGCGAGTCTGGCTGATGCGACTGCAATCTCGACTGGGACCACACACTCGTCCCCGTAGATAAGGGAAAAGGGTGTGGCCTTTGTTGCTGTGTGCTTGGAGGTCCTATAAGCCCAAATTGCAAGGCTTAGTTTTTCAGACCATGAACCGCTTGCATCGTGGGTCATGTGTGACAATACCCGTAATAAGGTCTTGTTAGAAGCTTCGGTTTGACCGTTCCCTTGTGGGTAGTAAGGGGTGGATGTAGTAGTGTGGTTGATGTTGTATCCTTCCATGAAAGCTCGGACATCCCTGTTGATGAATGGAGTGCCGTTGTCAGATATGATGCACCGGGGAATACCAAAGCGGCAAACGATGTGATCACGCAAGGAGTTAGCAACGGCGCCTTCCGTGGCTCGTCGTAGAGGTACGGCTTTGACCCACTTTGTGAAACGTTCTGTGGCGACCATAATCCAAGCGTGGCCTCGTGATGTGGGGTGGATGGGGCCTATGAGGTCGAGAGCCCAAGAGTGAAATGGCCATGGCTAAAATCATGCGAAGGTCGGACGCTGGTGTGTGCATTCTGTCAGCGTGTCTCTGGCAGGGTTGGCAGTGTCGGACATGAGAGATCGCGTCAGATTCCATAGTCGGCCAGTAGTATCCCAACCTTAGCAACTCCGCATACAGCTTCTGAGAGCCTTGATGCTCACCACAATCACCATTGTGCACTTTGTTAACCACCTCGACTGCTTGGGTACCCTGCAAGCATCGCAGGGTGCGTCCCAAAATTCCCTTGCGAAATAATTCTCCCTCCGTCACAAAATATTTGACCGACTTCCATTTGATAGATTGTGCCGAGCTTCGGTCTGGCGGTAGGACTCCGTGGGATAAGTACTGGATGAAAGGTTGGCGCCAGTCACCTTCGACGTCAATGGCAAGAGCTTCCGCATTGTCCGGTGCATACAAGCACTCGGGGCAGTCCCTTTGTATATTTGAGGCATCCTTGGCCATGGATGGCCAATAGAGACCCATACGCTGGAGGCAACGGTATAGAGGGGGACCGTCGAGGCCACAACACTTCTGATGGCCAAGTCTGAGCTTATGCTTCGTTTCTTCCGGTACCAAACATCTAGCGAGAGTGCCCCCGGGGCATCGCTTGTACAAGACATCCCCTAGCATCAAGTAGTCTGTGAGAGTGGATGCGAATGCAAGGGATGGTGCTTTAAGTTGGTCGATGATCGGCTGTCTCCAGTCATCGGCGGTAGTGTCCCTCGGGATCAAGTTCATGGCTATGCAAGGTTTGGTCCTCCTGATGATGGTTAGCATTCGTTGTTCACCGTCGACTTCTATCTTAGCCCCCATACCGATGGCGAGCATGAGGCCAATGACAAATGCCTCGTACTCAGCTTCATTGTTAGACACTGGGAATGCGAGCATGAAGGATAGGGAGGTGGTAACACCACCGGGATTCCGAAGGACTACACCAGCACCCCCTTGCCGAAGGGGCATCCCATTGGGGCCCTTGTTAGTGGATGAACCGTCGAATTCAAGTGTCCACAATTCATGGATGTCGGTGATAAAGGTCGTCTCCTCCCCAGGCAATTGGTCCAAGGTCGGCTCATATTGTTGGCGTGGAAAAAAGGCTAAGAGGTCTGCAAGTGCTTGGCTGCGTAGAGCTGTGGGATTCTTGATAGATAAGCCAAACTCGGCCAATAGCAACCACCAACGGGTGAGTCGACCAGACAGGGCGGGACGTGTAAGCATGTAGCGGAGTGGATCAGCTTTGGTGACGAGTGTGATCTGATGTGCCAAGAAGTAGTGTCTGAATTTCTGTGAGGCGTAAACCAAAGCCAAGCAGTGCTTCTCGAGCTCGGAGTAATTGGCTTCGGGCCCCCTGATTGACCGACTGAGATAATAAATAGGACGCTCAACCCCATCCACCTCTTGAGCAAGTAAGGCCCCTATGGACCTGGGTGTGGAGGTCAAGTACAGTAGAAGGGGCAGACCTCGTCGTGGTACCACCATGGTTTGCGGTGACACGAGTACCGACTTGATCTTGTCAAAGGCTTGCTGTTGGGGCGCACCCCAAATCCATGGTGCACTCTTGCGTGTCAAGTGCTGAAAGGGTGTGATGAGTTCGGCCAAGGCAGGGATGATGTCGTGGAAGATTGCCGTCATTGCTTTTTGATATGTTGCACCTGCGTTCTTAAGGCCGAAGGGCATGACTTTCCAACAAAAGTTACCCATAGGAGTGCGGAAGGCTGTCTTGGCGCAGTCATCAGGGTTCATCCGAATTTGATTGTAGCCCACGAAACCATCCATGAAAGATAAGGTTTCGTGTCCGGTGGCTGCCTCCGTAAGCATTTCAATGTTGGGTAATGGGAACTCGTCTTTAGGACATGCCACGTTCAAGTCCCGAAAGTCAATACAAACACGGACTTGGCCATTCTTTTTCTGCACAGGGACAACATTGGCCAACCAAATTGGGTGAGTGATAGGTTCAATGAAGCCTGCCTGCAGAAGGCGTTCAATCTCTTGTTTGATCTTCAACTCAAGCTCGGGGCAGAATGTCCGTGGGTGTTGTCGTAGAGGGGTGGATCCGGTAGCAATGTTGAGATGGTGTGTGACTAAGGCAGGATCCAGTCCGGGCATATCCTTGTAACTCCACGCCAAGACGTCGCGATATTTGCGCAGGAGGGAAACCAATTCCTCTCTTCGGCCGGGGGAGAGTTTTGTGCCAATGTAAGTGTGCCGTGGTTCCTCGCCTGGGTCGGCCAGGTTGATTTCTTCAAGATCTTCAGCTTGTGGCCGAGGGCCATCTTCATAGCAAGGTGGTGCTGCGCCCGGGGTGAGGTCAGGATCTGGTGGGCAATGCTCGGTCGCACAGCACCATTTAGTCTCCTCAAGTGGGTCGGGGTCGAGGGGGTCAGATGAGGGACCACCTGAAGCCCCCGCACACCGTCATAATTGGTAGATCACTTTATCGTTCTTGACGAGGCGTTGGAAGGTTGGCTTGTGCTTGTGCTTCTTGGACTTGGGAGATGAAGGGGTAGAGTTGGTTGTAACAGCAGATGGAGGCATTGAGGCCGATCCCTTGTTCTTGGTACCTCTCTTGGTCTTGGGCTTTAGAGGCTTGTTTCCACTTAGCTCGTCCCAATTTGGCAGCTTGGTGGAACCTATACCTTACAACGTGGCCGCACTACTAATATTATCAAAATATACATGTACATCAAAAGTTTACCAGCCACTATCAGGCGCTACAAATACAACAAAGTAAAATACAAGCTACGGAAGCCTAGACAATAGTGATGCAATAGGTTGGGAGCTGAATGCCTAAAGTGTCTGTCGCTCTGCCTGCAGCTCCGACCATTCAGCATCAAACTTAGCCTGTCGCCTCAGCCACTCTGACTCTCGGCCCTCCACCTCCCCACATCACCTCTGTAGGTCGGCCAGCTACCTCTGTAAGTCAACCAGCTACCTCTGTATGTCTGTTACTTGCCTGTCAATCCCGTCCAACTCTCCAGCAATCTCTGACTGCTCCGCCTCTAACCGTGTTCGACGCCTCTCCAGCAACGTCTCCTGCATTTGCACTACAGCCAGCCTCTCTCCCATATCACGGACATTACTCCTCGACCTAAAGAAGTCTACCAGCCAATCCAACTACAGGCCCAGTGATATAAACAGCACGAACTCCGATAGTGACTGCGCAACAAACTCTGCAGTCCAACCCGCCGGTGGCACGCTAGCAAATGGCAGCAACCACTCCATGAACCCAGCATACACCCACATATGCAATACTTAATTCTCTACCATAACCCCCTCAAAATTCTACCCCACTACCACCAGCTACAGGCATCTCTGACACTCCCCCAGCTGTCTACGCCCCAATAATAGCTGAGTGCATCGCCAACAGAGTAGCACCAGCCTCGATCGCCGACCCAGACGATGTGTCATGCCGCCGGGTTACAACAGCCTGAACCGGCATCTCCTACTCGTGAAAGGGGGCTGCAACAATAGGCTCAGGTTCAACGGCATCCCTACCATCACCTACCACAGCCTCTATCTCCATGCCCGTCCACCAGCCCCCATCAGCATCAAACATCACTGTATCGCTCACCCGTATAAGGCTTCTACCGTCTCCTAAGCAACATGCAATGGACTTAACCTCCCAGTCACCCCGACCCCCAAAGTCTCCACCGCGTCAGTCTCATCGTCATCAGCTGATTCACCGGCCTCGACTGCCATAGCTTTCTCCACCCCGGCATCGATATCCACCTCGCTGTCCTCCTCGATAGCTTCCTCCTCATGCTCCTGGCAAAGCAGCCGTCAGTTCATATACATCTAAAATCAATATGCAAACCATGTTGATAACACAAAGGAACAACAGAATCAAACCTCGTAGTCTGGTTTCTCTGATGCATCACGCGGCCTTTTCAACCCTGATATGTATGGGGCTGATGTACCTACACTAGCCTGGCGCACCGTCTCCATCATCCCCACTCGTAATACCGATAGGGGAACGTTGTCGGCCCTCGGCACCTGTGCAATCGGCTTTTCTCCACAGTTCTCCCTCGGTGCAATGTCATCTGGCCCCCCGGCATCCTCCTCTGCCTCCCTCTCTAAGCTCGTAACGGAGATCTCGATCACTAGCACTAGCATTCCTGACTGCCTCGCGGCTATGGCCAATATCAAGCTCAAGGCTCAGTCGCATGCGAACAAATCCACTTGCCGACGTGTGCCTAATGGCTGTGCCAACCATCCCGCCCAGCTCCCTCACAGCCACTCCCACCAATGTGCATACTCCACTGTCATTGCCCCCGCTACCTCTGTCCCTGGCTGCCTCCACTCTATCATCGGTGCTGGCCACTCGTGGACTCTGTCATATTGTGTATACCCAAAAGCGATCGTCACACTCCAGGGGTTGCGATACCCACATGGGGGCTCTAAATCATAATCGAATGCCAGCGACAGACGGTGTTGGCTATACCTCGCCACATAGTAGCAGCTCTCGGCGGGCTTCCCACCATCATCTGTCAACATCAGGAGCTAACCTGGAAAATAGGCAACCAGTAGTGCGACCTGTCCTGGCCCCAAATCCCCTCTCCTGGTCAGATCTATCGTCAGCTCCTGCATGTACAACCATGGTGGCACGCCATATGATGGATGCATATCCAGATACGGCCAATGCAAGCATGCCTCCCGTATATCTAAGATCTATGCCAACGGGCACTTCGGCCTCCTGATGCCTACCCATGCAAAAGCCCTTGACCCGCTGCACTACAAAGCCACCTATCGTGACCTGCCTGGCGGGGTCATAGTACCCGTCGTCGGTGATAGATGCTCGACCGGTGTCCTGTCGGCCGATAATCTGGAAAGCACTCATACAGATACCCATGCAGGAACATCTAGTCCATGTATGTCACCACCTGATAACGCCCATGTGACCGCTTCACGTTGTTCACGAACTGATCTAGCTGTGAATACAACGTGCCCAGATACACGGGAGCCAACCTGACGCGCTTGCCCTGCTCCATCCGAATAGCCAGGGGAAACACCCTCGGGGAAATACCGTCCTCAGGTGTCCCCTCAAACACAAACCTGCAAGTATAGACAGACAACATTTATCAGTTCGACTTTATACATGGCAAGCGTGACATACAACATATCCAAGCATATAATCACATGACAATACGCAGCTTACCTCGACAGGAACATAGCCAAGAATGCCACCCTCTCGTACCGCTCGTTGCCGTAGTATGGCCCCATCACAAAATGGGCAGCATTGCCCAGCCTTTGTCCTGTCCTTGCTTGCATCGTACCGTAGAAATGTCAGAGCCACCCACTGTACATCCCCTTTCGGTACTTCTTCATCTCAGCCGGATATCTAGTAGCTGTGTTTGCAACAGCTGCTCCTCTCGACTCAGCCAGGTCACCCGCGCATCCACCTCCCCTTGTATTGGCAGCCCTGTCAACATCAGCACATCGAGTAGCGTCAGCCCGATCTCTCCAAACTCAGTCACAAAGGTATGTGACTGTGTGCTCCACCTCGACAGAAATTAGGTCATCCTTGGCATATATCCCTATACAGCTCCAGTCCCCTCGCAGTAATATCAATCACCGGCAGCAACCCAGCGACTGCAACACCCTCGCCCACTCTGGTGTCTCCATCATGCACTCGCACCAAAAGTCCCACCCTATCAGCATCACACTACGGCCCTTGAACACCACAGGCAACTAGGGTATATCCTCCCTCTCAACTAACAACGCCAGTATGTACCTCTGCGACATCACAGGCACCTCCTCCCAGCTAGACGCATGCAAATATGGCGATGGCACCCGTGGCTCCTCTTTTATCGACGGACCACCCCACGGTGTCGTGAATGCTCCATCTGCCACTTGGATGGCCAACTCCCTCCACAACTCCCGGTCAGGTACACTAGGTACCACTGCCTTCACCCCCAGTAGTGTGTTCATCTTGTCCGGCTCCAGATCATGTGACCTCACACCACCGTCGTCAAATGTCAATGGCACTCCCGCCTCCCCAAATAGTGCAGCGCGGCATCATCTATTGGCAGCGCCGGAATAGGTGCAGTCGTCATACCCTGCGATGGTCGTGACGTGCTCACCGCAGTGCCTCGCGACTTCGCCCACATCTTCTGACTAAGTTTCTTCACCACTGCATCGATTCGGGCTGTGTGGCCCAGCGTTAGGCACTCGAGGTGGCCAACCCCCCCCAGTGTGGCTGACCCCGTGAGAGTGGCCGACCACCCTGGTATGGCTAACCCTTCTACACGGGCCGACCCCCACCATTCTTTCCCCTTCCCCTTGTCCCCAACGGTCGTACCACTGCCTCCACTCACCCCCACCGAAGCTCCCGCACCCGCCGCATGGCTGCCCACCGATGTACCTCTGGTGGCCAACCCCCCTCGCGCCAAGCCACTGCCTCCCCTTCCCCCTTCTTTCTCCCCCTTATTCTTCTTTCTTTCCTCTCCCTTCTCCTTCCCCCACGAACCCCGCCGACCCCTTACCCGCCAACCCCTTCCCCTCGCTACCCTCGGCCTCTTGCCTTCTCTTACCATTTCTTCTCCTATCTCTCTCTCTCTTGAAGTTTGAATGAGTCTTGTGAAAGACTCACCCCTCTCCCTCTCTTTATATATGGGTGGGCCAAGATTTAATCTTGGCCACTCATTTGAATTTCAAACCACAAGTTCCCCCCCCCCCACCCAACAACTCTTTTTTCAAACGGATCATCTCCTTTTCACTCTAAATTCATTTTTTGCGCGCTACTTTTTATTGCACGCTATCGTAATATTTTTCATTCTTAATATTTTTGCTTCCACAAATTTCACGCAATCCCATTTTTGCCACGCAGCCTCTATTTTAGCTCTACACTTCTCCTTTTTGTGCTACACTACGAAACGCATCTCATGACATGTACGTTCCTATTTCTTTTTTGCTCTCTTCATAATTAGCGCTACTTTTTTGCCAAAAAAAGGAGTTTTTATTACGCAACAATGTTTATGCGTGCGGCTCCCGTTAGGGTTGCCCCTCCGCGCACACCCCACGCAGGGGGCTTATGTCCCCAACCTATTCTGGTCCCACCCAAGGGCCCACTAGGGGTCCTATTTTTGCACGACACGTCATATATTTTCAATGCTGTCGACTGATCAAAATGCGCAAGCTCAAGTCACGTGCATTTTTCATTGACTTTCTGCATGACTAAAATTATTTTTATCATCAACGTAACGACATCGGTGCCACCAACACTTAGAAAATATGCGAGCTGGGACTTGGCGCGCCTTCCCCCTTAAGGGGGTCAGCCACTCAGTTTAAATGGGGGTCGGCCACTCCCTTTAGAGGGGGGTCGGCCACCTCCTTAAAGAGGGGGACAGCCAACCTCTTTAAGGAAGGGTCGGCCACCTCCCTAAAAGGGGGGGTCGACCACCTTCTTTGGGGGGAGGGAGGAGTCGGCCACCCTAGTCATGGGGGGCTACTGATGCTCCCTTTTGCTTCTCATTCACGCATTACAGTCTATAATGCTTACTCATCACTGCGACCGTACGGTTACCATTGTAGCCCGTACGTCGTTGCTGCATTGACCGTTACCACGCCCGCGCGCCATCTCTGACACTCCATCGTGCCCATGCACCGCACCGCTGATACAGCCGTGTCCCCTGGCTCTCTGTCACACTATCGTGCCCACGATACCTCACTCACTTCGTCACGCCCATGCACCGCGCCATTGATAAAGTCATGCCCCTGGCTTTCTGTTACACTGCAGTGCCCCCGGCACCAGGTATTGTCTCGCCATGGTCGTCGCCGTCGCCGCGCCCGTGCGCCACAGTCATGTTACAGGCCCCTAGGCACCACACTCATTCATCGCACCATGTGCCCCCACCATGGACGTGGAACATGCTCTGACCTACTCTCCAGAGTGTGCAGCATTTCGAGGGGCTCCGCTCATAGTGCTCTGGCACGAGGACCCTTCGTAGCAGGATAGGCTCGTTACCACAAAGCTTTCGCCGCCTTCATTTCGGGGGGCTCTGCTTGTAGTGCTCTGGCATGAGGACCCCTCACAGCAAGATAGGCTCGTTACCACAAAGTTATCGCCGCCTTTATTTTGGGGGGCTCCGCTCATAGTGCTTCGGCACAAGAACCCCTCACAGCGGGATAGGCTCGTTACCATAAAGTTATCGCCGCCTGGGATGACTTGCATGACACTAGGCACTGAGCTGCGACCATGTCCACTCACGTTATCGGTGATCATCAGCTTCCTCAGGACGATGACCCTCGGGTCACTCTGGGATGGGAGCAGGTCTTTGGAGGGCATCGCGCCTAGTCTGCTTGGCAGTTGGTTACAAGAACAACCCTCACCGCTATCAGGCTGTCTACGCGTCTCTCGACATACCTTGTGGGATTTAGTAAGGTCTTAGACCGGTGGCTAGGGCAACGAGCTTACTATGATCATGCCATCATGGTGTCTTCAGTCTTCTCAGACAGGTAGAGAGATGCTGTGTGGGGCAAGACAGTGCGAATTTAGGAACCGATAGTCTGACAAAGAATCGGTATTTGTGGATCCCCTGGTGACGTGTCACTCCCAAGGGTGACATGTGTCATTTTTAAAAAAAACTCTCTCATTTGACATTTTTACTTTCTCTCTCTAAAAACCCATTCTATCTAGAATTCTAGAAAGAGAAACATCTTTGGGCTTCTGACATCAGACCCTTGACACTGCACCCCTGATGATGACCCTAGCTTGGATTGTCGGCCGCCAGCCCTATTCGTCTTTGCCTTGTCTGCGCAGCACTGCCAACCCTCATGGCCTATCTGCGGAGCCAACCTCACTATCTCTCACTTTGCATACTTGGAAGCTGACTCGGACTGTAGCCTTTGTGGCACCTCCACATAGGTACGAACCCACTTTCCTTGGCATCAATTATGTGTGTACATTTTGACAGAGGGGGAAAGGAGGAAGAGTGTGTGTGTGTGTGTGTTGTGTAACGTGTTATAGTGTGTGTGTGTGTGTGTGTAAATCAAGGCAATTTCTTTCCCAATTTAAAGCAAACTTAGAAATTTATTTGGGCAAAGTTCAAAATAGTAACGTCCATAATTTTTATGAGACGTACGTAGTAGAATTACGTGGTATTTTTCGCTGTCCGTAAAGGATGCTAAATTAAGATATCGATTAAAAGGAATTCCCGAATTATTTGACATAACAAATCAAGCTATTTTAATCTAAAAATTCTAGAAAAACCTTATACTATTGAGATGTTTCAGTATCTAAAGTTTCATGTCATTCCGAGGCCAATAGCTCTTTTTAGCAGAACCAGCTTCTAAGCGCTCGGTCTAGACACCTATTTAGGAATTTCAAGAGAAAATTTCCTTAGACACTTTTTAGCCTAAAAATGACTTTAGGATGTGTGTGTGTGTGTGTGTGTGTGTGTGTGTGTGTGTGCACGCATGCGCATGTGTGTTAGTGAAACAGGGGTGTTAAGTGTGTGAAATGTGTGTGTGTAGAAGATAATGGTTAGTGTGTGAGGCTGTGTGTTAAATCATAGTGCAGTGTGTGTGTGTGTGCGCGCGCGCGCGCGTGTGTGTATTTCGGTAGAGGGGGGAAGGAGAAAGAGGGTGTGTGTTATGTAAGGTGTTATAGTGTGCGTGTAAATCGTGAACAATGCTTGTAAGTGTCACTAAAGATAGGGATTTTTTAAGGCAATTTCTTTCCCAATTTTTAAAGCATACTTAGGAATTTTCGGGTAAAGTTCAAAACATTAACTCTTATTTATACCAGAAGTACGTAGTGGAATTATTTGGTATTTTTAGGTGTCCGTGAATAAAGCTAAATTAGGGTATAGATTCAAAGGAATTCTCGAATTATTTGACCTATCAAATCAAGCTATACTTATCTAAAAATCTTATATTACTGATATGTTTCAGTATCTAAAGTTTCGTGCCATTCCAAGGCCATTAGCTATTTTTAGTAGAAGGGGCTTCTGAGTGCTTGGTCCTGACATCGGTTCGGAATCTTAGAACAAAAATTTTTTGAGACACATTTTAACCCAAAAAGGACTTCAAGATGCTTAAAATAGTGTTTTAGCATGTTTTTAAGATTTTTTCGATGAGGGAATCCTAGGGGTTATTTTGGTAATTTGCCATCAAAAGGGGGTATTTTGATAATTTTACCTACAAAAGGTACTTTTGGGTAAATTCACATACGGTATGGATATTTTGGTGATTCTAATTAATGTAAGTCTGTTTTGGTAATTTAAGCATAAGAGAGCATTTTGGTAATTTTACCTACCCGGTTAGGGGTTTTATTCTGGGAGTATGTATGAGTCAGTATTGAGTTTATAATATCGTAGTGTAGACTGTATTCTGATCATTTGATTGTTCTATTTAGGTTAAAGCAAAATATTTTTCTGTTAGGATATTTAGCTTAGGATCCGAGCAAGGGTTTCAATCTGAACCATTGGTAAGTATTTCTATCCAAACCCTAGTTTTGATAACTTATGTTCGTAAGTATTCTTTCGTTTTGCTTAGGGCTATTGTCGAATATTGAGGTATGTATTGACATCAGCATGTCATTGTCAAGCAAACCCTACCTAACATTGAACTTGAATCGGTTGTTTGAAAATCTTATCGATGTTCGCCTTGTATCACTTACTGAGCAAATTCTATAATTGTTTGCATTGTTTCTTCTGAATTGTTGTGCCCAAATTTGATAACTGTTCGTATTTATTCTTGCTATTTATTTGTGGATATTCTAGAATTCTGAGTGATGAATTATATCAGCATGCTTAATTGTCATTGAAACCTTTATTGATTTCGATTATTTGAATTCATGTTAATGCTTATTTTTATTGCATGTCAAGCATTGATTTCTTGTTGATTCTATGATTGTTGTTTTCTGTGTTGACCTAAGAATCTGTTATGTGGGAAGGCATTATAACGGGTCTGAACCTGCGTAGTTATGCAGGGCTAGTACCTTAAGGAGAAGGTCTAGTTATCGTGCATCATGCACGTGTACACTTTTTGTGCATTACCTCTGTCCAGGATCAATATCATTGAATTTGTTTACATTGTATCTTACAATGATTGTTTTGAAAATGATGTTCAAATGAATGTCTTGTTATCTGATTGAAGAGGATTGAGTTAAAACTCTTCCCCATTGTGATCAAAGTGTTTGTCAATATCTGAAACCTTTTCATATTGTCTTTAAAATATCTGTGTTTGTTTTGAAACCTTTTGGAAAAATCATCATTGCATTTTAAAATGATGGCTTTGAAAATGATCTTTAAATGGTCATTTTAATACTTGTTTATGATTACTACTATTTGTTTCAAAATATAGGATGATTGTCAATGTTTGTTTTGGTGTCTGTTTATGATTGTCCATGGTCGTTTTTGGTATATGCTTACGATTCTCAACGTTTGTTTTGGTGTCTATTTATTATTGTACATGGTCATTTTTGGTATATACTAATGATCGATTATGCATTGTTTTGAAAATCATCCAAACTGTTTATGATTGTTGAAATGTTTTGAAACATTATTATCGAATGGATTTTTGAATCATTTTATAATTCCTTTGCTTGTTCTTTGAACGACATTACTGAGCTCTCAAAAGCTCATCCTTTGTTTGATTCTCTTCTGCAATTCATGATTACCTTTAGAATGCTTAGAAATGGGTTTAGAGTCTGTGTGAGATTTCGGAGAGCCCACCACTACTGTGTTGTAAGACCTCTGCATGGGTCGGTACTATTAACTTGTAATGAACCTAAGTTTTATTAGTTTAAGTAGTTTTTCTATAATCTTATATTGTGAAGAATTTGAATTGATGCCTAGTTAAATGCTCTGAAGTATGTGTTAGTAAATAGGTTTGATGTGATGTGTTAGGTTAACGCTCCGGGAGTTTGGGGCGATGGAGCTCCGAATTTTTGGGTCGTTACAATATGTATCAGAACAGTTCGGTTTTTATGGTATTAAGAGTATAGGTATCTGATTCCGTAAACACATAACCACTGAGTATAGGTTGACGATTATGTAGAATCGTATTTTGATTAATGATAGTGGGGTAGGATGATGGCAAAGTTAAGAAGTCTGCCTTTTAACTTAAAATTGTACTGTTCTTTAGACATGTGTTAGAAAAACTCTGATAACTGCTGATTGTATTAGTATGGCTCGCACTCGTAGCACTGATAGTAGAGATAGTACGGAAGGTCAAGAGGTCCCCGATAGATAGGTACTTTGACCAAATAGGGAGAAATAACAATATCCAAAATTGATGGTTGCAGTCCTGAACACTGTGAACCAGATTACAACTTGATGACATAGAATCTGGCTAACCAGCAACAAAGAGTACTAAATTCAGTCTCCCCACGCCACAACCTCAAGAAGAGAGAATTTTTGGTTAGTTTAATAACAAAATGCTACTAGCTTTTGGGGGTCATTGGACCCTATGGAGGCAAAGAACTCGATTAATGAAATCGAGAAAACTTTTCAAGTAATTTATGGCAGTGAGAACCAAAAGGTTGGATTTGCTATCTATAAGCTGAGGGGTGATGCTGGTTAATGGTGGCAAATGATTGAGAAGAGTTTGACTCATCAGCAATTGATTGATATGACTTGGGAACAATTAGGAAATTATTTTTCAACGGGTATTTTTTTTCACCGAGTTATCATAAGCAATTGTCAAGAGAGTTTGCTAATGTGATGCAAGCAGATCAACAATCAGTAGACGAGTTTGAGATCAGGTTTTCTCATCTCGCTAGATTTGCAATAAGGATGTCATTGACGGTGGTAGATAGATGCTAAAAATCTGAGCGGGGGCTTCGGCCTGGACCGAGCGATAGAGTGACTTCTACTGAGCTATATGGAATGTGTAAACTTGGCATGTGCTTTGGAGCAATCCAAGTCTTATAAAAAAGGGAGATAGGCATGAGTTTTCCCAGGATAGATTTATAGAGGCTGACAAACATCGACAGTTTCCACAGTCAGCATCGCAAGGTACTTAAGGCCCGCAGATGGAGCAGCATCATTGATTTAGGCCCACTTCGGCTCAGAGAATTAGACTTGGGCAGAGTTTTGAAATTCAACCAGGGCAAAGTATGTGATTCGGAGGAGCACAGGGTGTAGATGCTAAACCAGTTCAGAGTACTAGATTTGGACTATCGCAGAACATCAGAGTACTGGTCAGGGTGATGGGTCAGCTTTTTTGGCCACCCCATGTAACATGTGCGAGAGAATTCATGGTGGTAAGTCATGCTATAGATTTATCGGTTTGAGACTGTCTATTTGTTACAAATAATCGGTCAACTTTTTTTCTTGCACTTACAGCTAGTGCAGCAGCGATTAGTGTTTCTTGTCAGGGAAGAGGACCAGACCGGCAGGGCCAAACTCAGCAATCTCAGTCTTAATAGGGGTAAAGGCCCCAGAACATCAAGCAGACTTTATTATATGTCTGCTCAGGATGTTGTTACATCTGATGACGTGGTGTCAGGTACACTACATGTTAATTTATAAGATGCTTGTATATTATTTGATTTTGAAGTGTCATATTCCTTTGTATCCTTTAATTTTGCATAGCAATTGGGGGTGGAAACCAATCCTCCATCCTTTAAGAACTAATCTTGTGATAAGAACTTCGTTGGGAGAGTCTTTGGCTGTTTCTACCGTTCTCTGTGATTGTACTATCTATATTAGGGGTAGATCTCATCCCATTTGCTGTTTGAGATTTTGATATCATACTAAGCGAGGATGGGTTATACTCTAATCATGTGTCTGTAGATTGTTAGGAGAAATGTTTGAAAATTCGTAGAAACGAGTAGTAGTTTAAGTTGGTGTTTTGGTTTATGAGTGAGAAATGGTAATTTTAGGAAATGATTAGTGCCAAGTCTGGAAGTTTTGTTTGAAAGTATGATAAGAAGTGTTGAATTCTACTTTGTCATCTCGTTCATTCATTTATATATTGAATTCAATTACGACTTAATCGAATGCCAGCTTGCTCTAAGACATCAGAGAAGATGTCATTCGTATTGAGTTGTCTAAATCCTTTTCTAGGATATTTATTTGCTTCTCTCGAATCTTGTTGGGCTTGGTGGGATAGTATCTAACCCACTGGCCATGGAAAGCTACGAATCCTATTAAGGACTAATAACTCTTATTGATAGTAATTCTTTGAGTCATTGGATTAACTTTGCTTCGTCATACCTATACCATTATTTCTGTAATCGTCACTTTTCTGGAATGTCGTGTATTTGTATTGTGAATCTCGAAAGCCAATAGGTATGATTTTGTTAAAGAGTTTTTGCATTTGAATCGCCCAGTTGTGATTATTGTTAACATTGATCCCTAAATGCTTGATTGGGATCATTGTTTGTTGTCATTAACATTAAATGTTTTATTGTATAATCATCATTATTTCTTTGGGATTGATGTTTGTTTAATGTGTTTCAAAATGGTAACATGTTATGATCGTGATCCGTATCTAATCTAATTATCAGAATTTTACTGTGTTTTATTCCCAAGTGATTTGAAATTGATAGCATGTTATGTACGTGTTCTTTACCTAATCTAGGATTTGCATAGTTTTACTTGCCTTAATATGAAATTATGTAGACTCCCAAGCCTCATATCATCTATGAGTGAGAGTAGACTTTGAGAACATGGATTAGATTTTGACAATCTATTTAATGATTCGGTATAAGATTGAGATTTTAGTTGGGCACGCAATCGTAGACCCCATATTACCTGCTTTTAGAACTTAAGGATTTTAAAACATTCAATTAAAACAGATGATTGAAAGGATAAGACCATAAATTTTTGGTAGGTAATGTGGTTGTGAATCATAAGTGATGTGAAAACTTAAGGCCATAAACTATAGTGAAAATACAATACATGCGAATGCAAAATTATATTTTGTGTTATGTTGTTAAGATAACACATCACTCCATGATGAATTTGGTAACAGTTTGTCTCGTTGATTTGAAAAATCAGAGTGCGAAACAAAAGTCTAGTGGTTAAAGTATTTCTGTCTTTTGTGATGCGTAAATGCTTATAGCAATGGTTATCCATATTAATGTTTGTAGAGTGCATGTCACATTGACCATCCTTTGGTATGTTGGTACAGCTTAAGCTTGAAGTTAAGCTTGTCATTATTAAGAAGATTGTGCAAGGGTATAATTTGGTATGTTATCAGTAAAACTTAGTGGTAACATGACTAATTAAAACTTGATTTAATTTTTTCTATGTGCATTGAATTTGGAGTGGTGTAAGGTTAGTTCAATGAGTTTTGTATTTAGAGCGCAAATGATTGATTCGTAAATTCTGAAACGGTTAGAGCGCAAATGATAACCTGACAGGTTTGAGCTTAGAGTTTTGATTTAAAATTTAATTGACGCGTTCGGGTATTCATCTAAATGAATTTGGGTGTAAAGGTTAGATGTAGCTCAGCTAGTATACGGTAATTATCAGAGTTAAGCAGTAGAAGCATAGTGCCTAAAGATTATAAGTAATAGAGAATCTGAGATCAAATTTCTCGAACAAAATTTTTATAAGGTTGGGAGAATGTAATATCCTGCACTTCTGAGCTGTTTAAAATAACTATATGTGACCCGAAAAATAAACGGGTGATTTGAACAATGCTCAGGGATTAGTAGAGAATGAAAATTTGAAAACTTTTGGGGTTATTTTTTAAATATGAAAAAATTTAGGGGGCCATTCTGCAATTTTTTAAAAATGCATGATAGGTGTTAATTTTAGAGAAGTTTATCTTAATAAAATGCCACCTCCTGCTTAAAAAAAGGTGGCTAATCTGATTTAATTTTAAATTAATGGGAATTAAATGAAAAGAAAATTAAAAGAAATTCCATAGGAAGAGAAACAGTAAAAAAAAAGGAAACAGAACAAGAAAAGAAAATAGAGTAGAAGAAGAACAGTGACTTGGGCAGAAAATAGAGGGAAAGAAAAAGAGAGGGAGAGAGTGAAGGAAGAAATTGAAGGAAATTGTTCATCGTCATTTCCCTTTATTTGTTAGTGTGAGTAATTTCCATTTTTGTGTGTCTAATTGCACTGTTCAGTTGTGTGTGTTAGTTATGTATGGGCTGTGTAAAGGTTCAAGTAAATGTAGTGTGTGCGATGGTGAGTCTGCTCGTGTGAAAGAATGTGAAGGCTGCCCTAGCAGCCGTGAGGTGCAGTCTGTGGGTGAAAAGAAGGGTGAAGTGTGTTTATGTGTGTGCATCCGTGTGTGAGTGTTATTGCTGTAAGGGGAAAGGGAGAGCAGCAACAGGGGCTACTGCTGTGCCGTGTAAGTGTGTGTGATTGTGTGTGTAGTAAGTGAATTAGTGTCTTAGTGTGTGCATTTTAGTGGGTGGGGTGTAAGAAATGTATATGTGAATGTGTGTGCTTGTATATGTGTGTGTACATGCGCGCGCGCGTGTGTTTTCGTGAAACATGGGTGTTAAGTGTGTGAAATATGAATGTGTAGAAGATAGTGGTTAGTGTGTGAGGCTGTGTGTGTTAAATCACAGTGCAGAGTGTGTGTGTGTGTGTGTGCGCGCGCGCGCGCGTGCGCGTGTGTGAATTATATGTGTGTGTATTTCGGCAGAGGGGGAAAGAAGAAAGAAAGTGTGTGTTGTGTAAGGTGTTAAAATGTGTGCGTAACTAAAGATAGGGATTTTTTTAAGGCATTTTCTTTCCCAATTTTTAAAGCATACTTAGAAATTTATTTGGGCAAAGTTCAAAACAGTAACTCTTATTTATCCGAGACGTACATAATGGAATTATTTGGTATTTTTCGGTGTCCGTGAATGATGGTAAATTAGAATATAAATTAAAAGGAATTCTCGAATTATTTGACATATCAAATCAAGCTATACTAATCTGAAAATTTTAAGGAAACCTTATATTACTGATATGTTTCAGTATCTAAAGTTTCGTGCCATTCCAAGGCCGATAGCTATTTTTAGCATAAGCGGCTTCTGAGCGCTTGATCCGGACACCGGTTCGGAATCTTCAAACATAAATTTTTCGAGACACTTTTTAGCTTAAAAATGACTTCAGGATGCTTAAAATAGTGTTTCAGTATGTTTTTTTAGATTTTTCCAGTCCGAGAATCCCAGGGGTTATTTTGGTAAAGTGCCACCAAAAAGGGGTATTTTGGTAATTTTTTATACAAAATGTACTTTTGAGTAAATTCACGTACGGTATGGATATTTTAATGATTCTAATCACGGGAAGGCTGTTTTGGTGATTTAAGCATAAAAGGACATTTTGGTAATTTTACCTACCCGATTAGGGGTTTCATTCTGGGAGTATGCATGAGTTAGTATTGAGTTTATAATATCGTAGTGTGGATTGTATTCTGATCATTTGACTGTTCCATTTAGGTTAAAGCAAAATATTTTTCGGTTAGAATAATTTAGCTTCGGATCCAAGTAGGGGTTTCAATCTAAACCCTTAGTAAGTATTTCTATCTGAACGCTAGTTTGATAACTTGTGTTCATAAGTATTCTTTCGATTTGCTTATGGCTATTATTGAACACTGCAGTATGCATTGAAATCAACATGTCATTGTCAAGCAAACCCTAACATTGAACTTGAATCGGTTGTTTGGAAATCTTATCGATGCTTGCCTTGTATCACACATTGAGCAAATTCGATAATTGTGTGCATTCCTTCTTCTGAATTTTTGTGCCTCAATTTGATAACTGCTCGTATTTATTCTTGCTATTTGTTTGTGGTTATTTTGAAATTCTGAGTGATAAATTATATCAGCGTGCTTAATTGTCATTGAAACATGAATTGATTTCAGTTATTTGAATTCATGTTGATGCTCATTTTTACTGCATGTTAAGCATTGAATTTCTTGTTGATTCTATGATTGTTGTTTTTAGTATTGACCTGTTATCTGGGGAGGCGTTATAATTATGCAGCGCTAATTATCCAGCGCTAGTACCTTAATGAGAAGGTCTAGTTATCATACATCATGCATGTGTACACTTTTTGTGCATCGCATGAATGACATTGCCTCTGACCAGGATCAATATCTTTGAATTTGTTTACTTTGTATAAATGATGTTCAAATGAATTTCTTGTTATCTAATTGAAGGGGATTGAGTTGAAACTCTTCCCCATTGTGATTAAAGTGTGTGTGAATATTTGAAACCTTTTCATATTGTCTTTAAAATATATGTGTTCATTTTGAAACTCTTTGGAAAATCATCATTGTATTTTAAAATGATGGTTTTGAAAATGATCTTCAGATGGTCGCTTTAGTACTTGTTTATGATTGTTAATGTTCATTTTGGAATATGGGATGATTGTCAATGTTTGTTTTGGTGTCTGTTTATGATTGTCCATTGTCGTTTTTGGTATATGCTTATGATCGATTATGATCGTTTTGGAAATCATCAAATTGTTTATGATTGTTGAAATGTTTTGAAACAGTATCATTGAATGGACTTTTGAATAGTTTTCTAATTCCTTCGGTTGTTCCTTGAACGACCTTACTGAGCTCTCAAAAGCTCACCCTTCGTTTGATTCCCTTCTGCAAGTAATGACTACCTGTGAATGCTTCGGAATGAGTTTAGGGTCTGTGCGAGATTCCAGAGAGCCCACCACTTACTGTGTTGTAAGACCCCTACGTGGGTCGGTACTGTTAACTTGTTATATAGGAACTTGAGTTTGTAAAGAACCTAAGTTTTATTAGTTTAAGTTTAAGGTTAATGACAAAACTGTCCTCTGATGTTTACACTTATTTGCACTTTGCTCCACGTGTTTACAATTTTGGCAATAATGTTCCTCGAGCTTAACAAAACCATTGCAAACAGTTTCAAAAGCAGACGTCCGTTCAAATTCGGCTATTAAGACCGCATGTGCATAGCACATGTGGTTTTGGCATGGGTAAATTGGTCATTTCCAATCCCCATATTCCCTCCAACTGCCTCACCCACTCCTATTTCCCTCCAAAATTTCTCTATGCTCCAGTATCCATGTATATGCAGATCCAGGGGTTTCAGAGAGAGAGAGAGAGAGATTTCAAAAAACCCATCTCATGGCTCATGTATACTGTCATTGTGGTCAGAGAGCAATCACAAGGACTTTGTGGACAGATCTAAATTCGGGCCAAAGGTTCTAGACTTGCAGCAACCAGGTGGGTTTTGTGTGTAACCCTTTCTACTTTCCATTTTGTGATTTGAAAATAAGACAATCTCCAATTGTTCCTCACACGTTGGTAGGTGTGGGTTTTTTGCTTGGCTTGACCCTTCAATTACAATTAATAGGTCAAATGAGATATTTTTGAAGATTGTTGCAATTAGTAGTTGGGTGTTACTTCTATTGATTGTGCTTGTATTATTGTCTGATTTTGACGATGGCTGTGAGCAACATTGGAGGCGAAGATATGGGTAGTAGCTTGTAAAAATTGCAAGGAATGTACTGAATTAGGAAGCTTTGTAATGTTTTGAGCTATGGCATGAGGGATTCTACTGAAAGAATTAAGATTCTCTTGTTTTCAACATGTGTACTGAAGCAATGTAATGAAGTCAACTTCAGCATTAAATTTTTTGCAATTTTGTCCCCTGTACTTTTCATATTAATGGCAAAAGTGTCCCCTGTACTTTTCATGTTAATGGCAAAGGTGTCCCATATATTTTGCAATTCTGTCCCTTGCCCTTTAAAATAATTGACAAAAGTGTCCCCCTTAATTTGTATTTTCAGGACAAAAAGCGTCCCCTATACTTTGTTACGTTACATGTTGACAAACCTGTCTCTAAACACTAAAATAGACCTTTCCCTAAAAACTTCATTGTGTTGTATTCCAATTTCTATACAGCACAGTACAATTGCATCATCACAATCACAACAAAGTGCAAAAAATCTCTTTCTTTACAGATTCACAACCAAATATCATCGCAGTTAATCAAAACATCATCAATCTTCCAATTTAATTACATCCAACATCCAAAAATAGGTTAATTTCATCATCCATCAGATATTACAAACATTGTCGACCATTCCAATTACATCCAACATCCAAAAACATATGTTGGCACTATCTTCCAATGTATTTACTATCTTCCAAAAAACTAGCCACCTACCAATTTATGTACTACTTTCAAAAACCATCCAACCTACCTATACTTTGAACAAAAACCAATAGTGAGTTCCCTACATTGACATCCTACCTACATTAGCATCCTAACATTTATGCTTTCCATTGCCCTTTGCACCAACCTTTGCTTGTCCTTCACCTTGACTCCTTGCAGCTGCTCTTAATCTTGTGCTTATTTTTCCTCCATCATCATTGGTTTGCCTTTAAGGTTGAGTCCCTTTCCCTTGTCTTTGACCTCCCTTCACAGTTTGATTTGGGTGTCCCTTGTCTTTTGACTTCTCTTTCCTTTGGCTTGGACCTTCCTTGGCTATCTTCTCTTTCCTTTGCTCTGGCTACCTTGGCTTTGGCCATCTCCAATAGCTATATCTTTCAATTTTGAAAAAGTAACATACCTCTTACCCCCTCTCAATATACATAAATGTCTTAGCCTGATGTTGGTAGTGGCTCTACCATGCTTGGTATAAGCCATGATGGTATTTGGGATCTTAACTGTGGAGTTGGCATAAAACCTGCTGGTATCTGCTCTGTTATAGTTAAGTTTCGTGGAGCACCTTGGCTTGGTTGGGATGCAGTTTGTTGCCTTCTAGGCCGTACAAAGACAACTGCAAGTAAATACACATACTAGTAAATACAATTCATATTACATGTTTTGAGTTTACATACTGGTAATTTTTGCTGCCTTAGGACTTTGCCCTCCCTTCTTGCCATATCTCCTTGTTGTGGAGCTCTGTCTTCTTCTATTGGCATGTCTCCCTGTTAAAGAGGTTACAATACCTTAAGCTAAATTTTAAACAACAATTATTCCAACTAAATAAAATCAATAAACACTATCTTAAGCATTGCTTACCGTGTCCAAGCTGATGGCATATGCTGCATCTAGTAGTTGCTCATTTCCTTGATATCTTACCAGTGCTTGTATTATCCTGAGTTTCATATTTGCCTCTTCTCCTTAGTGTCATAGGTCTGCCACTTGGCCTTCTATAAGTGGGGGGTAGAATGAATGGCAAATTACTTTTAGGCCACATACTTCTCTACAAAAGAGGCAAAAAAAAAAGAGGTTTTGGCGACACTAAAAAAGAGGCAATTTGGGGAGAGAGTTTAAAGAAGATGAACAGGACGAAAAGTTTGGCGTCAGAGTTTCCCACTAATTTTTTTCATTCTCGACGGTTTCATGTACCATGTATTAAGTATGAAAAAACAGAAATGGGTAAAACGGTGTCGTTTAGCGTCTAAGATTTACGACATTTTACTTTAAGCATCGCTTTTAAGCGACATGTTAGTAAATGCCATTTATTTAATGTCGCGAACGAATAAAGCGACACTTGCAAAGGGCATGTATTAAAATGTCGAAAACTTTCTGACACTTTAGTACATGTGTCGTAAATTGTCCGACGTTACCAAAGAGGTGTCGCGTATTATAACTAATTTATGACATTTCTTTAAGCATTGAAAATTAAATGTCCCCGAAATCCCTTTTCTTTTCTAGTGCTTGGACCATTCATGGGGTTAATGATTGATGCATAGCCTTCTTGTATGTATCAATACTGTAGCACTCATGGATGAAATTCTCTACCACTAAGTTTTATGCCAAATGTATGGAATGCCATGGGGACAAGGAATTCCATTCAAGTCCCACCTCCTATAAGAACAAGTATATTGCTTGAGATCCACAGTGAACTGCTCCCCTCATGGACATAATACCTGAAACCTCAAATCCCCTGAGTGTGATGGTATCCCTTCCCCAGCATACACCTTCAATCTTTCAATTATCCTCTGTATTGCAAGACAAATCTCACCATTCCATTCCTCAACTTATTCCCTTGAAAACCTCATCCTTGCCATTAAAGTATTTCTTATTGTTTCAAGACAAGTAATGATTAATTTATCCCTTGCTTCCTTTATCATTGCATTGAAGCTCTTACAATAGTTATTCAAAAGAACATCACATTTAATATTTGTACTAAAATGTGGCCTAGACCATTCTGTAGGTGGCTTATCATCAAGCCAAGCCACTGCCTCCTTATCTATCTCAGCCATATCTTGTATTCCATGTTCCTATCTCACCACATTAGTTGCCTTGTCTACAGCAAACAAAGCATCTCTCAAAGCAATGCCAGTAACTTCTTTGAAGTTTGCATGTAAGTGCATCACACATAACTTATGCTCAGTATGAGGATACAATGTCTCTATGCTCCCAACCAATCCTTTTTGCTTGTCAGACAAAATGTCTAACTCAAGCTGTCTTCTATCTCTCTAAGTCATCACCCAAAAGCTGAACAAACCAACCCCAAGAGTCTCTGTTTTCAGCCACAACAATAGCATATACCACTAGGAACATTTGGTTGTTGGGATCAATGCCAACGGCAGTCAAGAGCTGACCACCAGTGGGACCTTTCAAAAAGCACCCATCTAGCCCTATCAATCTCCTACACCTAGCCTTGAACCTTTCCTTTAATGCACTAAGGAATATATAAATCCTTTGAAACCTGTACTCACCCTGTCCTAAGCCTCCTGGTTCATATTGTAGATCCACCGTGGTTCCACGATTACTTCTCTTGAGTTCATCAATGCAATAGTTCAATTGTCCAAACTGTTCCATTATATTACCCTCAACCATCATTGCTGCCTTCATTTTGCTTCTATAAACTCTCCAAATTGGCACATCTAGTTAGTGATCACTCATCAACGTATTCCTCAAAGTATCAACCTTTATTTGAGGATTTAATCTGAACTCTCTACTTTATCTAGTAGCTAGCCAAGTACTGGTCACATGTTTATCCTTGTGAACCCTGGTACAGGTGTGCTGGGTGACTACAGTCTTCACAACCAAATCAACCTCATTGTCTCCTTGCATCCTAGATACATAAACCTGTCATTGACTTCTTTCTGAAGCACACCTAGCCCTAACCCTCCCTGATTCATTTTTGGGGAATACCATTGGTTTTTCTTCCATAATAGAATGTTGCTTAACAGCTTCCTTGAATACTTTGTTGTCTTTAAACACCATACCAACCCTGAACTTAGACTGTGCCATGTCTGATTTAGGGTTAAATTTTCCAGTTAGTTTCTTATTTTTTGCATTCTCAATATCACCCTCAGAATCTGATGGTGGATGTTCCTGCCACTCATCAGAGTCATACTCTTTCTCTTCAAAATTTTCCACTAAGAGTTCCTTACCTTTACTGCTACTGCCCACTCCCTGTTCTACTGCATTCATGTCAACATCCTCCTCATAGAGTCTATCATCCCCATTAACATCATAGTCACTATGAAACTAAGATGACCAATATGATTCATCATCAGAATCAGTACCACTACCCTTTTTCCCTCAGTACCACCACCCCTTGGTCCCTCATTAGCATCAGTATCACTACCCCTTGACCCTTCAGTAGCACTTCTCCTTGGCCCCTCAACACCACTTCCCCTTGGCCCATCAGTACCATTTTCCTTGTGTATGTTATCTGCACTGCCCCTTACTACCCTAGTCCTCTGGTGTATGTTTCTCCACCCCTCAGTGCCCATTCTTGCCCTACTGCTCTGGTTTATGTTTCCTTCCCCCTTAATACTCACATTTACTGAGGCTTGTGTTGTGTACTAACCCCATCATTACTAGCATTACTTGGACCTTCTAGACTTAACCTAAATATAGAACCACTTCTCCCCCCTGTGTACTTGCTGGCCCCCGTGTACCTAAGCTCCAAACAGGTACGGTAGTCCCTGTAACCATATTTCCTCCTACATTACCTACATCATCAAGTTCTTCAATAATCACACTAGACCCTACAATATCTTTAAAGCCCTAATTAAGTCTCAATATATTCTATCATCTCATCCATTGACAAACTTTCCAAATATATTTCTACTTGGCCCTGTCAATTTATATAGTCTTTCAATGCCAAAATGTCTGAGTCTACAAGTATCTACACTAGTCCATTGTCAAGGGTTAACTCAGGCTTCTTATAGTAATAGTTCATAAATCCTACAGCTCTTACACTCTTTGCCATGTTGTCAATCTCAATCAGACTTAACATATTAAGGTCACAGAAATCAAAATAGTCTATTTTGTAAGGGGTGTAAACCTTGTGTGGAATGTTCTTAAATTGACCTCATGGTGCAGTTTTATGGTTAACAAAGAAGAATGATGATCTGAAAAAATACAAACAAACCTAACATGCACAATAACATATTAACTACTGCAAAAATATAAATTAATAAAAGAAAGAACAATATTCAAACTTCAAACACATTAATCTATCAATAAACAATACGCACAAACAAACAAAAAAAGTTATAATAAACAAATATTTAATTATGACTGCAATTATAAAATACTTATAATGATGTGAGAGTCATTAGTTAATTCTATACTTTAATCTCAAAACCCTAGTTTAATTAAACAAAGACAGAAGACACATTTTTTGAGCTAACCGTAAATGGACTGTTGGACATCGCTTTCTCGGGGTTGTCAATCCATTTTCAATCGTCAATATTTTACACTTGATCTTTTTCGTCTCAAAATATAGATTTATAGGTAGTGATCGCACTTTCTCTCTCTGTTTTTCTACTTCTCTCTGTTCCTCTCTCTTCAATCGTGTAACGGTTGGGTTCTTTCAGATTCGTCATGATTAGACCTGGCAATCGAGTAAACCCATCAAATACGGGTAAAATCACCCTGAGTACGGGTAAAAGCAGGCCAAGTAAATTTTACCCGATTTTTCTCGGGTACAGTTTTTAAATACCCGTACCCTAACTAGGTGGGTAGGGTATTACCCGTGGGTAAATTGTTATTTTTTTCAATTTTATTTACAGAAGACTATTTTCTAAGACTATTTTTTTCGTTCTTTTTTATTACTATAACCACCACTTGGTAATTTAATTTATACAATTACCACTTGTCAAATCCACAACACAATCGTCCAACCGAGGTCATCTCAATTCTCAAATCCACAACACAATCATCTCAACCGAACACAGTAACCACAAAACCTTAACACAAAGACCAAACACTTAAATACATACAAAAAATTAACACAAATAATACAAGTAGACTTGCAAAAAAAATTATCTGGTAAACAAAATATATAAAAAATTGTAACAACACAAAACTATCAAAGTCAAACGCAGATCACGAGCAGAGGTCACTTTTGACTCTGCTGTAACTTTCGTACTTCACTTTAGCCTAATAGGAGATGGTGGCATGGAGCTGTGGCTGTGGCAGTGGCGGATCAGATCGAAGACACTAGAGACGGACCTGCGGCGGATTTACAGAAGATCTGCAGTAGAAAGTGAGGGATGAATCGGCGTCGAGTTGATGTGAGAATGAGCAACGTCGTCGTTGAGTTGATGTGAGAACGAGCGATGTCGTGAGTCGAGAGAGAGAGAGAGAGAGAGAGAACAAAATGAATGCTCAAGAAACCCTAGCAATTATATAGTAAAAAAAAGGGTACCCCGGTAATCCGTGCCCGATCCGAACAAACCCGAAAATTACGGGTCTATTTTCGACGGGTCTTCAAAATACGTACCCGTACCCGAGTTTTTTGGCCAAGTATGGATGGACTCGCTGGTCTGGGTTCTTTTTTGCTAGGTCTAGTCATAACCGAGGGAAAATGGGGATCGAAAATAACTGATCTACTCATGTCAAAACTGTAACGCCCCGAATTTATTTTTCGAGCGTTAATGCCGAATACACAGAGATCAGATAAAATCTTATAATTATCATAAAAACTCCAAAATGGTAAATCAGAGCATATACTAATAATTCTCAAAATACATCAATGTTTAACAAAAATGACCCCAAAGCTTTTATACAAGTCATGTTTTCCAACACTGAGTTTCTAAAAATATACCCAAGTAGCGTCAGAACTAATATCTGAGACAAAACAGCTAACTCTTGATCGCTCAGCTAGCCCTCCAATACTAGATCTTACCTACTGGTCTCCTGAAAGGAACAACAATAAGGGGATGAGCCAAATGCCCAGTAAGGTCGCTCAAAGGACCAATCAAACAGAAACGAAAATATCAGAGAAACGAAAATTTCAGAAGCACAAAGGATCTCAACAGAATGGACAATCAACCAGATTTTGAATGTCAAAATATATCTGAATAAAGAAACAAACACTAGAGAACCATTCAGAAAGTGGTCACATACGTCATCACTGACATATGAGGCCGGTTTAGAAAGTAAGATCGCGATCTCTAGCTCAACTCCCCTGAGCTAGCTCACGTTTCAATCCACGTGGGTAAGTCAGATATAAGTCACATACACTGTGACATGGCTCATAGAGTTATCAAAACAAAGAATTCAATTTAACAAAATCAAATACCGGACATGTCAAACAATATATAGAGTTTCTGAAATAATGATAATCTTTAAAATGAATGATATCAACATCGCAAATTCTAAGATCACACATATTCGACAAAAATAAATTTCACAAGTCATAGCATTTAGAACAAGTTATTCATAGTAAATCTCAAGCAAAGAGGAGAAGAAGAATCACTGAACTCAACTCGAAGAAATTCGGATTTTAAAAAGAAACTAAAGACTTATAAGAGCGATTGGTCCATTGCTGATGTAAATTTCGAAAATAACCCTTACCTTAACCAAGCCTTTGAGAAAAGCAAAACCTTAAGCTTCACCTTAGATCTTCCAAACTTCCAAAGCCCTCTCTCTCTCGCGCGCGCACGCAAAAGAGGAAGAAATAGAGAAACCCGAAAAAGCAAGAAAATAAAATAAGACACAATTTATATAGAGGGACAAAAATTTAAGTTTGCATTCGACTAAAAACATTTAAGTCGAATGAAAACACTTTGAGTCGACTAAAAACTTTTTAGGCGAATTTTTTTTTATAGTTTTTTTTAAGTCGACTAAAACACTTTTACTCGACTAAAACCTCTTTAATTTGACTAAAACCTTCAAAAATTAATTTTTACGCAGTTAAAATACTTTTTAATCTACCGAAACACTTTTAGTCGACTAAAACCTCTTTAACTCGACTAAAACCTTTAAAAATTTCCTTATCAAAATATTGAACACTTTCCATTCGACTAAAAATTTTTTAGTCGACTAAAAATTATTTTAGTCGACTAAAAATTATTTTAGTCGATTGAATCCTTCAGACTCCACAACTTTAACATCAAAGAGTTTTGAGTCGACTGAAACCACTTCCCTTCGACTGAAAATTTCAAAAACGATAAAAAATCACTTTCTTAATATTCTCAAAAAGATCACAAGCTTATTTACTAAAAATAAAATTTCACACACGGATAAAAGAAATTTTCGGGATATTACAAAAATCGCGTGTGTTGTGCACAGGCGGTCTTAAATTTGAATGTCCATCCGTTTTTAGAGCTGTTTGTAATGATTTTGTCAATCTCGAGGAACACTAGCACTAATGTTGTAAATATGGGAAGTAAAGTGTAAATACGTACAAACATTAGATGACAGTTTTGTTATTAATCCATCAACTTAATTACTAACATATAAAATGTCAACAATTTCAAAATTAACAAAGACCGACAAAAAACTGTAATTATAAGCTTCGCATCTTAAAAACACAATCGACGTTCCTTCACTACAATCACATCCCGGATCGCAAGCGTCTAAACAACCGGTTCCTTCGCTACCATCACATCCCGGATTGCATGCGTCAAAACAGCCGGTTAATCTAGTCTAGGTGAACCATAACAAAAGACAAATAACACAGAGCATTCATTTCTTCGAGAAAGAAATAGATCAAAACGGCGAAAAGTAAACAGAGAAAATCTAACAATACAAGAGAAATAAGAAAGTAGAGACAGAAAGAGGGCCTAGAGGAGCTCGTGTTGTTCCCCCTCCCCCAACTCTCTCTGTGGACGAAACCCTAGTTCTTTCCGTCACACTCCCTTGATACACTCTCTACTTCCTTCTCTGCAAAGTCGATCCGATTTTCTCTTCAATCCCCAAAATACCCTCCACTTCTTTTTGTTCAAATCCTATCAATCGCTTTAAACTCACCATACCGGAGAAAAATACACCCACACACACCCACAAGTAGGTGACAAACTATGTACAGGGAGCGAGGCGGCGGATCGTCAAAGTCGGAGATCGTGGGAGGGCCGTTGGATCGGAAGCGGATCAACGATGCCCTTGACAAGCACCTGGAGAAGTCGTCGGCGTCCACTTCTAGGGTTTTAAACATCGGCGGCAAGGACAAGGAGCGGCTCGCGATGCCGTCGACTTCGACAGCGGCAGTTGGCGGGGGAGGAAAATCTCTCGATCACCGTGAAAGCCGGTCGGCGTCGAGTCTCGCCACCAAGAACAAATGCTCCGATGGTTAGGTCCTTTATGTTTTTAGTGCTTTCTTTAATTTTGTGACTTTTTGTGTCTGGCTACTAGTGGCTAGTAATTGATGTATTCAGTGTATTTTTTGGCTTTAGTAGAATTTTTAATGTTTCCTATATGGACTATAACCTCGTATGATTATAAATGTAAGTGTTTATGGATTTGTTCCATTTAAGGGCTTAGATAGTTGGCAATGGGTTTTTTTTCTTCGGTTTTTGTGAAGTTGTTCAGTAATTTATTGGGGATTACATATATTTTTTGTTCTTGAACTTGCTTTTCTTATGGAAGTGGAAAATTTGAATGAGGAACAATTCAGGGGGGGGGGGGATGCTGTAAGTGCTATATACTGGAATTATACGCTAATTGTACACGTTGTTTGTGCATCTCTGGTAGAATCAGGTATAACACTTTGCAAAGTAAAAGTTCCATGATAAACTTAACAAATTAAGACCGGGGAATGATAAGATTCGCAATTCCAAGACACGTGGCGAATCTATTCAATCACATGTAAATCATTTAGGAATCGTGACTGAATGGAAGATTGTACTGAATGGCAGAGTGCATCGATGAATCATACGGTATTAACTCGTTGTGAATTGTAAACGGATCCAATTGCCTAAAATGTTTCTCTTTGGTTTTTTCATAAAATTATAGTATTGCGTCCAATACTCTTTCACACACTCAATCTCTCTCTCTCTCTCTCTCACACAATTATTCCTCTAGCTGGTTAAGTTTTCTTGCGTTTTGTTGATGTTAGCAAACTAGAGTAGAATGTTGACGTTTCTTTGTTCTATCTATATCTAGTGGGGGAATTTTGAATGTTTTATGGTATTTGGAGTTAGATGTTTACTCCTTATGTCTGTTTGTGTAAGTTACTAGGAAGATCTCGTATAATTGTGGCTATCTTAATAGGAACATACATTTGCTTGTGAGTTTTTAGAGGACAGGAAAGTAGAGAGAATAAAATAAAGGAAAGGAGGGGGAGGAACGAGAAGAGAAGGGAATACAATTTTTCTTCGCGTTGTTTGTGAGTTGAGGAGAGAAAAGAAAGCATCATTCACTTTTCTTGTTTGTGAGTTCAGCAGAAAATAAAAGATACCACATTACTAATATACCCTTAAACTCTATATTCATTATTCTGACGAAGACCATAAAAGCATGATGTTAAGAAAGAACATGATTCTAACGGGAAAACCAAATTTTGATAAAGTACATCATACAAAGTTCTCATTTTCAAGTGAAATGGTACTTTTTTCAATGCAAACCTTAGGAATTAAAAGTTATTAAAAATTTAGCCTCCATTATCTAAAGGGTAATAATATGGATATTATGGAAGTATTACTTAGGGGAGTTTTCTTTCTATTAATTAATTTCTCAACTTTGAGAGGAAAGATTTGGCGAGAAATAAGCCCAATGTTTCCTTGCCTTTCTCCTCTTTTCTCTGCTAAAAAAAACTCATAAACTGGAGAAAAGGGAAGAAAGGAGCTCTTTTCTCTCCCTAAAAAAAAAAGAAAAACTCGCAAACAGGGTGTAAGAGTATTAAGACATATTTGGTTTTGCCTGTTGGACCATGTTATTTGACTAGTCTCTTGTGGTGCAATATACTTCAGTTTCTCATATTCTTTACGCTCCATGTGATTATGTTTTATATGCTCTCTTCAATAACAAATGAATCAAATCTTATAATTCTCAATTCACGATCTGCAAAACATAAATTCCGATTCTCGATTTAAATGTTGATTTGACAATTGGTTATCCACTTGGGAGTATTCTCACTGCTACATTGCCACTAAACCATGTCCTTTGGTTTAGTTAGTGACGTGGTGTTATGATTCAATGTGATTGGTTAGCATCTAGAAGCAATGACACCTCGTACCGGTTGAGGTATGGTGTCTGACGCCTACCGAAATCCCAACACCTCACTGGCACCACCCAGCAGTGTCTGAGATTTTCTTTTTTCTAACTATCGGACGCCGTTTCGAACAGTTCTTGAAGAAGTGTCCACACGTGTTGGGCCAAAATACAATTGTTATAATTATTTTGGGGTCAGTGTGTAATAGTTGATAAATCTGGGTGCTTTCTTGGAAGCGAACTTTTAAGCCAGATCCCAATCAGATTAACCCAAACCTTTTTTCTTCTAAGTCTTCTTTTATACGGCTGTCGTGTGCCTGACCAAGATAAAATAATACAAAGCAGACAAACAGCCGAGCTTCTCGCCGGATTTTACCAAAAGGTGCCCTTCTTCTTTCTCTCTCATATGTTCCTCTTTCCTTCTTTTTTGCTGTTGAAAGCATCCAAGCTTACCAGTCTGGAGGAAGATGTCAACATATCCGATCTCATTTAGAGACCCATGTGGCTTTATAAGACCTCTCATTGTTACCGTAGAGACTCTGATCTTGGCACTCTTGAGGCAATCAGTTGCTTTCTTGTTACCGACCTTCGTTCTTGTGACTGTTGAGACGATTTCATGTTATTGTCTCATCCATTTTGAACGAAATTCAGTTGCTCCAACTAATGTTTGTTTTTGTTACATATAGATATATGTATATACGCATGTATATGTATATACCTATCTATATATATATATATTTACATAGATATGTATGTATATATGTACATACATATATATATATATATATGTATACATATATATATATATATATATATATATATATATGTATGTACACACACACACACACATATATATATATGTATATGTATATATTTGTGTATGTCTATACATGTACAAAAATAAATAACGTTTATTAAAAAATTCATCGGTGTCTTGCAGTGTCCAAAGTCTGGTTTTTGGAAATTGTGGTGTCCCGGTTGGTGTTGGTGTCGGATACGGTTTTTGTTTCGGGGCTATCTTGGTTAGCATGTGAACTGTTTGATTGGTGAAGGTGGAGTTGCATTGCATTGCTTTTGAATGTGCAGTTGGAGTTAGTAATTCGATGGTCCTAGCAATAACCGCTCGCGTCCTGCCTAACCTCTGGCTATTTCCCTATTCTTCCTTAATTTCTTCTACTGTCTTGTTGTAGCCATCCTTTGTGGAAAGCGGGCTTAGGTAGCTTAGCATTTGATTTCCGTGTTGCTTTTTAAAGCTGTCATTTTGTTGCTATGCTTATAATCTCTCTGCTAATAGGTTGTGGGTGTAACTGTTTGATCGTTTTGATCACTGATAGGGGATGGTAGGAATCGTTTTGGTGATTGATGGGGCCTTTTTGGTGGCCAGAGTTGGGCTTCGTAGCTGTGTTGGGAGCCGCAATGCTTTAGGCTGCCAGCAATGGTGAGCGCAGTAGGGTTTCTGGTTGTTAATTTGGTACCGATTAGCTGGTTTGTCAAAGTTTTGCTTACGTATGGCGTTGCTAGCAAAATAGTTATGTTTTGTGATCCATGAGCAGGGCTGAGAGTAGTGTTTGGCTAGGTCTGTGTTTTGCTTTTCATTCATCTGAAGATAGATATTAGAATGACCCACTTTCCTGTCCTGTGAAAAACAGCGGCTCGGTTCTTTTGTTTTTGACTGATGACTGATTGGACGATTGGACATGTCATGGGCTGCACCAAACCCGGTTCAATGCAAATTTTTTTTTTTGGTTGTTATTTGGTGGCGGTGGTTTTTTTGTGTTTTTTTTTTTTTTGGGGGGGGGGGGGGGGAGATCTATTTGTAGCTTTCTCCTCTTGTTACCTAGCTTTGTACTTTCATTTGCCCAGCGACGTTATAAAGCAAGCAAATTATTTTTTGGATTCCAGTGATGTGATTACATCTAAATGTTCAGATTATTCGTTTGCATTGTTCGAGCTGATTCAGCTTTGTGATTGTTTTATTAGAAACACTTCACATATTTGCTGTTTAACATGCTTATATTTGCGTAAACAGCAGAGGAATCTGAAACAGACAGTGAAGAGTCCGATGTTAGTGGTTCAGATGGGGATGACACATCTTGGATTTCATGGTTCTGCAATCTACGAGGAAATGAATTTTTTTGCGAAGTTGATGATGAATACATACAAGATGATTTTAATCTTTGTGGGTTAAGCAGCCAAGTCCCTTACTATGACTATGCACTGGATCTTATCTTGGATGTTGAGTCCTCTCATGGTAAGCTTTTTTCAGTTTGCGAAAGTCGAACTACTACATCTTTTTCCGAAAGCGTGAGTGTGCGTGCTCGTATATTATGCTGCTGCTGCTGCTGTGTGTGTTGGGGGTGGGATGTACGATTAGTATGCTTCTATGTTTCATGAAGTCTTCAAAATGCTTTGAAGTATCCGTGTCGGACACCCGACACTTGGACATGGTTATGGGATATGTGTCCGACGCATCTATTAGGAGCACTGTTTTATAGTGTTTCTCTTACTTCTTTATTGCTTTGAGATGAGATTAAGTATTCAATGAACACAATGCATGTCACGTAAATTACCATTTCACATTGCGAATAACTTATAAATAACAATAGCTACAAACTTTTTACCGTGTCCCCGTGTCTTGGGTTTTGGAAATTAGACGAATCTAACGCTTCGACACATATCCGATTCGGACACTCGTACGAGTCCGTGAAAATAGGTATGCCTTTCTTTCCTTTACTTATAGTATTGCATAAAATTTCCAACTAAATAAATCCATGCACTTCAGGCTTATTAGAATGGCACCGACGTCGTATTGTTATCTTCAATCCAAGTACTTCAAGTTTTATATTTTTATGGTTGGTTGATGGTTATTGTGACGAGAGATAGAACCTTGACACCTATACATTCTCAAATACATTCGTCTTTTCTCAAGTAGTTTGGAGTTGGCCATGGAGTGTGTAATACCCATACAGGAAATTGGGTTGCCGAGTTGGATATAACTATCAAGCTGATTTCCTACCTTCCTGCATCCTCGTGACATGACCATTAGTGCTACTAGGTATCATACACGGATTGCTGGTAAAGCACAAGGTTTTAACTTTTAAGGTAGCCCAATGCCAACTCGTATTATTGTATAATTTTCTTCCAAAATTGCATAAAGCATGTTTCCTTCTCTGAGGGCAATATTGGAGAGTCTCATGCTAATTCATTTGTTATGGGTTGAGCTGACATAATTGGGACACGCTATAGCAGAAAGCATGACACGCAAAGTAGGACGGAGGGAGTAACAATGAAAGTCCAAACTAGGAAAATTTTGGTTTGTTGCAAGAAACTGTTTTTGCAAAGTACTCATGCTAAGATGAGGAATCCATAGCAAGTAGGAAAGTACTTATTCGAATCTCTAAAGAGGCAATGGTAGCTGTGGCATGAGCTATTCACGAGACACTAAGTATATATCGACTAGAGCAAAAACAATGGTACCAAGGATGCTGCATCAAAGCTTGTATGCTTTGGTGAACATTTGGTTGCCTTCAATCCTACATTAACAAGTTGCTCTCCCTGAAGTAACATATCTACTGTCATTAGATAGGCCATGATTCCAAAACCTTAAGTTAGTTGTGATCCTACAAAAGTCAGTCTGCTTGGTCATAGTCTTAGGATAGTAGACCTTGAAGTGTTCCACTACTCCATTAATTTGATACTTGTAATGATAGCCTCAGACTAGATAGCAGTGCTTGCTGGATGGGCATGTTTGTAAAGCCTTTATATTACCCACAGGTTATTGAAATATGAGATACTGATCCTGAAGCTTTCGTGATAGTAACTTGGCCGCGGACTTCTTGCTCAATTAACTGACTTGACTGAAGAAAATCAAGGCCCATCTGATTGACGGAGACTGCTGCCACCAATTGATTGACTTGCCTGTTTTGTCTATTAAGAAGGGTTCTTCCCCTTTTCATGAAAGTCAGTCAGCTGTTCTAAAATGTAAATTTTCCTTGATAGCCCCTTTTCATGGCAAACAGTCCTTTTGGAATAGCTTATACCGCCTCCCTTGGGTCTTTCAACGTGGCTTCTTAACCGAAGAAATATCGGGGAGGGTCGGATTATAGGAAGGAGGTTAAGATTCCCGCACTCACCCACACACACATGCATGAGACTGCGATTCTGGGACGTGATTTGGTCAACCAATGATCAAGGTCTCGTTCCAAGAAAGATCTGGAGCTCCCTTGAGATTCAGACTGCACCAGGCGTCACTTCTTTCCTTCAGACAGCCCAGGACCAATACACAGCCGGTATGAAGTGACTACGCAGACTGAGCATGCATTCCAACTTTTAGCTACAAGACCCCATCTTAAGCAGACTAAGCTAGCTCTCTGACAAGCCTTTACCGGTTCAACATCTCTTTGGAGATTGCCTCATCCTGCTTCAAGCGCCTTTAACCTGGCACAATCTTCTAGAAGTTGGTACTAATCTGTTCAGTCTCTTTGCTAAGAGAGTGACAAACTGTGAGCATTGAAGAAGCTTTAGAAAGAAATTAATTTGCAAAAGTATATCGAAATGGTTGATTCAAGGAGTCCGAGGCTGTCTATTTTGCATAATGAAACGTCAGTTGGTTGTCATCAAACAAACATATCGGCCTCTCTTTTCTTCTTTTTGTCATATCTTAGTGGCAATCGTTTCCCTGGCATGCACATGAACAGGAGATATGTTCACCGAAGAACAAAACGAATTGGTTGAATCAGCGGCAGAGATGTTATATGGGTTGATTCATGTCAGATACATATTGACCAGCAAGGGAATGTCTGCAATGGTAGAATACTTAATTATTTTTCCAATTTTCCTTTTTTGTAGTTCAGTAACTTCTTAATTATATCAAGGTTTAACTTCTGTTATTGTTGTTGATGTAGTTAGAGAAGTACAAAAACTACGACTTTGGAAGGTGCCCGAGAGTTTACTGCTGTGGACAGCCCTGCCTTCCAGTTGGTCAATCAGACATTCCGCGTTCAAGTACTGTAAAAATATACTGTCCGAAATGCGAGGACATCTACTACCCGCGTTCCAAGTACCAAGGCAGTATCCTTGCATTTAATTAACTTGTGCTGTTGCCTGCATCTTTTTTTGTTTGCTTTTTCAAGATTGGATTCTTATATTTTGAGATAATGTTCAGTCGTTGTTGTTGATTTGATATTTGGCCAATAAACTTGGCTCCTAGTTTGCATTGTGATTGGTTTGTTTTGCTGATAGGGTTTCATGTATGCATGTGGTTTAATTGGTAGTTTGGAATATTCATTATTGGCATCCTAAATTGAGAAAGCGAGAAGCATTAAGGTGGGCAATTTTAAAGGTTAAAATATTACAAGTTGGCACTGTATTTAATGTGGTCTTTTTAACTTACTAAAAGTGAAACCTAAAAATTTAAAGTGGTTTCATGATGATTATGTTGGTAATTGTAAATTCTCACATGCAGTTTTTAGGAGCAGTAACAGTAGTGCTGAAGGAAATGTGATTTATCACGGCTTTAATTATCAACCAACTCCGGTGCTGTTAAATTGGTTGCTTGGAACATTCAATACTGGTTTTGACGTTGCATGTCTATGTTAGACGAGCACGTGTTGCATTCCGATGTATATATTTTGGAAAAATAGGAAGACAGAAGGTGGTGATTGAATCTGCCAATTAGCAAGTGGACACTGGTCAAATGGGTTCTATTCCAGTAGATGAATTTAAAATGGGTAAGATGCTATTTTCTTTCTACTTCTTTTTCGTATATACACGTCGTCTCATTATTGGTTTCCCAGGAAGGAGGGTAGTGATGTCTCATTTTTTTATTTTTTTTGGATGGATTATTATCATTATCCGCTCTCAGTATATGCAACTTTATTTTTCTTCGTTGCCATTTCCTTCACTCTTCTGAGATATTGATGGCGCGTATTTTGGAACCACATTTCCTCACCTGTTCTTGATGACTTATGGGCACCTTAAGCCACCGAAGGCAACACTGAGCTATGTCCCAAGAGTATTTGGCTTCAAGCTTCATAAGGCATGACGAGTTTCTCACAGGATTACATCAACCAGTTGCGGTTCACATCTTGCTTGTATGATGTACAAGTGGCTCTAAAAGGCCAGGTATAAAGCGCTGTAGTTCAGGAAATATGCCAAAATTGTTTCATTGGTTAGAAGAAATCAATGCTGGCTGATCAGCCAAGCAAAAATTGTCTTTTAAAAGTATGCATGAATTCAGAAGAGGGGTTGTAAGCTTATTTCGTTATCCAGGGTGGATGATTGGTTGAAGGATATCCCTTGTAGCTTATATAATTTTGATCGCTTCAAGTTTACTTGTCCAGTGACTGTTGTCAGTCCTGCTTATGGTTCCTCGTGGGAACCACTGTATTTGCGAAGGAAAAACAGATAAGCGGAAGAGAAGGTTAGCCATCATTTAATTCCAGAAAGAGAGGATGGGCTCAGTTCTTGAGCTTTCTTGGCACCAATGTAGGACGTTAAGAAATTCCTCACTTTTTGAATGAAAAACCTATGCTGCTGGTATTGTGGCGGAACCTTTGCTTAACCCAACTTTTTTGCCTTTGAGCAAGCTTTTACCGGCAATAACCGCTTTGTCATAATCTTACAATACTACTTTAATAATAAAAATACAGTCGTTCTGGCGAGTAAATAAAAGGAGAGAGAGAGAGAGAGAGAGAGAGAGAGAGAGAGAGAGAATATAGCACTCTGGAAATAAGTACTCATAATTTTTATACAATCCTTAATATATGAATAAAAATTATAGAAATGAAAATCAAGATTTAAAAGTCGCCAAAACTATCTTTATTTTTTCATTTTGTATAAATTCAATGCAATGTGGAAAATGATCTCAAATCAACTCCAAAAGTTATCAAACTTTTACCGAGTCTTTCTTATAGTTTGAAAACATTACCCTAATTTTTTCAAAACATTTTCATGGGGTTAAAGGCTTTAAAAAGTTTTTATAAATTAGAACTTGCAGAAAATATAATAAATACATATAATATCAGAAAATTATGAAATTTTCACAGAAATTATAATATTGCACTAAGAATCATCCTGTAAATTTTCAGAATTTTTGGACAAGCGTACAGTACCCAACAGCCACGTGGTGCAACTGTGCAAGCACAGTGTACTACTCTACTGCACAGACCCACTACTGTTCGCCTGTCTTTTTCTTCCTCTTTATACTTCACGGTTCACTGTTTAACCACACAGAACACACCACTCACACTACCTCATCACTGACTCACCACACACTACACATGTACACACACTTATGCACTAATTCCACCCATAATCACACACTATATACACACATATTTACACACCCACTTCACACCACCAGCTTACACTACTCACAGACACATCACATGTGAGACACACACCCAAAACCCAATTGCCATGACCACCCGTCCCTCTTTCTTCTTCCATTTAGCTCACTCATAAAGTAAACTCACACTACCCATGCACACAACCATCCATGCATTTCACTCACTCACCTTCTATATACACACTCTGCACTTAACACAATCTACTCCAAGCCTCCACCGTAAACACGCACTAGAGCACATAACACACCCAACGCACACACACAAACCCAGTACACAAACGAACACACTACTGCTCTCTTTGCACCTATTTCAGTTCACTCCCTCTCTCTCTCTATCTTCTCTTCCTTTAAACCCACGTACACGCACAACACCACAGCCCACCTACTCATGCACGATTTACCCACTACACAAACACAACTCTCCCCACTTTATCTCTTACACATCCGCTGCCTCACGGCAGTAGGTCTTCTCTCATTGCTTTCTCCTTTCTCATGCATACATACATACCAATATCACACGCACATACCTTCACTGTCACACACCAACTCACACTCAACAATCCATACCCATCTCCATATTTGCACACCCAATACACTCAAAGACCTGCTGCACACATTTTCACACCTATGTGCACACGTACACAGTAACAATGCACACCATTGCACAACAATGCGCATATCCACATACACAGCTGCACACTCATGGCTGCACATGGCAGCACGACACTCACTCACACAACTATATCTAAACACACATATACATACAATATTATAAATGCACGCCACACACACAGCTACTGCCTCACGGCAGTAGCTACTCTTCTCCTTCTTTTTTCTTTCCTTTACACCCACACTTGAGCACAAAGACACAAACAACCCACCAAAAACAATACCCACGGCTGTCCTCTAAAACTGTTAAATAACATAAAGAACAAGAGTTTGGAGACTCACCGAAAAGGCAACTCTGATCGTCGGAAAGAGAATTTCCAAAACCCTTCTCTGAATAGCCCTCTCTCTCACTCGTTAATGGGTATGCTGGCTGGACTGCGAGTTCTTGATCGGCTGAAATTGTAGTCTATCTTCCATCCCACAAAATAAGTTTGAAATTTCTAAAACATGCCATGGGTTTTCTTTCAACAAATCAAACATTCGATTATTGTCATTCGTAAAAACGTCCTTCATATACATATACACATATACATGAAATTTCAGAAGAAAAGATTTTCAAATCTGAGTACAATCATCGTTCATTCCATTCACATCAGAAACATATATTTCTTTTCGTAGGTATGCTGCGGTCAGCGTACGAGCCCCCTTGACTAGGGCCCGAAATCCCTCCTACACCCGAGATAAAATAATCATGTGGGCGCAAGGGCGCACCACCAGCCATAGTACTATGCATCAACGTATGAGCCCCGTTGACCAGGGCCCGAAATCCAACATTCCCCGTTGGATATGGGGCAACCAAGAGAAGTTTCATTGCTTATTAACATGTACTCAGTAAAATTTTATGACTCGCACGACATTCCATGGCATTCTTTCAATTTACATTTCTCATCAAATATTTTAGAAATAAAACATATGCCGAATAAATCTTTGAACTTCAATTGATCAAAACATAATTACATATTATAGCTTTTGCAAATAAGTATACGGAGGAACATGACAGGGGTACTTACCTGGATAGCTACGCAATACTGCCAAACCTCGATTAATATTCTCTGAATAAACCTAGATTGGCATTCCATATGTTAGAACACAATCTATACTACAATACTATAAACCTAATATCAACTACCCACCCCATGCTCACTTTTAACTCCGAAATCGCACAATTCAAGGCGCGCCTCGCATGCGGCCAACTTACCCGAAAATCCCGTACACTCAATGTGTAATGATACTCTAAAATTTTATGGCTTAAATCATTAATAAAAGTCAAAATATGAATTTTCTGAAATTTTGAATATTTTTGAATTAAAATAATTTCATTAAATGCAATAAAAACCCATAAATTACCAAAATTGCTTCTACCTGAAAATGAAGTCCCATAATTTTTGTAAGAGCTTTAAAATATGTATAAAAATCATATAAATTTAAATCAGAAATTAAAAACCATTAAACTATTTTTCAAATATTTGTTTTGCTAAAAATAATGCGATATGGAAAACCATAGCAATTCAACCCCAAAAATCATCAAACTTTTACTGAGTCTTACTTATACCATAAAGACATTACTAAAAGTTTTCCCAGAACATTTTCAGGGTTTAAAGACTCCAAAAGAATTTTCCAACTCTGAAATTGCAGAAAATACTAACAATTCCCACGATCCTAGAAAATTATGAAAGTTTGCCAAGAATTCTAATATTGTCTAACGTATCATACTGTAAATTTTCACATGCTAACGATAAGTGTGCATTAACCTATGCATGTGCAAAACTTAACGCTAACTCAAATACCCGCTCCGTTCTCTTCTTCTTCCTTTCTTTTCTTTCTTCTTCTCATTTCTTTTCCAGCACACTCCATCACCTACTCAAAGAACTCACGCACAGCACTATCCATAACACACACACACAGACTCAAAACACACAGCACACAAACACACAAAACACTCATGCACTCACGGATTCACACCTTCTTGTTTCTCTACACGCACACACAAACCACTCCACATGCACAGCAGCTTGTGCTGCTTCCCTTGCAGAGCCACATGCATTTTCACGCACCTCTCACACTCACATTTCAGCACTCACACTCTCACATTTCAGCAGACACCACACTCATACACACATACGAGCACACAACACCCACTTCGGCCCCATTACTGCTCCCCGTACAACACACGCACAGTTTACCCATACGCACACACCTGCTTTCCTCATGGTAGCCATGGCTGCCACATACCCAAACCCTTAAGGTTCAGCCCCCTTTTCACCCCAATCACCCTCATGGCAAACAGCCATACCATACACTCTGTCTCGGTAATACACATACGCAGCATAACATCCTTCTTACACACATAAATACACACATAGACACAGTCATGGGGCTGTTTGACAGCCCCTCTTCTCCCTTATTCCTCCACTCACGCACACAGGAAGACACACACGGATACATCACTCACACACACTACTACACACATTATCACGCACACTCATACTCACACCACCGTACACAGTCATTCCCTGTAACACACAAACACTCACGGCTACTTTTTCAGCCCCATTTCTTTCCCCTGTTAGCATATACACACTCTGACGCTCACAGTACCCATGCACCCAGCTGCCTCTCCTTTGGCAGCCTCACACAAATTATGTACAGAATTTACCCATGGACACCCCTCTTCACAAATTTTTAGAAAACCGAGACCCATTTATATGTATAGCATAGCCACTTATATATATATATATATATATATATATATATATATATATATATATATATAACCATCATTATATTAATTTAAGGTTTACCCTTACACCCATTGATACCCTGCAACTCACGGCTACAATCCCGGCCCTTCTCCCCATTAAATCACTGAGTAACTAAAGGAAAAACAAGGGTTAGGAACTTACCGAAAACCTCCCCGCACCTGCCAAAATTCTCTCCAATTCCTTCTCTTGTTCACTCTCTCTCTGGATCTCCCTTTTCTCTCTCAAAATGTATTCAGACGAAGGAGAATAATGTAGGCTTTGACGGCTGCTCCGTGGGTGCAACTTCATATAATAACCCTAACTTGACAAGTTACCAAGAGCCCCCTGGAATTTTGTTAGGTTTTCTAATTTTACCCGTAACTTTCTCTTATTACAAAGAGGCCCAAATACATATTTATGATAAATTATACACTAGAGAAATTTTAATGGGTCTGCTACATGACCCCGTTTCATTAATCGTCACTGAAAGTATAGTGATACTAAGAAATAAAGAAGTAAATAATTTGTCGTTCAAAAGTTGTTAAAAATAAATATATCGAGTCTCTCCTCTTCCCTCTCTCTCTCTCTCTCTCTCTCTCTCTCTCTTCTTTTCTCTGTTGTAACCGAAATAGCAAGGAGCTCTTTCTCTATAACCGAAAATGGCTTAAGGTAAGCCATAATTTCTCCCTAATTTACTTCCTTTGTTCCATTTCCTTCCAAATTTAAAGGGTCGACATTATTATTATTATTATTATTTTATTAATCAATTTTTTTTCTATTATACTCACGATAAAATATCGTTTATCTAATTGATGCTGCAAATTGCGTATACAAATTGTCACTAATTATTGCCCATAATTTCGCTAACTCTAAATGTTGTCTATAAAAACCATCGCTAAAGAAATAAAATAACGGGCTAGAAGTATCAACATTCGGGTATTACATTAACTCCGCTTCACTGATTGTCGCTAAAGGTTTCAAAAATATACTTTTTATCCTAATCGTCACTAAAGGCCTCAATTAGTATCACTTATAATTGCTATATTAAGTTGCAACTTAAAGTCTCTATAAATTATTTCACTAGGAATCATACTGTCCAATAAATTTACCAATTTGTCGCCAAAAGTCTACTACATGATTACTTGGGAATTTTTTTTCCATAAATCTGGCAACAGAATTTTTGGGGTGTTACATCTTAGCTCAAAACAGTTTCAGTTAAAGCAGACTAGTTCCAATCTAAGCAATTTAGGGTAACATACACTTTGAATTTGAGAGTGATAAAAAGACAATATTAAAGCAAACATCTTAACCTTTCTAGAAAGTTAGAGAACATTCAAATCTGACAAGTATTGAATGAGATATGCTTGTTTAAATATCAACATAGAATCTACATAGTTTAATCAGCTTCGACTAGTTTCATATTTATGTAACTTAGGGCAGTATAAACTTTGAATTAGAGAGTAGTCAAAGAAATAATGTTAAAGCACACATCTTCACCTTTCTAGAAGTTATAGAACACTCAAATCTGACAAGTATTGGATGAGATATGCATGTTTAAAGATTAACATAGAATCTACCCCGTTTTTTCTAAACCAATTCTAACAATCAAAAAGCACATAACACACCACATATACATACCAACCATGATTAAAACCATGCTCAAGGTTGCTCATATGTAAAACCTACCTTTGACAAGATTAGGGTGTTGAACTCATCAAAAGCTCCCTTTTTTGTCAAGAAGAGTGGGATCCAACATTCAATGGTTACTAATCACAATTAACCTTGACTAATCTTGATTAGAATAATCATGATTAGGGCTCAAGTAATCGCAGCTTAGAGATAACTAATCGTGCTTAAAACCAACTAATTAGGATTATGACTAAGCCGATCCACCTAATTGAGGTGCTTCTATTCCAACAAAAGCATACAACTTGTTCTACATAAATAGTCATGAATACCACTCATATAATGCATAAGATCTTTCAACAAGAAAGATATTCACGCTACATGCAAAATAACAAGCATCAAATGAGACTTAAAGCTAGGTTAAACAAAGGTCCTCACAACCACCCTCCCCTTCCACCCCCTACTGCTGCTCCCACCCTCCCCCACCCCTCGTTGCAGCCCCCCACCCTATCTGTTGCTAACGCCCACCCCACCGCTACTACCCCCACCCCATCACTACTGCCCCCACCCTTTCTGCACGGCGACGCAGTGTTGCAGCTCCTTCCCTCGCCCAACCCCGCCGCAACTGTAACGACTCGGTCCACGGCCCCACCACAGGGCATTGCCTCCCTCAAAAGGGCTAGCCAATTAGATACTTATGAGTTCATAGGCAGGGTCTTATAAGGCTAATCGCAAACTCTCCCACAACCGATGTGGAATATTACAATCTCCCCACCTTATTCCTTAGCGTCCTCGCTAAGGCTCGATTGTACATAGCCCAGAATCTTCCTCTCTAGCCAATGTGGGATATACCCAGCTCACCCTTCGTTGCCCCAACCATCCTCTTGATGTGGGATATACCCGGGCTTGCCTTTGTTTCCCCCAACCATCGGCAACCCGACTGGATACCCCAGCCCGAGCTTTCGAGAGTCGGCTCTGATACCATCTGTAACGACCCGATCCAGGCCCCACCACAGGGCAATGCCTCCCTCAAAAGGGCTAGCCAAGTAGGTACTTATGAGTTCATAGGCAGGGTCTTATAAGGCTAATCGCAAACTCTCCCACAACCGATGTGGGATATTACAGCAACCCCTTCCTTGCCTAACCCTGACACAGCACCACAGCCCTTCCCTCACCTAAGATATGCGATCTTTTTTTCTCCTCGACTGGTGTTCTTATGCTGATTTACTTCAGTCCCTCTCTCTTGAGCTAATACCTTCTTTGTTGGCCAAATATGGAAGAAAGTTATCACGAGATCTCATTCTTGCAACCACTGAATTGTACTAAGCCATGCAATTAGCCTGTGGCGTTGACGTGATGTGAAGGCGATGGCGGCTAGATGGGGGAAAAAGAGCAACAGCAGCGACAGGGTGGGGTGTTTGTGTGTGTGTGTGTGATAGTGTATGTTTGAAACCTTAATTTGAAAATTAGGGTTTGTAAACCTAATTTTCAAATTAGGGTTTCAAAACCCTAATCTTCAAATTAGGGTTTAAAATCCTAATTCAAAATTTTTAAAAATTATTCAGTATACAGTACAAGGGTAACCGCATTGCCATTTTGAAGATATGTAATGATGACATTATTTAAAAAAATACACTTTTTGGATGGAACCCTGACAGATGGACACGAGTGTTACCCTTTTAACATTTTTTGTGACAGTATTTTACATTTTAAAACTAAGTGTCATTGACAGTAATTTCACTCTAACCCCAGGGGACATTGTTGTAATTATCCCAAAAAATGATAACTGGCTCAAAAATATTAATTATTATAGTACTTTCACATCACAAAGCTGAGAAAACTTTATTATGGTCGATTACACATCAGCGACATCACAATGTTGTGGTACAAGATGTTTTACACAAGTTACAAGCATGATCCAACTTAATCAAACAAGATGAGCTCTATGTCCCACCATCGCCTAGTTTGATAGTGGCAAAAAAGAAAACAACAATAATAAAATTGGGGTAACACCACAAGCTATAAACTACCCACTAAAAGGTTTAGAATAGAAAAATCCTTTTGGAATATATCATTTCACACCTAGCAACTGCATCTATAGATCAAGATCAAATAATCATACATTACTTGGTTAAGATACTGTTCCCAACCTATTCTGGTCGCACCCAAAGGCCCACTGGGCGTCCCATTTCGCATAACACGTCCGCACAAGCAACATGCAACATTCAACGCCTCCAACCGGTCAATACGTGCACGCTCAAGTCACGTGCACTTCTCACTCTTTCTACGGGACCTCATCACCAAGAACTCATCCTTGCGCGAATGTTCATCATGCTCCGACCGTCGCACTTCATCCTTTGCCCATTAGCACACCTTGGCGTCTACCAAAGGAAGTCGGCCTCCCCCTTGGGGTCGGCCTCAGCCTTCCTCTGGGGTTGGCCTTGGCCTCCCCTAATGGTTGGCCTTGGCCTTCCCCCAAAGGGTTGGCCTTTGGCTTCCATACTTAGCATCTTCACTACTCTTCAAGGGACCAAAAGTGTCACTCTGCGACCCCCGTCGCCCGGACGTCACTTCGCGACCCCCGTCGCCTGGAACTCACTCCGTGACCCCCGTCACGTGGAACTCACTCCGCGACCCCCGTCGCCCAGACGTCACCCCGTGACCCCCATCGCTCGGATGTCACACTGTGCCCTGGACACCATACTCACTCTGCCGCGCCCATGCGTCGCGCCACTGACATACTCTCGCCACCTGGCTCTCTGTCACACTACCATGCTCCTTGCATCGGCCCATCCTTTCACCGCACCATGCCTACCTTGCCTTGGTCGTGGAACATGCTTCGACCCACTCTCCGGAGTGTGCAACATCATGCGGGGATAGGCGACTCCTCCGGGACACTATCTCCCCAGGGAGCTCTTCAACTCCCCATCCGTTAGGTAGACGGCTCCTCCAGGATGCTACCTTAGCCAGTGGGGTAGATGGCTCCTCCGGGATGCTACCTTGACGCCCTTTGAGTGCTCCGGCACAAGGACTCACTGAGGGGATAGGCGACTCCTCCGGGACACTATCTTCACCAGGGAGCTCTTCAAATCCCCTTCTGCCAGGTAGACGGCTCCTCCGGGATGTTACCTCGGCCAGTCGGGTTGACGGCTCCTCCACAATGCTACCTTGACTTGCTCTGAATGCCCCGACATAAGGACTCACCACGGGGATAGGCAACTCCTCCGGGACACTATCTCTGCCAGGGAGCTCTTCAACTCCCTTTCCGTCAGGTAGACGGCTCCTCCAGGATGCTACCTTGACTCGCTCTGAGTGCTCCGGCACAAGGACTCACCGCGGGAATAGGCAACTCCTCCGGGACACTATCTCCGCCACGGAGCTCTTCAACTCCCCTTCCGCGAGGTAGATGGCTCCTCCGGGATGCTACCTCGGCCAGTCGGGTAGACGGCTCCTCCAGGATGCTACCTTGACTCTCTTCAAGTGCTCTGGCACAAGGACTCACCGCGGGGATTGGCGACTCCTCCGGGACACTATCACCATTAGGGAGCTCTTTAACTCTCCTTCCACCAGGTAGATGGCGTCTCCAGGATGCTACCTCGGCCTACGGAATAGGCGGCTCCTCCGGGACACTATCTCCGTCAGGGAGCTCTTCAACTCTACTTCTGCCAGGTAGACCGCTCCTCTGGGATGCTACCTCAGCCGGCCAGGTAGACGGCTCCTCTGGGATGCTACCTCGACGTACGGAATAGGCGACTCCTCCGGGATGCTACCTGGCCCGTCAGGTAGATGGCTCCGGGATGTTACCTTGACACGTTCTGAGTTCTTCGGCACAAGGACTCACATGCGGGATAGGCGACTCCTCCGGGACACTACCTCCGCCACGGTATCTTCGTGACTGGCCTATGTGCTTCGACACTGGGGCTTGCGTCGGCACCCCTATGGACTATGTATGACCCCCGGGTCACTCCGAGATGGGAGCAGGTCTTCTGAGGGCATCGCGCCTAGTCTGCCTGGTAGTTGGGCGTCGGGTCTTCCCCACCACTGCCAGGCTTGTGGGACTCTGCAAGGGCTTGTATTGGAGGCTAGATCAAAGGGGTTCTCTGGCCACACCGACTGTCACGACCCGAACCCACGGGCAGGCCCGCAAGCTAGGCACGTGATCGGCCGCAGACCCAATGGACTCCAACCAAGGGCTCTGCCAGGCCTTATTTAAACCCGTCAACAAATTCTAATATCATACATTAACTAACACCATAACATGAAATTCTAAAGATGCCCTTACAACTCTTTCCCAAATCATCTCTACTGAAATCCTCCATAGAGACCGATAGCATTTATTTTAAAGAAACCTCCTAAAAGAAAGCTACGAACAATTCAAATAAATAACTGGCAGTTCTACAATTTCTCAAGGGCTTAAACAACTTCCTAATGAGCATCTCCTGCGGCTTCATTCTCATTTCCCTCGTAATACTCATGTTCATCTAGTTGATCGCCTGAAAACATTTATAAAAAGGGGTGAGCTTGGGGCCCAGTAATTGGTTCTTGAGCTCGATCAACAGTCGATCCTATCTCTTGACTACCGAAACCTAAATAACAAACCACAAGGACATCATTCATTACCGCTCGAGCACGCCTAAGTATTAAGTTTCTCTTAAGTGAGTGAAGTGTACCAAACCACCCCTCGTACTTTGTAAAATTTCCTATTCGCCCCTGATGCCTAACGTACCATTATCCACTTGGATATAACCTAAAAGAATACATTTAAACCACTCAAGCATCACAGTAATTTTAGATCACTATAAAATTCTAGGTTTAGAAAAATCTTGTTTACTATGTTAAATAATTCAAAAGCTTATTTTGAAAATAAAATTGTTTGAGACACTTCCTATGCCCGGAAAAATCTGAGAAATTTTCACATCGAAGGTTTCCCAAAATTAAGGGGAGTTTCTGTTTTGCACTTTGTCTAAATCTGTTCAAAAGAGATCCTTAGAAATAATTTAATAACTATTTGCTAATGAAGCGTTACGCTAAATCCGTTCGGACGCTACACTGCTAAGACCGTTAAAAATAGCAAACGACTTTAAAAACTTTTGAAACTCTGGAATATAAATTATCATAGCTATATAAGACTATTATAAAAGTATCATAATTTAATAACTTAATTTACTATTTTAAAATACACCAAAATCTCTTTTATGAATAAAATTAGTTAGCACGCTTCCCGAGTTCCAAAACATCTGAAAGTTTTACTGTGTGTAGATCTTGCAAAAATAATATAAGTTACTCTTTTGAGTTTTGTCCAAATAAATTCCTAGATATATCTTAAAATTCAAAAAGAAACTGCTGGAATAGGAAACCTTTTTAGCGACACTTTTGAGTCCAACTTTAAAACATAACCTTTCCCTCTCTCCCTACAGTACCTTCTTCCTCATGCAAACCCATATGTCTCTATACCCGAAACTACTTCACTAGTTTACATTACACCCTCATCCAACCATTATACATACATTTACCCACACATCTTCACTTACACACTCACATGAAATCACACACAAAACAGGCTGCCATCTTGGCAGTCCCACACACGCACACACCTGTTTTTCACACATACAGTACACACACACAAGCACACCTCACGGCTGAATTCAGCCCTTCACCACCCTACAAACCTTTATACACACACATTGCCACAACCAAAAGTCTTTCAAACCCGTTACAAGTCATGGCAGCCATGTCTCCTCTCCAACATCCTCACGACCCATTTTAATTTGCCACTTACAGTAGCTTATTTCACTTCCCATCCATACGCTGCAATTTACACTTACCCATTTGCAACACTCATTTGCAATACCCATTTCGGCCACTCCCTTCACCCACATGCACCACAGCAGCTCTCTGTATAACACTCACACATAGGCAGTTTCTCTCTCTCACCTTCCATGGCTGTCCCCTTTCCCTTACACCCCTGCTCACGGCCACAGTCACAACCACCATGGCTATGACTTTTTCAACCCAACCCGTACCCTTCATGGCAGCTATCCTTCTTGTTGATGACTCCATGCTACGGTATTAAGCTGCCACCTAACGGCACCACCTCGTGCACACAAAAACACCCATATACACATCTACAAACACACGTCCATATACCTACATACACACACTCAAACACGATCTCTCCACGACAGAATTCCCTCACCCCTCTTAATCCCGAAATCAGTAATGGACAGGAGAAAAGAAAACTAAGGAAAACTTACCGGAAAATTTGATCGATGTTCTTCGATCGCCGGGATCTCCTCATATGTGCTCCGCCGTCTCCAAATATGTGGCTACTTAGGGTCGGCTGACCCATGGAGTACATGCATATATATATATATATATATATATATATATATATATATATATATATATATATATATATATATTAACACCCTAAGTTGTAAATTTACAATAATCCCCCTACCAATTTACGAGCCATTTAAATTCTACCCGGCACCTTTATGGTTACAAAAATGTCTGATAAAGTTACTTATGAAAGATTACGTATTAAGAGAATTTAACGGGTTATTACGTAACCCGTTATACTAATTCGTTGTTAGATCTTGTAAGTAATGTATCGACGTTAACTTTATATAAAATATCGCTAACACTAATTGTCGCTAAAGACCTCCATCAATATCAATAATATCTGCTATCGTTAACTTATGACTTTCTAAAAATTTGTCGTTAAATATAGCCGTTAAAAATTCAATCACGCTAATCAACGCTAATGTTGCGGATAAAATTTCGCTAATAGAAGTCGACGTTAAATCTCTTGTATAAAAGTCATCGCCTAGATAATAAACTAACCGGCTAGACATATCATGGTTCAGGGTGTTACAATCACCCCCACTTAGAAAAATTTCGTCCTCGAAATTTCACATACTTATAATATTGAAGCACTACGTAGCTCCCAAACGAAGGTGCTACCGAATCTTTCACATGTATAAACTAAAAAAATATCAGTCGAGAACATCAATAACCGCATCAAACATTTCACTATACTATATGATTTCAGTTATAACCCAGGATTTCATAATCCTACCAACCGGATACCATTACTCAACCTCGAAATAATTAACCAATTCCTATAAGCACTCACACATCAATGCCTCAAATCAAATGATGTATCAGCTATGCTTTCACTACGTGACCGCTATAGTATCCAACATAATGGCTGAGCATTCTTCAAACCTTTCACCGAACTTCATGTGCCACAACTTTAAGTCAACTTCATAAGTCAACTGGAAACATTTTGTTCCCACCATCTTAAGTCAACTTCACTAAAAAGAAAAGCGTCCTAGTGACTTTATATATAATCGTCCAAAATATTTGTCAAAAATCCAAAATTATAATTCAGTAACCTTGGAATTTCACTATACTATAGGATTCTGGTTTTCAGAACCTAATCAACTAGATCATTACTTAATCTCTAAGTACCATGGAACCCCACCTTGTCACATACGCCCCGAAAATAGTAAGGTGAGACCGCTATCCAGGTTCTTACAATGAAATATCAATCCACCATATCACTAGTAACGATAGGTATAGACAGTACCTCTAAATTCATAAAAGGAAAAGTCTCTATAAGATCACAATTAAAGAGAGCTCGTTCTCCTAACAATCTCTTTCGGAAGAAATTTTCAAACGCATGGTTTAAAACAATTACACAAACGCAATCTAATCAATTCTTACCGACATCAGGTGAAGTTCTTAAATGTTTCTCATACCAAAAGAGTATGCTCTTAACTTATGTTCGACTTAAACCATGGCCAAACTAAAATAACATACTCAGCCATTTTCGTTGATTAGAATAAAATTACATGCCTACAATATTAAATCAGAAAACATCTTTGCAAGGATAGAAAGAATAGAAAGCGCACCCATAACCATTGAATCGGATGCCTGCGAGTCCTGCTGGGTTTTTGCAAGGACTTTTGTCGTTGCCTGGAGTTTCGTTGCATCCTCGTTTGGTTGACTCTGTGGTCCAACTCTAGGGCAATCCTTAATAAAATGACCCTCTTGTCCACATGAGAAACATTATTTCGTTTTCCACCTACAGAGTCTACCAGGATGAAAGTGGTTACACCTGCGGCATGGCAGCGATCTAGCTTTACTACTTTTCCAAGGTGCTGAGTTCCTTTGGAAGTTCTTCTGTTGGCCATTCCAAGTTTTGTGCAGTTCTTTTCACGAAAAGGCGTCATCTTCCTGAAGTCTATTTCTCGCTGCTGCTCTAATTCTAGCACGCTTACTCCCTTCTCTGACAAATGTAGATGCCCATATGGTCCTAGAATGTGGATTCGTCAATGTCCTTAGGTTAGACCCTTGAGGTTGCTCGGTTAACGATGTCTTCTGGGATAATGAGGAGTTACCCTTGTCCATAGAAGGTTTGAAGAATGCTCAGCCATTACCCGAACCTACCCGCAAACTGACCCAAAGACCCATTTTACCCCAAAAAACCCTAATTCCACAAACCCTAATTTTTTCTCTTCTTCTCCTTCGCGCCGCCCAACCTTGCGCAACTAACCTCCCTCAGCCTCTACCGGCAGCCTCCACGGTGCACCCCGGCCAGCGACCATCCCCCCATCCCTCTGGCGGCCTCGACCTCTCCCCCTTCCTCCTCCTTACCTCCTCTCTCCCCACTATGGCACCCCGCCGTCGCTGTTGCCCCCTTTCCCCTTCCTTCTTCCCCCGCCCCTCGTCGGCCTCAGCCTCCCCACCCCATCAACTTCAGCCTCCTACCCCCCTCGGCCTCAGCCTCGGCCTTCACCCCCTCCCCCCTCTCCCTTCCCCTTTCCATTTCCCCCTCGACCATCACCCCACCTCTGCCTTAGTCGGCCTCGGCCTCGCAGCCTTGGTCGGCCAGCTTGGCCCTCCCTTTCTTACCTCCATCCTCTCCCCCACCCCTTGGCCGACCACGGCAGCCTACCGCTGCCACGCCATCCTCTCCCATCTTCTTTCTTCTTCCATTTTTCCTTCTTCCCAAAATCCCAAAAGCCAAGACCCCTTTGCATCCACAAGCCATTTCACTTGGCCTTCACCCTTCTCCCCACTTTGGCCTCCACCACCACACCGAAGCCGACGCCACCCATAACTTCGGCCTGCCCACATTCACCCAATGACAAGCCAAACACTTCAAATTTTTTTGTAACATTCACCGCATCGCAATGACCGCGCCCCGGCACCCGTCGTGGACTTCCTCAACATCACGACGCCCAACCGCGCCCTTGTCGCGCCCCTCATGACGATGTCCCTCGACATCAAATAACCTTGGTGGTGGTGCGAGAGGCAGCTCGAACCACCATCGTAACGCCCGTCGCCTGGGTACCGACTCTACGACGCCCTTGTGCCATCTCCAAGACCCCCATCTCCGTCGCCCGGGCACCACCTCTACGACCCCGTCGCCCGCGCCCCGGCACCAGTCGTGGACTGCCCCAGCATCACGACGCCTGATCGCGCCTGAGCCCTGACGCCCGTCATGGACTGCCCCAGCATCACAACGCCTGACAGTGCCCTTGTCGTGCCCCTCATGACGATGTCCCCCGACATCAATGTACTTGGTAGGTGGTGCGCGAGGTAGCTCGAACCACTTACCCAGTCGCGGTTGCCCGGGCCCCACCTCCACGACCCCTGTCGCTAGCGCCCCGGTGCCTGTCGTGGACTGCCCAAGCATCACGATGCCCGATCGCTCCCTTGTCGCGCCCCTCATGACAATGTCCCCCGACATCAATGTACTTGGTAAGTGGTGCACGAGGTAGCTCGAACCACTTACCCCGTCGCCCGCGCCCTGGCGCCCGTCGTGGACTGCCCAGCCTCACGACACCCGATCGCGCCCTTGTTGCGCTCCTCATGACAATGTCCCCCGACATCAATGTGCTTGGTAGGTGGTGCGCGAGGTAGCTCGAACCACTTACCCCGTCACCGACCCCTGTCTTCTGTACATGGGCACCGTCTCTGCGACCCCCTGTTGCCCGTGCCCCAGCTCTCTATCATCATGCCCTCGTGTCAACTCCTATCCATACTCAGGCTTCAGTAGGTGGTGCACGAGGTGGCTCGAGCCACCAACTCTTCACCTTCATCATGCAGTGACAACGTTAACAACTCTCGAACCAATAAACATAAAAAATTCTTTGAAGTGTGAACTTGCGAATATGTGTGCGGCGCCCACTCTGGTTAACCCTCCGCGCACACCACACGCAGGGGGCTTATGTTCCCAACCTATTCTGGTCGCACCCAAAGGCCCACTGGGGATCCCATTTGGCATAACACGTCTGCACAAGCAACATTCAACGCCTCCAACCAGTTAATACGTGCACGCTCAAGTCACGTGCACTTCTCACTCTTTCTACGGGACTTCGTTACTAAGAAGTCATCCTTGCGCGACTGCTCATCATGCTCCGACCGTCGCACTTCATCCTTCGCCTGTCAGCACACCTTGGTGTCTATTAAAGGAAGTCGGCCTTGGCCTCCCCCTTGGGGTCGGCCTCGGCCTTCCGTTGAGGTTGGCCTTGGCCTCCCCCAATGGTTTGCCTTGGCCTTCCCCCAAAGGGTTGGCCTTTGTCTTCCATACTTAGCATCTTCACTATTCTTCAAGGGGCCGAAAGTCACTCCGCGACCCCCGTTGCCCGAGCGTCACTCCCCGACCCCCGTCCCCCGGACGTCACTCTGTCACTCTCGTCGCCTGAGACCCACTCACTTCGGGATGCTACCTCGGCCTACAGAATAGGCGACTCCTCTGGAACACTATCTCAATCGGGAGCTCTTCAACTCCCCTTCCGCTAGGTAGACGGCTCCTCTGGGATGCTACATGGCCTGTCAGGTAGACGGCTCCTCTGGGATGCTACCTTGATGCGTTCTAAGTGCTTCGGCACAAGGACTCACCCACGGGATAGGCGACTCCTCCAGGACACTATCTCCGCCAGGGTGTCTTCGTGACTGGCCTACGTGCTTTGGCATTGGGGGCTTGTGTCAGCACACCTATGGACTATGACCCCCGGGTCACTCCGAGATAGGAGCCGGTCTTTGGATGGCATTGCACCTAGTCTGCCTGGCAGTTAGATGTCGAGTCTTCCCCACCACTGCTTGGCCAGTGGGACTCTGCAAGGGCTTGGATTGGAGGCTAGATCAAGGGGGTTCTCTGGCCACACCGACGTTGTGGAAGCTAGTCTTTTCAGACAGACAGAGTGACGCTGTACGGGGCAGGCCGGGTGAATATGTGATTCGACAGTCCATGGAGCACTGGCAGTTGTGGACCCTTCGGTGACGTGTCACTCTCGAGGAGTGCCACGTGTCGCGTGATGACATCATCATCTCAACCTCTATAAATAGAGGTCTTGAGAATTCATTTGGACGAATGGACATTTTTAGAACATTTTCACTTTCTCATTCTAGAATCCTAGAGAGAAACATACAAGACTCTGACTCTGGACCGAAGCATCGGACTGTGACTGTCGTCATATATTCATCCTGCACCATCGCCCTCGCAGCACTGCTACCCTCAGGCTCTGTCTGGGAAGCCCTTGGTCTCTGCCCTTGCTCCGCCCTTGCTGTGTCTCACATTAACATACTTGGCATCTGACTTAGACTGCATTTCTTGTGGCACCTCCACGTCGACTGCGAACCCACATTCCTTGGCATCAGATACCATAAGAGCAAGATTCACAACCTCAACCACTAACCTGCTACGCAGGCACCAACATACTTAAGAGAACTATAATGTTACACATCCCCAAAATAGGTTAAAGCTTTTTGGGACTCTAACTAAAAATTCGTATCATATAAAATGTCTAGCGTATAGCTACTCCTATGTACAAACCAAGACTTCAAAAGTTGGGCTAGTGGCACCAGGACATTAGTGGTGATAATGTTGGTGACAGAAGTTACGATGATGACAACATAGACGACAGTGGTGGTGGTGTTGTGTTGTCGGTGGCAGTGGTGGTATGGCAACAATGCAGTGGTAGTTGGGTAGTCTAGTGATTGTAACAATAGTAGCGATGATGGTGGTATGTAGGCAATAATAGTGGTATGTTGGTGATAGTAGTCATGGTGGCGGCAATAGAGATGGTGATGGTGGTTGTGATGATGACAATCATATGGACGGCAACACGGTATACAGTAGCACCAGTATTAATGGCAGTGATACTGCCAGTGGTGAAAAGGATGATATTGGTAGTAGTGGTGGTGGTGTGGCTGCGACATCGACGACCGTGATCTATTGATGGTAATGGTGGTCGTGGTAGTGATGTAACATATTTGTGGCTTCACTTGTTGATGTTGCCTTCATGTGGTCACTACTGATCTTTCTATTTCCTTTGTTTTGTTGATCTGGCTTCAGTGGTTACGTATTACCTCTTTTGTTTTGATGCCAGTGTGGTGTGTTTCAGCCTAGTTTAGGTTTACTTATTAGCTCTTGTTTAACGAGAGATGTGTTTCCATTGTTGTATTCCCGGGATATGCCCCTTGTATATGTTGTACTGTTATTTCATCGGTTGATATATACTTTTTATTTACAAAAAACTATGATCATTAGATTGCATTAACAAATAAACCAATCTTTTAATAATCGATATAAGTATTTTATTAAAATACATGGCCACAATTCATAATGATCTACTATATTATGTCAACATATGAGAACATAATAAATGTGGATGTCCTATAAGAGTATATGCTCTCATTATACGTTAAACTGATTCCCAATATATCAAAAAATTGATATACGATATATCTCACTAGTGGGTATATCAAAGCTTATGCTTAATGACTATAACGATACAACACCCTATATATAGTAGTTGTAGAGAATGTGAGTCATAGTAAATTAAGTACAAATAATCTCAGGTAGTCCCTCAATATACACACTGTACTAGTATACAAAATGGCCAAGATAAGCCTTATCATCTTTACAATGTACTAAATGGTTGTCCAGTTCCACCAAACATTGTGAATAATTATTTCACTATATATCTTTCATGATCATTATCTATTTGTGTATGCAACAGGTGAAGTCACCTGGAAAGTCTGAAGATCCTGATAGAATGACCAACCGCACCAGCAACAGTGCCAAATCATGCTAAAAATTGCAAGGTTCTCTCTGTACATGGATCAACTCTTCAGATATCAATCTGGACAAAACCTACCAATCCATAGCAGTCATCATAAGGATACACCATTATCAGGTGAAGTGAAAACAGCACCTGACCTGGATCAAGCCATCCTACCAAACCAATCACTCAATCTGGCAACCATGATAGTGATCCTCACTATGCCACACCTACCAAGGTCAATAGAGGTGCACATGGAGAACGGGTGCACTTGGCATCAATTAGAGTCTCCACACGCCAAACATCAATGAGGAATATAACCCGAATTAGAATACAATGTATAAGGGGCATACCTTGGGGAGGGAGACCCTATGACAATATCAATAACACCTCAAAAACAAGAGGCTAAAACATAGAAAGCTCCCAAAAGCCCTCAGCAAAATAAGTACTTGGGGCATACCCTTGGAAGCTAAGAAGAACAACATACGCAGGACATACTCTTTTTTATTTTTTTTCTTTTTCCTTTTTTCCATCTTTGTCCTAATTTTTGGTAAATAAAAGATAACAATTGGTGAAATTAGGAACAACATATGCAAGGGACATACCCCGGAGGCATAGTAAAGTTTAGTGCATAACTAATAGAGTATAATTGTTCATAAGTACAACCACATCCATAATCTAGGCCATATACCAAGAAAATAAGGAAACTCAGAAAAATAAGTATGAATAGGATAACATGAATGAAATCCCTCAACAAAAGATGAGGCCCGCCTGCAAAGGGTCCCTAAGAGAAAGTAAAAAGGGCATATCCAGCTGATGAAGACATACCATAGATACGGGTATAAGAACCAGTCAATTCGAATAACAGTGAGTGGGGGAAAGGAAACCCACCTAGCCAAGAGGCTATCAGGACCTTACCTCCAAGGCAAGAGTGAGAGAATAAGCCAACTTATAAAGCCGGAGATAAGGAAAAGAGCCATACCTAAAGGATCTAATTCCCGTCCATCGACAAAAGGTATGATAACTGCAGGAAGTACCTCATCAATTTGCCACTAGGCACACTCGTCACTCAGAAAGAACACTCATCCCTCTAGCAAGCTACCCAAGGCAGTTGTGCTAAATCACTACCATACCCAGTGCCATTTTTCACCACCCTAATGAAAAAAGATAGAGATTGAACCCCACCCATAGCCAAATATTATCAAAATTTTACCAGGGCGGGATCAAGCAAATATGAAGTCGGACGTTGCCATTCACCTTGGAACCATCGGTTAGTTGGGGAATTGGCTACTTTTCTAGAATAGAATAACCTCCAACTGATGACATGTACAACACCTGTAGAACAAGAATCTACATAAGTATACTGATTCTGGAAGGAATGAAAATTCCGCTCTCTCCATATGTGGTACACTAACGCTGCAAAAGCTATCTGGCTGACCGATGCCGAAAAACTAGGGCCCTGCCACTTAGAGGAAGCTCTATCAATTGTATCCTGCCAACTTAACATAGGCCAGTTAAGATTGCATATCTGTTGAATAATAAACCATAATCTATGCGTGAAAGGATAGCTAAAAACTAGATGATCATGGGACTCAAAAGGAATGTGACAGAAACACATCTCATGCTAGGAATGATATGAAATGTAAATAACCTATCCTGCATGCTTAATCTCTCCCTAATGGCCAGCCACAAGACAAAGTTATGGCCTAGAACAAGCCACTTACACGATAGTAGTCAAGCCCATCTAGCTAAAGGTTGCTTGTGTCAAACGGCTTTCCACGTACTCGCAATGGAGAACTCCCCAGAACCACTAACCTTCCAGACGATTCTATCAGGGGTGGCCAGGGTAGGACGAAAAGAGCTAGGGGTACTCTCGCGTAACTTCATAAGCTCAAGTGTATTGGCCACAGGCCAACACCACGTGGGGCCCAAGATCACATCAAAAACCGTAGCTCGGCCACCCAGACCCTGGTCAGAAACAGTCCTACCAGCGAAGGTCAAGATGATAGGACCTATCGGATGCCACCAATCAAACCACAGAAAGATTTGACTGCCATTCCCAACAACATACTGGGGGAAAAAGCGAATCATATCCCTAACCATGAGAATCTAACACTAGGACCAGCTTTAATCACTGGGACAAGACACTTCCCAAAAACTCATTCATATCCAGAATGTTGGACTTAACCCACGGCGGCCAGAGAGAATCTGACTTGAAGGATATAATGGACCAAATGTGCCTAGAGATGGCAGCACAGTTCCACACTTCAATCTGCTTAACACCCAGGCCACCTTCTTCCTCAGGATAACATACATCAGCCCAAGGCTACCTTGGCTCCCGTGGTTCAAATCCCGGTACCCTTTTAAAAGAAAGTTTGAAGTATTCTCTCTATCTCAAGAATCATTTTCTTTGGAATGATAAAAATTGAAGCCCAATACACCTAGATATGAAACAATACCGATTTAATCAATTGAGCCCTACCAGCGTACGACATGTAATTACAAGTCCAACGCTTGACTTTCTTCATGATGCGGTCAAGAGAGGCTGGCAGTCCATTTTTCACAAACAAGTGGAGATCAGAGGGACTCCCAGATACTTCATAGGGAGCTCTCCCACCTATGCTAATTGAACAAATAACTTAATAGTTAAGGACTTGAATGACTTCAATGAGCATAAGGACTTGGATTCCAATAGCCAAGTCATACATAGAAAGACTAGTGAAAGACTAACAAACTAATCCTAAAAATTTAGTGGTGGTGATATATAATGGTGTGGGAAATGCGACCATTTAATCATTAGTAATCTCATATGTCAGGTCTTATTGTCAAAACAAGTAAAGTTAAGTTAGGTTCTAAAGGCAGTTTTAATACTTTTCTAATCACGAGTGTAACGCCCCAAATTTCTAGGAGCGTTAATATCGAATAAACAGAGTCAGAAAACCTTTGAGTATCAAAAATCTGCCAAATGGTCATTCAGAGCATGACCATTATTAATTCTGATAACTATCATAGTGGCCTAAAGCTTTTATACAATCCAAATTTCTCCAACACGGAGTTTCAAAATAAAACCTAAGTAATATCAACTTGTCTTAATTAATACATCTGAAATGTCATTATTAATTCTGAAATAAGGTAGCTAATTCTTGGTCACATGGCTAGCCCTGCAAATCAAATCCCACCTACTGATCACCTGAAAAAAAAACGATAAGGGAGTGAGTCAAATGCTCAGTAAGGTCACTCAAAGGACCAATCAAAATAATGCAAAGATGTCTAATGAAAAGAGATTACGGAGGCACAAAAGTTTCAACAAAACAGATGTCAAACTGAATTGTGAATGCCAAAATATATCTTTATACAGAGACAGATAGTAGAAAATCATTCAGAATAAGGTCATCTATGCCGTCACTGACACGTGAGACCAGGTTCAGAAAGTAAGATCACGATCTCTAGCTCATCCCCGTTGAGCTAGCCCACATTCCAATCCACGTGTGTAAGTCAGAAATAGTAAAGTCACATACACTGTGACATGGCTCCTAGAGTTACCTATTAATGCCTAATACATGGATTAGAGACCAAAACAGTAAATAGAGTTCACAAAGTAATGACAATTACTAACTGCGGAAACGAATGATATCAACTTAGACAAATTTAAAGTCAAGCAATTCGACCGTAATTGAATTCCACGAATCAGAATATTGAGAAACATATTACTTATGTGGCAGCGCAAAGCAGAAAGGAAAGAAGAATAAGATAAACTAGTCCGAACAAATTTTGATTTCAAAAACTAAGCTCTTACACAAACAATTGGTCCATCGCTGATTCGGATTTCAAAAGTAAACCTTTACCTTAATCAAGCTTTTAAGAATACAAATCTTCAAGCATCACCTTAGAACTCAAGAGCTTCACAAGCCTTCTCTCCTCTTTCCCTCCACCGCAAAGGAAAAAGAAACAAAAAACCAAAAAAAAAAAGACTAGAAAGGAAATACGAAAACTATTTATATGGAACAAAATTTAAGGTTTCATTCGACTGAAAAAAAAGTTTCATTTGACCGAATCCGACATTTGTGAAATCATTTCTTAAAACTTATTTTCATTCGATCGAAAACAATTTTCATTCAGCCGAATTCGATAGTTGTGAAATTGTTTCTTCAAAACTTGTTTTTCATTCGACCGGAAATCGTTTTCATTCGAAGCGAAACCCTTTTTCATTCGACTGAATCCTTCAATAACTCCAAAACATCCCTAGCTTTCCAATTTGATTAGAATGAATCCAAGATTCATTGGACTGAAAATTTCAGAAATATTCCCAACCATTTTCTTAATATTACCAAAAAGACCCCAAACTTATTTATTTAAATTAGTAATTTTGCAAAAGGAAAAGAAAATTTTTGGGGTATTACATTTTCCCCCCCTTAAAAGAATTCCGTCCTCGGAATTTAAAACGTACGTTAAATGTCAAAAAGTTGAGGGTGCTTTTCGCGCATAGCATCCTCGAGTTCCCAAGTGGCTTCTTTAATTTTGTGATTCCGCCGTAAAATCTTAACTAAGGGAATGACTTTCGTCCTTAGCACCTGATCATGACGGTCAAGAATCTCAACCGATTACTCTTCGTAGGAAAGGTCCTCCCAAATTGATAAAGGCTCGCACGACACTATGTGCATCGGATCACGAACATACTTTCTTATATTCGAAACATGAAAAACATTATGAACATGCGAAAGCTTTGGCAGAATACAACTCTATAAGCCACCGGACCGATTCTCTCTAAAACCTCGAATGGCCCAACAAACCTATGGGCTAAACTTGCCCTTCTTACCGAAATGCATCACCCTCTTCCATGGTGAAACTCTCATAAATACGTGGTCACCCACCTCAAATCTGAGTTCACAACGACGGTGAGATGTATAACTGCGCTGTCTGCCATGAGCCGCTTTGAGACGTTCCTGAATCAAATCAACTTTTTGAGTAGTCAACTGTACCAACTCTGGTCTTAATAATCGTCTCTCTCCTACCTCATCCCAGCAAAATGGCATCCTACACCTCCATCTTTACAATGCCTCAAATAGTGCCATCTTAATACTTGCCTGATAGCTGTTATTATAGTCAAATTCAACTAAAGGTAAATGACTATGCCAACTACCTCCAAGGTCTAGCGTGCAAGCCCTTAAAATAACTTCTAGCTTCTGAATGGTACATTCGGACTGTCTATCTGTCTGTGGGTGATAAGCAGTGCTAAAATGAAGGTTAATGCCCATAGAATTTTGGAAGCTTCTCCAAAATTTCAAAGTGAAATGCAGATCTCGATCTGACACTATAGATAACAGTACACCATGCAACCTCACAACCTCATCAATATATAATCTAACTTGTTCAGATAATGATATTGCTGCTCGAATCGGAAGGAAATGTGCAGTCTTAGTCAACCTATCAACAATAACCCAAATAGTGTCAAAACCCTTAACTATCCTCGGTAACCCTCCCACAAAATCAGTTATTATATGCTCCTACTTCCACCGGAGTTTCAAGTGGCTGAAGCAGTCTACTAGGCTTCTGATGCTCCGTCTTCACTCTTTGACAAACAAAACAATGGGAGACAAATTTCCTATATCCGACTTCATGCTGTTCCACCAGAAATGCTCCTTAAGGTCATGATACATCTTTGTTCCTCCTGGGTGGATAAAGAAACTACAACTATGAGCCTCTGACAGTAACTCCCCCCTCAAGGATAAATCAATTGGCACACAAAGTCTCTTACGGAACCAAACCACACCGTGCTCGTCAATTCTGAACTTAGATTGCTTCCCAGTGTTAATATTCTCAATGATGTGAGCTATTCCCAAATCTTTATCTCAAGCTTCCTTAATCCTGCTGATCAAGGTAGGCTGTACATGTAATGCTGCCAAGTATTCTCCCCCATCTTGCCATCTAATCTGAAGATCTAAATTCATCATATCCTCCAACAGTTGAGGTTGACAAGTGACCAGTGCTGTCACGCCCCGACCCGGAGACGGACCTACACATACTATTTCAAAATATTCCTGCTTACCAGAAATATAATATCCAAAGAATTTTACCAAGAACATAACCTCAAAACGATAATCAGAGCTCTAAATGTATCCCAAATCAAAAGCATTTGTATTTATCCTCAAAGTCTAATAAATACAGCGGAAATCTAATAACAATAGTCACTTCCCAAACATTGGAGTTACCAAAAGCTACTTAATCAAACTATTACAAGTTCTCATTTTCAAGTAACTAAAAAGAGTCTACAATTAAAGAACAACTCTGACTCATGCTTATAGATCACTCCTCTACTGATGTCTCGGCTTAATTACCTGAAATGGGAGGAGAAATGGGGGGTGAGCACAAAGCCCAGCAAAGATCACACGCACACACCCACAGAGTACAACGCAGGTATCCAATAATTTATAGCTGAGTCCAACAAAACATATGACAATAAAGTGCAAAGACGATTGAAAATCTTGGCACGACCAATAATCCCACTTCGGGACATTCCAATCCGTCAAATATCAAATCAAAGTCAAAGTTAAAAGAACACATTCGAATAATTGAACTAATTATCAAATACGATACAATCGCGTAATACGTGACTGTAAAGCACGTTAACCTAAGTACGTGAAGGTTCTAAGTTCAAAGTTTGCATACCGGTAGCAATTGCCATATCATGTCATGGCATCACGTTAACCTAAGCACGTGAAGGTTCTAAATATTAGTTCAATTCAAAAGGGTCCAATGGACTGCAAAATATCTCAAACGCATAAGAATTGCAAAATATCAAAACTTTGTATTTCAAGTAGGGTAACTTAACGATTTCAGAAACTACTCGATATTAGGCTCGAATCGAAGAGAACGAAAAGACGATTTTAATAGAAGTTGAAATGCTTAAATCGGAATTCGTATGAGTCCAAAAACCATCCAGATAAAACTATAAGGCCAAAAGAGTATCAAAGGACAAGGACCAATGATGATTAAAGGACACATGGTGTGCCACATAAGCACAAATGCACGGCTAAGTGGTGGCTTTGAAAGAAAAGATGAATTTTTCACTCTTTCCTAGGCAAAAGAACATTGGAAACATGATTTCTGATTATTGGAACTAAGTGGCCCATGAACCTGAAGGCTATATTCACGTTATGGTACAACGAAGATAAGCAATAATCTTAACAGGTAGTCGGTATCAACGAAGAAAAGCAAATACTGTACTTAACGGTACAAACATTGATAGAATATCAACAATGACCATCGTAAGCTATTATTACATTCTGACGTTCAAATTCAATCAACGCAAAGAAAATCAATGTCTAAGAAACAAGATTCAATTAAACACACAGAGTTATAAAATTGAAGAAGAAGGGATGTAATGCGTATAAACCCACTTAATTTGCGATCGCTTCCGAAAACCTCAAAACCTAGATATTATAATTAACCCACTTACGTTAAAATCTTAACAATCACAATTCTAATATCATCTAATTCATCCTTATAAAAGTGGGTTCAATAATCTTACCAATTGTGTACAGAAGATTGCAATCCTCTAAAACCCTAGTTTCCTCCTTCTATTTCTCTGTAACCAAAACTGAATATATCGTAAACAGACTTGGTAGTCCTTAAAAGTCTCTAAGTTTGATAATTAATTAAAAGACCCCTAAATATTCATTACTTATTCTAAAATACCCCAAAAATAATTAAATTTGCAAAGATACTCTAAATATAATAATAATTTAATTACTAGTTAATTGGGGTCTTACATCCTCCCTTACTTAAAAAAAATTTTCGTCCTCGAAATTTAAGTACCTCAAGTTATCGAATAAGAATGGATATTTCTTTCTCATCGACTCCTCGAGTTCCCACGTGGCCTCCTCCACAGCATGGTTCCTCCAAAGCACTTTTACCAAAGGTATAGTCTTGGTACGCAAAATCTGATCTCGCTTACCCAAAATCTCGATGGGCTGTTCCTCCACTGATAGGTCCTCACGAATAAGTGAAGGCTCGTACTCCACAACATGGGATGGGTCGTGCACGTACTTCCTCAAAATAGACACATGAAAAACATTATGCACACGAGACATATCCGGCGGTAAGGCAACACGATAGGCAACTGGGCCAACTCTATCCAAAACCTCATAAGGTCCAACATATCTAGGACTCAACTTTCCTTTTCTTCCAAACCTCATCAAGCCCTTCCATGGTGAAACTCGCAAAAAGACATGATCACCAACCTCGAACTCTAAATCCCGACGACGATTGTCGGCGTAGCTTCTCTGGCGACTCTGCGCTGCACGCATACGATCTCTAATTAATTGTATCTTGTCCGAAGTATCTTGAACAACCTCGGGTCCCAATAAGCTTCGTTCACCAACCTCATACCAACATGTAGGTGATCGACATCTACGCCCATATAAAGCCTCGAACGGAGCCATCTCAATACTTGCCTGATAACTATTGTTATAGGCAAATTCAATCAAAGGCAAATGCTCATCCCAATTACCTTGAAGATCTAACGAACAAGCACGTAACATATCCTCCAGGGTCTGAATAGTACGCTCAGACTGACCATCTGTCTGTGGATGAAAAGCCGTACTGAAATCCAGACGAGTGCCTAAAGCCTTGTGTAGACTAGTCCAGAAACGAGATGTGAAATGTGGGTCTCTGTCAGATACAATAGATATTGGCACCCCGTGTAGCCTAATTATCTCCTGGATATATAACTTAGCCAACCTCTCAGTAGTATAGTTGGCACAAATAGCAAGGAAATGTGCGAATTTGGTCAAACGGTCAACAATAACCCAAACTGCATCATGCTTACACGAGGTCCTCGGTAAGCCAACTACAAAGTCCATGGTCACATGTTCCCACTTCCACTGGGGAACCTCTAGTGACTGTAACTTACCTGCAGGTCGCTGATGCTCGGCCTTAACCCGCTGGCAAACCATACACCTCGATACGAAACCTGCAATCTCCCTCTTCATACCACTCCACCAAAAGTTCTCACGAAGATCTCTATACATCTTAGTACTACCAGGATGTACAGCAAAACCTGAATCGTGAGCTGACTTCAATAATTCTACCCTCAATTCTGAAACCGCTGGGACACATAACCTTGATCCCATCCTTAAAGTACCATCATCCTCAAGATGAAATTCAGGTCGTTTGCCAACCTTCACATCCTCTACAATACCAACCAAGTCTGGGTCACTCATTTGAGAAGACTTGATTCTCCCAATAATAGAAGGTTCAACCTGCAAATATGCCAACTGTCCATCTGAACCACCAATTCGGATCTCTAATTCCCAACTCTCTAACTCTGCTAACAACTGCGGCTGATGAGTAATCAAAGCTGCTAAGTTAACCGAACTCTTTCTACTTAATGCGTCAGCCACTACATTAGCCTTACCCGGATGATAATGGATCTTAAAATCATAATCGTTCAGTAACTCGAGCCAACGACGCTGCCTCATATTCAACTCCTTCTGTGTGAACAGATATTTAAGGCTCTTGTGATCAGTATAGATCTCACATGTCTCACCATAAAGGTAATGCCTCCAAATCTTAAGTGCAAACACTACTGCGGCAAGCTCTAAGTCATGAGTAGGGTAGTTCCTTTCATAATTTTTTAACTGGCGTGAAGCATATGCAATAACCTTTCCATGTTGCATAAGAACACAACCTAACCCTTTCAAAGAGGCATCACTATAAATAACGAATCCACCTGAACCAGAAGGTAGTGCGAGAACTGGTGCTGAAACCAACCGGTTCTTCAATTCCTGAAAACTTTTCTCACAAGCCTCTGACCAAACAAACTTAACTCCTTTCTGAGTCAACTGAGTCAAAGGGCTAGCAATGCTTGAGAATCCCTCAACAAAACGACGATAATACCCAGCTAGTCCCAGAAAGCTACGAACCTCCGTCACAGAAGTTGGTTTACTCCAATTCACCACTACATCTATTTTCGATGGATCTACATAAATTCCATCCTTTGTCACTACGTGACCTAGAAAAGAAACTTGCTCTAGCCAAAATTCACACTTCTTGAATTTTGCATAAAGCTTCTGATCTCTTAGTATCTGCAAAACTTGTCTCAAATATTGCTCATGTTCTTCCCGACTTCTTGAATAAATAAGGATATCATCAATAAAAATGATCACGAACTGATCAAGGAATCGTTTGAACACCCTGTTCATCAAATCCATAAACGCGGCAGGGGCATTAGTTAAACCAAATGGCATAACAAGAAACTCATAATGTCCATACCTCGTTCTAAAAGCTGTTTTGGGGATATCATCTTTCTTGACCTTTAATTGGTGGTAACCAGATCTCAGATCAATCTTCGAAAAGAATTGGGCTCCCTGCAACTGATCAAACAAGTCATCTATCCTTGGTAAAGGATACTTATTCCTCACAGTGATGCGATTTAACTCCCTGTAATCAATGCACATTCTCATAGATCCGTCCTTCTTCTTAACAAATAACACAGGTGCACCCCAAGGAGAAACACTTGGACGAATAAAACCCATATCTAACAAATCTTGAAGCTGAACCTTAAGCTCCTTTAGCTCCGCTGGAGCCATACGATACGGGGCCTTAGAAATAGGAGCTACCCCTGGAATAAGATCGACAGAGAATTTTATCTCTCTATCTGGAGGAATCCCTGGGAGATCTTCTGGGAAAACATCTGCAAAATCCTTCACAACCGAAATACTATTTAAATCCCCACTAGCCGAACGTGTATCATAAACATGGGCTAAGAACCCCATGCAACCCTTCCTAAGAAGCCTTCTAACTGTTAATGCTGATATAGTGCAAGGAGGTGCAACAAGTCTAGAACACTGACATACTAATTTAGGCAGACTGGGAATGCAAAACACTACTTGTTTCAAGTAGCAATCAACTCTGGCATGATAGGCAGCCAACCAGTCCATGCCCAAAATCACATCAAAATCATGCATCTCTAACGGTATAAGGTCTGCAGGTAGGTCCCTATCACCAACTCTCACATTACAAGATCTATAAACTGAGGAGGCATCAAAAGAAACTCCAACTGGAGTACTAACAGAAATCCACTACCTAGGGATTGTAACTCAATACCAAGCTGACGAGCAAAAGTTGTAGAGACATACGAAAACGTGGAACCAGGGTCAATTAAACAATAGGCTCTAGATGAACGTATGCAAAATGTACATGTCACTACATCGTTAGATGCAGTGGCATCCTTCTCTGTCAAGGCATAAGCTCGAGCCCGAGTAGTCGCTGCCTGATTAGTTCCCGGCAACCGGTTCTGTTGTCCCCTACCCTGAATAAACTGGGGCTTGAGCGGCTGAGGGCAATCTCGGATCCTGTGTCCTTGCTGCTGGCAGTTAAAGCATGCACCACTCTCCCAATAACAAACACCACTATGGTTCTTCCCACAGGTTTTGCAAGCTACTGTTGGCTTCTGAGCAGGTTCCTTGATAACCAAATTGTTGTTCCTCCTCTTAGGTTGCTGAACCACATCCTTGCCCCTTGAGCTACTTTCTTCTCTTCCTCTTTTATATGCCTTTGATCCCTGTAATACTTGCGCCCGGCCTCGACATCTTTCTCTACTCTCTGAGCCTTATCCAGGACCTGACCATACGTGTCTAGAGTCACAGCTGTTAAGAACTTTCGGATGCCATATTTTAGTCCATTCTTAAACCTTGTTGCACGTCTCTCCTCAGTATCTATAACATGTGTTGCAAACCTCGACAACCTGGCAAATCTGGCCTCATAATCCTTAACCGTTTCATCCTCTCCTTGTTCCAGTTTCAAAAACTCCTCTACCATATCATCCTTCACATTTCTAGGGAAATATTTGTCAAGAAATATCTCTTGGAAACGATCCCAAGTTAATGCCTGCTCCTCCTCTGTAGTTAGAGTTCTCTCGACCATCTTCCACCACTGGTCAGCCTCGTTCTCCAACTGGTACACCGCGAGATCCACTTTTTGACGATCAGTGATGTTCAGAAGCTTAAACCTTTTTTCTAACTTACTCAACCAAGCCTCCGCATCCTCTGGCTTGTCTGCACGAACAAATGTTGGACAATTTAGGCGGTTGAATGCCTTAATGGTTTCAGCAGTTAACAGAGCTGGATGGGCGTTTGCTCTTGGGTAGCCCTCGGCAACGCCATTACCAAAGACAACATTACCCCTGCGACCACCTCTACTACCACCTCTAGCTGGACGTGGCGGCATAATTCCTGAGACAGAGAACAACTTATAAGATTGCAACTCTAGTACAAACGCTTCAATCAGTATATGCAAAAGCTAGACTTTTCTAACTATATCTCAAACGTCATAAGATTCATCTTAAATCATTGAAAGCTTAAGTCTAAGAGTCTACAGAATCTTAAACCTATGCTCTGATACCAAATCTGTCACGCCCCGACCCGGAGACGGACCTACACATACTATTTCAAAATATTCCTGCTTACCAGAAATATAATATCCAAAGAATTTTACCAAGAACATAACCTCAAAACGATAATCAGAGCTCTAAATGTATCCCAAATCAAAAGCATTTGTATTTATCCTCAAAGTCTAATAAATACAGCGGAAATCTAATAACAATAGTCACTTCCCAAACATTGGAGTTACCAAAAGCTACTTAATCAAACTATTACAAGTTCTCATTTTCAAGTAACTAAAAAGAGTCTACAATTAAAGAACAACTCTGACTCATGCTTATAGATAACTCCTCTACTGATGTCTCGGCTTAATTACCTGAAATGGGAGGAGAAATGGGGGGTGAGCACAAAGCCCAGCAAAGATCACACGCACACACCCACAGAGTACAACGCAGGTATCCAATAATTTATAGCTGAGTCCAACAAAACATATGACAATAAAGTGCAAAGACGATTGAAAATCTTGGCACGACCAATAATCCCACTTCGGGACATTCCAATCCGTCAAATATCAAATCAAAGTCAAAGTTAAAAGAACTCATTCGAATAATTGAACTAATTATCAAATACGATACAATCGCGTAATACGTGACTGTAAAGCACGTTAACCTAAGTACGTGAAGGTTCTAAGTTCAAAGTTTGCATACCGGTAGCAATTGCCATAATGGCATCACGTTAACCTAAGCACGTGAAGGTTCTAAATATTAGTTTAATTCAAAAGGGTCCAATGGACTGCAAAATATCTCAAACGCATAAGAATCGCAAAATATCAAAATTTTGTATTTCAAGTAGGGTAACTTAACGATTTCAGAAACTACTCGATATTAGGCTCGAATCGAAGAGAACGAAAAGACGATTTTAATAGAAGTTGAAATGCTTAAATCGGAATTCGTATGAGTCCAAAAACCATCCAGATAAAACTATAAGGCCAAAAGAGTATCAAAGGATAGGGACCAATGATGATTAAAGGACACATGGTGTGCCACATAAGCACAAATGCACGGCTAAGTGGTGGCTTTGAAAGAAAAGATGAATTTTTCACTCCTTCCTAGGCAAAAGAACATTGGAAACATGATTTCTGATTATTGGAACTAAGTGGCCCATGAACCTGAAGGCTATATTCACGTTATGGTACAACGAAGATAAGCAATAATCTTGACAGGTAGTCGGTATCAACGAAGAAAAGCAAATAATGTACTTAACGGTACAAACATTGACAGAATATCAACAATGACCATCGTAAGCTATTATTACATTCTGACGTTCAAATTCAATCAACGCAAAGAAAATCAATGTCTAAGAAACAAGATTCAATTAAACACACAGAGTTATAAAATTGAATAAGAAGGGATGTAATGCGTATAACCCTTACCTCAAATCTATATAATAGTCTTCACCAAATTTGCGATCGCTTCCGAAAACCTCAAAACCTAGATATTATAATTAACCCACTTACGTTAAAATCTTAACAATCACAATTCTAATATCATCTAATTCATCCTTATAAAAGTGGGTTCAATAATCTTACCAATTGTGTACATAAGATTGCAATCCTCCAAAACCCTAGTTTCCTCCTTCTTCTATTTCTCTGTAACCAAAACTGAATATATCGTAAACAGACTTGGCTAGTCCTTAAAAGTCTCTAAGTTTGATAATTAATTAAAAGACCCCTAAATATTCATTACTTATTCTAAAATACCCCAAAAATAATTAAATTTGCAAAGATACTCTAAATATAATAATAATTTAATTACTAGTTAATTGGGGTCTTACAAGTGCTACTAAGTTTCTAGTGCTCTTCTTACTGAGTGCGTCAGCCACGACATTTGCCTTAACAGGGTGATAATGGATTGTGCAGTCATAGTCTTTCAAAAGCTCCAACCAAGGCCTTTGTCTCATGTTCAGCTCCTTCTGGGTGAAAATATACTTAAGACTTTTATGAACAGTGTAAATCTCACAGGTCTCACCGTACAAGTAATGTCTCTATATCTTCAAAGCAAAAATTACAGCTGCTAACTCAAGATCATGGGTAGGATGGTTCTGTTCATAGGGTTTAAGCTGTCTAGAAGCATAAGCAATCACCTTATCATACTGCATTGAAACACACACTAGGCCTCTCTTTGAGGCATCACTATATATCACAAAACCTCCGGAACCAAAGTCAATACCAGTGCAGACACCAACCTCTCCTTCGGTTCTTGGAAGCTAGCTTCACACTCCTTGCTCCAAACAAACGGGGTATCCTTTTTAGTCAACTGAATTAAAGGCACAGCTATTTTTGGAAAACCTTCTACAAATCGACGGTAGTAACCTGCTAATCCCAAAAAGCTTCGCACTTTAGTAACAGTGCTAGGTCTCGGCCAATCAATCACCACCGCAATCTTAGAGGGATCAACGGCTATTCCATGCTTGGGCACCACATGCCCCAGAAATATAACCTGCTCAAGCCAAAACTCGCATTTCTTAAACTTAGCATACAATTTATTATCTTTCAAAGTCTATAGAATAATTTTCAGGTGCTCACTATGCTCCTCCTCCGACTTAGAGTACACTAAAAATTCGTCAATGAAAACAATAACGAATTGATCCAGATACTGTCTAAACACACAGTTCATCAGATCTATAAAAGAAGCAGGGGCATTAGTCACCCCGAACGGCATCACTATAAACTCATAATGACCATAACGAGTCCTAAACGCAGTCTTTGGCACATCCTCTGCCCTAATTTTCAATTGATAATATTCGGAACACAAATTTATCTTTGAGAAACTCCTTGAAAGTTTCAATGTACTATTCTTCTTCTTGACAAACAAGACAGGGCACCCCAAGGTGACACACTAAGGCGTATAAACCCGCTATCAAGTAGCTCTTGAAGCTGTTCTTTTAACTCCTTCATCTCTGAAGGCGCCATTCGATAAGGAGCCTTAGAAATAGGTATCGCACTAGGAATTAAGTCAATAGTGAATTCAACCTCACGATCGATGGGTTTTCTCGACAACTCCTAGGGAAACATCGCAAGAAAATTGCATACTACGTTTGATATCTCAAAACCTCCATGATTAGTATCAACGACATGTGCAATGTAACCCTCACACCCCTTCGAAGCATACGACAAGCCAAAATAGCTAAAATAATAGACAACCTGCTAGGCTTTGAACCCCAAAACTCAAACTCAGACAAATTAGATAAATGAAAACTAATGCTCATAGGATGCCAACCAATCCATACCCAAAATTACATCAAAATCACGAATATCAAGAGGAATGAGATTCCCAGAAAGGTCCCTATCACATATGCGGATCTTAAAGTTCCTCAATACTGAATTAACTATCACAGAATCTCCAACTGGAGTACCAACAGACAGCTTATAGTCAAGAGACTGGGGTTTAACCCCGAGGCGAAGTGCAAACGAAAGAGAGACAAAAGAGCGTGTGGCACCAGAGTCAAACAATACATGGGTATCAATTAAGTTAATCAGAACCGTACCTGCACCACATCCTTTGAACTTGATGCACCCTTAGCCGTCATGTTGAACACCCTGCCGGTAACCTTAGGTTTACATGTCTAGGGCATGAAGCTGTACTCCCTGCAACTGAACCTTGTGGGCTAGATTGCACTGATGCTGAAATAGGATAATTTTTGATATGGTGACGTTTTTGGCCACACGTGAAACACACTCTCGTATCCTAATGGCAATTCTGACTGCCATGTCACTTGTTGCACCTTTGACAAATAAGACCAGAACATGTAGACGAAGGCCTCTGAAAAAAATTCTGATTAGAACTCTTACTCAAATTACCCTAAGCCTGACCCTGCCTCTGAACAACAGTAATCGACTATTTTTGCTTCCCATCATTTTGTGCCGTGTGTGACTGGGATAGCTCTAGGCGATCTCTCTTGCCTGCCTTGGTGTCTTTCCTCTCTTTGAAATCTCTTGCCTCAGATTCAATAGTCTTCGCAATGTCCACGCACTAAACATAAGTCTTAATCGAGACTAGAATAATGCGCTGCCTAATACTAGGCTTAAGACCCCAAGTGAACATCTGTACTCTATCCTTTTCATTAGCCACCAACTGCTTACCATAACAAAATAGTCGTGTAAACTTTATCCCATACTCAGCGACACTCTCGTTCTCCTCTTGCCTCAGATAAAGAAAATCAAGATACATATGTTCTTTTACACTCCTAGGAAAATACGATCGAAGAACAAAACCTTAAACTGATGCCATGTCATCGCCCTGCATTATTCCACCGTCTTGCTATCCTTAATTATTTTCCACCACTGGTCTGCCTCCCCATTTAGCTTATATACATACTGTGAGGTTATATCTTTTCCTTATCAGTGCAACCCATAGGCCTAAACACCTTTTCAAGTCGAGAAATCCACTTCTCCACCACCATCGAATCATTGGTACCCCCAAAAGGTTCTACATTCTTCTTATCAAATTGCTCTAACAAGTTATGGGTCTGAGTCTGCCGTGATTCGAATTCTATTGTGGGTTGGATTGATTCTGCTGATTTAGCTGGGCTTGCTGATTAGACAGGGGTTGAGTCAGTTGAGCTTGCTGATTTGCCATGAGGGTCAGAAGATCTGGTGAATTCTCGTTCCCTATGATATTTTGATGCTCTGCATTCCAATTGCCGGTTCGCCTATTATTACGACCGCTTGCCATTACTACAAGAGAAAACTAATATCAGATGCTGACTAAGGCTCTGTTTGACAAAACTTTCAGTTTTCAGTTTTTTTTTTAGAAAACTGGAAAGAGGTTTGGTTTTTTTTCCTGCCAGTCTAAAAAATTGGTGGGCGTTTGACAGAGTTTATTTAAAAAAAAAAAAAACTAAGTGCGTTTGACAAGACAACTTTTTTTTTATATAAATTTTCACATAATGAAACATAATTAAACAAATATATTACAATGCCTTTCATATAATTAAACATAATTCTACAAATATGTTACAATGTCTTACAAATAATTAAACAATTACATTACAATAACTTTTACAATGTCTTACACATAATTAAACATAATTAAACTAATATATTACATTGTCTTACATCCCCAGTGCTTCATTCTTGTGGTATTAACCGAATCTCAACCACGAATCAACGTCTGCCGTTCCAAATTTTTTCAGCAATGCGGTCTCTAACTTTCTCCATTCTCTTTTGTTGTTGAGGGTTACTAAGATACACCTGATTTTGATTTTGTGCATCGCGGATTTGAGCACCTTCAACAATCATATCTTCCCTTGCAAAATTCAGAAATTCCGGATCACCTCGATCTTGTCGTCGGATAAAATTGTGGATAGTGCAGCATGCAATTGGTATGTATTTTTGAGTTTTAATCGGAAGAGGTGGCATCTTATTTAAAATTGCAAAGCGTTTTTTTAGGACTCCGAAGGACCTTTCAATGACATTTCACAGTGACGAATGCCTATAATTGAACAATTCCTCTATACCTGTTGGTGGCCCGAGTCGTTCAAAATTGGGTAAATGGTATCATTCTCCTCTATACGGTGCCAAGAACCCCGTTACGTTCGTATAACCAGAGTCAACAACATAATAACGACCTGAAAAGTTAGGTAACACATGTAAGTATTACTACTTGACAATTGAGTTAATATAGGATCAAACTCGTACCAATGCATGCAAATGTGTACCTCCTACAGGCATTGGAAACCTATTAACGGGGTTCGTAATTGTCTCAAAAATCACTTTGGCATCATGTGCACTACCTTCCCAACCAGCCATAACATAAGTGAAGCACATGTCAAAAGAACACACGCACAAGATATTCGTCGTTGTGTCAATCATCTTTCCACGGTAAGGAATTTTCTCGGCATCTGATATGCATGCCTCAATACGGTCAATTGCTTAAATACATTTCTAACACATAAGAAAATCCATATCATCTACAGATATCAAAGTATTTGCCAATTTGATTTTCATGGGAATAAAGTTTACCTTAAAATAAGGCCAATACTTGGGGTTATTTTCAACTTCGGGTGCAACTTCAGCTTGATTTGGAGGCAAAATAATTTGCGGTGCAAGCCGGCACACTTTCTTCAAGACATGATTGAAGTAATATGATATGGTCTCGCCTACATGTTGGAACCGCTCTGCAGTGACACGGTTGGTTGAGCCATGATCAAGTATATACAGGAAAATTGCTACTTGTTCTTGGATAGTCAAATATCTAGAATCACGCATGCCTGTTTCAGCCCTCAAAAGTTCACAAAATGCCAAGAAAATTGGTGGTCTCATCCTCAACATATCAAAGCATCTACCCTCATGACCACGTATTAACTCTAACACATAATCATGTCCTGTAAGTGCTGAATCTCTCATGGGCCTTTTGTTCTGTTACATGTCTTTATATTCTGCATATCCTATCGCGCCCATAACCTCTGCCGCTTCAAACAACTCCTCTTCCTCAATCTCATCAAACTCATCAAGCAATTGATAAGCATCATAAATACCAACCATATACGGGTCCATCCTGTTTAACAATTTAGGCAAAATTAATGTTCCAACATAACAACATAGGCAGAACAAATCCAATTGTTATAACTTATCAAGCTCCATTTATTACAATCATAAGTGAGGGGAAACCCCACTAATTCAAGTACATAATGTAAAAGATAACATTACATGAAAATAAATAATGTCACTTCAAACAAGCACGCCAATAGAAAATACGTAAGCACCGCACAATATCACTTCAAATTACGGACCACATCAACTTTCCTAACATCTGGAATATCCATAAACATGTCCCTCCAAAGTGCATCGCTACACAGTCTCTCAAAGCCTTTAGCATACTGCTCCCCATCAATGCCTTCAAGAGCTCCTAAGGTTTTAATAGCATCTTTAACCTTCTTCTTGGACTCATCACTTTCAGCTGTGGCATCTGTGGTACCTTTACCCTCAAAACAAGATGAACTGGACATCAACTTCTTCTCAAAAAGCTCAGTCCTCTTTCTCGAACTCTCAGCAAGACCACCTAAGAAGGTTGACAATGTTGCACTATAGCTTTCCTTCCCGCCACTCCTCTTTGTAGAAGATCTACTCCTCTTTCGATCCACAGGCAAGTCCTTGTCCTTGAGATCATCATCTTCCTTCTTTATCTGCACCTCGTCCTCATCACTGTCAAAAGGTAAATTTGCTGAAGATTGAGTATTCAAACCCATTGCCACCATAGACCCAAAGATAGTTTGTAGCTGTAAATAGTAAGGACAACCTCTTTTCTGATACTTCTTAGCCCAACCATTTTCCTATGTATACAAAAAGTAAACAAATCAAATGACCTTAAACAATGGGGATACGTAAAAAAGATGATAAAGAATGGTGGAGTATATAACGCAACTTAAAATATATACCTTAATTAACCTATCCCACATCTCATCGTCAGCAACAATATTGCCCGTAGTAGGATCTCTTCCTATTCCAGTGGTTGTCGTAAGCAATTTTGTGTACAACTTATAGTCAGTTCCCAAGGCCTGATACTTATTCTTCAGTTGATCTTGATTATAAGGGTAACCAGTTGCCGCAGTCAATTGAGTTCTCAATAATTTCCAAGCAGTTTGCGTGAATATGTTATTTATCCTCTGATTTTTCTTAACCTCCTCATCCAACAGTTCAATATAGCGAGAAATACTCTTTTCAGGCCACGGCTTTAAAACATCCTTTCTACTAACTTCCACAACGTCATCATCCTTACCAGAGTTGCTCATCTTGAAACGATAACTTTAACAAATCCATAACAAACTACAATTGGTCTTTCAATTGAATAACATGAAAATTAAAGAGGAAAGACAGCAATCCACTCATTACAATGAAAATTAATATAATGAAGACCAATATAACAAAGCCAGTAAAATTGATGAAGCAAATGACAGAAGCTTAAGGAAGCAAATGACAGAAGCTTAAGGCAGCTGTCTTAAGCAAATTGATAGCAAAATTGAGATCAAGGGTTCAGTCCCTCCGAGTATATCCACAATGAAATTGATGAAGCAAAGCAAAGATAAATACCAGTAAATGCCAGAGTCTTGAAATTCTCAATTGTGATTGGTAATTCGTGAAGGATTCAAGAGACTCCAACTATAAATTCAAGTGTCCTAACACAAGTTCTTGCAAACAGGATTTGAGACATTTCCAAAATCCTCATTAACATGCTACTTGTCGTAATATCCTCTGCCATAATTCGTTATAAGATAAAGGGTCCATCAAAGCTTAAGGAAGCTGAGCGTTGATATTAACTTGAAAGTAAGTACAATTAACACGAAAACAAAATGAGGTAAAGTAATAAGTCAGGAGCCATATTAATAAGTCTTACCAAATTGATCAACATCAAGATCAAGCAATTTCAGTGAAAGTTTTGCTCTATATAAGCAATCAGTGCAAGGGCCACATAATCAGGTAACCTATGAAAGGGGTATTGGTGTGCAAAATTAGGTGTGCTAATTTTTGGTTTTTGTGAGGTTTTGCATGTAATTGATGGAATATCTAGTGTTACTGCTGATGGTATGCACATCATTTGTGTTAGATCTTGGAAATGAAGGTGGTGAAGAAGACATACCCGGCGCAAATAAAGGAGATGGCGACGGCGGCGCTACAAGATGGATGCACTGCAAGGTAGAGGCGGTGACAGGTGGAGGCGGTGGGCTGCGGGGTCAGTTGGTGAACGGTGCGGCCGATCGAGCATTGTTGGAGCTGAAAGTTCGGGTATTTTAGCTAATACCCGGCACAAATATAGGAGATGGCGGCGACGGTGACGCTGCGAGATGGATGCACTGTAAGATCTTGGCAGTGACCGGTGGCCGGTGGAGGCGATGGTGGCGTTGGGCTGCGGAGTCACGGTGAAGGGTGCGGCTGGTGGATCAAGGTGAAAGAGATGGAAAGAAACCCTAGTTTTTTTGGGTTTTTATACCAGCAAACAATTGGTATTTTTTACTATTGCTGCCTTGGCTTGAACCCTTAATCTCATTAAAGTGTTCCTCAGGCCCGCGTTAAACTATCAGGCCCGCGTGAAAACGGATAAAAAAAAGAGCAAGAGAAAGAGCTTTCAGCACTTTTTATAAACGGACCCTCTTTAAAAAGAGTTGGGCCTATTTTAAAAAGGCAATGCAAACCAAACACCCCAAACTTCTTGCTCTTTTGCCCAATTTAAAAATTAGGCATAAAAAGAGCAAAAAGAAAGAGTGTCAAACCAGCCCTAAGACATTACACTTAAATCTACTTATCCTACCCATCTCACACTCTTATCTGATCCTAAGTATGAGTCTACAAAATCTCATACCTAAGCTATGATACCAACTTGTAATGCCCCCTCGGAGCATTAATATCGAATAAACGGAGTCAGAAAACCTAATCTCCCAAACGGTCATTCAGAGCATGTACTAATAATTCCTAAAAGTATATCAATAATTGTCATAGTGGCCTAAAGCTTTTATACAATCCAAATTTCTCCAACAAGGAGTTTCAAAATAAAACCTAAGTAATATCAACTTGTCTTGATTAATACATCTGAAATGTCATTACTAACTCTGAAATAAGGCAGCTAACTTTCGGCCACACGACTAGCACTGCAAATCAAATCCCACCTACTGATCATCTGAAAGAAAAACGATAAGTGAGTGAGCCAAATGCTCAGTAAGGTCGCTCAAAGGACCAATCAAAAGAATGCAAACATGTCTGATGAAACGGGATACGGAGGCACAAAAGTTTCAACAAAATAGATGTCAGACTGAATTTTGAATGACAAAATCTATCTTTATACGGAGAAAGACACTAAAGACCTATTTAGAATAAGGTCACATATGCCATCACTGACACGTGAGAACAGGTTCAGAAAGTAAGATCGCAATTTCTAGCTCATCCCGCTGAGCTAGCCCGCGCTCTAATCCACATGGGTAAGTCAGAAATAGTAAAGTCACATACACTGTGACAAGACTCCTAGAGTTACCTATTAATGCCTAATACATGGATCAGAGATCAAAACAAAGATCTCTAGATATTACTATCAAATAACTGAACAATCGAACAGTAAACAGAGTTCACAAAGTAATGACAATCATTAACTGCAGAAACGAATGATATCAACATAGACAAATTTAAAGTTAAGCAATTCGACCGTAATTGATAGAGAAACATATTACTTATGAGGCGGCCCAAAGCATAAAGGAAAGAAGAATAAGATAAACCAGTCCGAACAAATTTAGATTTCAAAAACTAAGCTCTTACACGAACAATTGGTCCATCGCTAATTTGGATTTCAAAAGTAAACCCTAAATCTTCAAGCATCACCTTAGAACTCAAGAGATTCCTAAGCCTTCTCTTCTCTCTCTCTCTCTCTCTCTCTCTCTCTCGCTCTCTCTCTCTCTCTCTCTCTCTTCATCGCAAAGGAAAAAAGAAATAAAGAACCAAAAAAGAAAAGGCTGGAAAGGAAATACAAAAACTATTTATATGGAACAAAATTTAAGGTTTCATTCGACCGAAAAAAAATGTTTCATTCGACCGAATTCGGCAATTGTGAAATCGTTTCTTCAAAACTTGTTTTTATTCGACCGAATCCGACTGTTGTGAAATAGTTTCTTCAAAACTTGTTTTTCATTTGACTGAAAATCATTTTCATTCGAAACAAAATAATTTCATTCGAAGCAAAATCTTTTTTCATTCGATTGAATCCTCCAGTCGCTCCAAAACATCCTTATCCTTCTAGTTTGATTTGAATGAATCCAAGATTCATTCGACCAAAAATTTCATAAACATTCCCAACCATTTCTTAATATTACCAAAAAGACCCCAAAACTATTTATTTAAATTAGTAATTTAGTATAAGGAAAAGAAAATTTTCAGGGTATTACAACGAGCCACCAAACTTTTTGCCTTGTTATGTTCAACTTAGAATTCATAAAATAATTTTTTTTCATAAATATGTTTAGTAGGTGACTTCTAAATACATCACAAAAATAAGATGTTTATCCTTTTTTGTTGGGTTTGGGTAGTTTTTATTTTTTATGGGGGGGGGGGGGTTGGTTTGGTTAAGTTTTTCTGCAGCTTTGTAATGTTTCAAATAGGTTGGTGTTGGGGGAATTTATTCCTTTCCTCGATGCTTTCAGAAGGGTAGTTCTTTATTGCTTGATAAGTATTTCAGTTCTTTCCGTTACTTCTTCCTTAGTGAGAGAAGTACTTCAACTACGATCACCATTTTTTGTATATCTCTTGGCCTATTGCATGTTACAGATTTCATGGTCTGAAGATGCTTCTTGGGCACGAATGGTGGTGGTCAGATGAAGCTATAATATTGGTGCTTATTGTCTCTCCTGATCAAAACCGATGGTTTGTTTTTTTCTGGCTGTGGATGGGCCGCTGAGAGCTTTGCTAATGGAGTGGTAATCAAGTATGAAGTAGTACGGTAGGATCAACAAGTTGATGATGGTTGTCTTAATTTGTTAGGTGAAGGAAGGAAAGAAAGGCAAAAACAAAGAAGAAAAAAAGGTGACGAAAAGGAACTTGGGCCACTACGATCTTTGCATCTTATAAGTGGGAGCATAGTGGTATCGAAAATTTGGAGAAGTGTTAAGAAAAGTCTTTTTATGCCTATTAGAGTTACTTTGTATAGATCCACTTGGATATGCCCCAGATGTTATTGTCAAGATTATTACTTAGGATCTATCAAGGCCAGTTATAACCTAATATTATTTTCTCATCATGTAAACTAGAACAAATAGCCAGGACTGCTTCAAAAACTTTAGTCAATTTCTGAATGGGGTTCTAGGAAGTAATTTAAATTCTTTGGTACAAGATATGTTATACCTAAAGAATTTTCTTGATCTTGTAACTTGTTCTCTCCATTTGGTAATGCAATATTTCTACTATATAACCCAAAAAAAAAAGTCCCGCCCTGAGTACCTTAATAATTTTATGTAGTTATTTTATTAGTGAGGCAATGAATCAAAACAAGTCCATTTTCTTCGAAACAAGTTTAAATTTGAGTCAAGATCATGCACCTTGGTCTTCCTTTTTTAGTGATATCCATAAGCCTTTTTTCAGTCACTTGATATTTTAGCGCTTCATATCAGTATTCAGTGCTATCACAGCTCGACTTCATTTCAAGGAAATTAGCTGATTAAACTTTGGTCTCTAACGGGTGTGGCAAAGTGTTGCTAGCCATTATGGCTATGCATACATGGCCTTGTTCAAAACCCACATTCTGCCACACTTTCTAAATACGATAGCCAAAAGGTCAACTAAGCCAAAGTGGTAAATTAGGAACATACAAAAAGGCAAACTAGGAATATCCCGATCTTAAGTTTGAACTTTTAGGTAATTTACAATAATTTTACTTTTTAGCGGCAAATTTACGAGTAGGAATATTTGTGTCTTTTAGCGACGAGCAACTTTGGTTTACTAGTCTTGGGCGGCTTGCAGCGACAAAATTTAGAGAACATATAATTACGATCTTAGCAACAAATTTGAAATCATAAAATATAAGTTATGATAACAATTATGAACAACACCGATTGAGGTATTAGTAACAATTAGCGAATCAATAACTTATGACGTTTAGCGACGAAATTCTTTTGTTAGCATTGATACTTCTACATGACATTTTCTTAAGCGACAAGTAGTGAAGCGGGTTAGCGTAACAGTCTTTAATAAATTTGCTAACATATGGTTCGTCGTAAGTATTTTATTCTTTGGACCATTTTTCGTAATAATAAGTTAGGTTAGAAGTTTTAGCGACAAATAGACGTGTAGGGTTTTCTTTTCATTTTCTAACTAGGGTTTTCATTATATATATACACTATATTATGTGGCAGCCGTCACAAGTCTCCTCCCATTTTTTTTCCTTCTTTTTGAAGCTTTACCGAGAGAGAGAGAGAGTTACCGAGGGAGAGAAAGGAGCGAGGATCGAAGAGATATGTTTCCGGCAAAACCTCAGGTAAGATCTCTACATTTCATCCGAATCACATTCTATTTGGTATGGGGTATGCGGTTTAAGGCTGTGTTTATGGGAATAGGTATGTTTATCACATGTAATGGAAGAGATAGTGTAACGTTCCGTTAGTGTAGATCAGCCATGGTTGCGGGTTGATGTGTAGGAGCTGTGAGGGGAATGAACTGTGGGTAGCATTGGAACGACTACAGTAGGAGAGCGAGGGGGAGAGCAAACTGTGATGGGTTTATGTTGTTTAGAGAGAGGGAGAGGGATCATGGCTGCCGTCAACCGATGTTGCACCGCCACCAAAGATCAACCATGAAGGGGCCGCTTTTAGAGAGAAAATGGCTGTGAATTTGCGTTTGGAAGCTGCGGTGCAGAGAGAAAGAGTGAGGGTGCAACGGTGTGTGCGTTAGGGTGCATTGCGGGTGCATTGTGTGTGGGGTGCTTGAGTGTGTACTGTATGTACTGAGTGCATGTGTGTGTGGTTAGCAAGAAGAAGCCACTGCCATGAGGCAGTGGCTATGCTGTGACTTGCGGATGTGGGTGAAAAATTAGTGTTTGTGGTGTTGAGAGATGGATATGCATGGGGACTGGGGTGTGCTGAGTGTGTGATTTCATGTGTGTTTTTATGTAATGAGGGAGCATGGGGCTGCATAAGCAGACATAAAATGGATGGTGTATGTATGTGTTTTTGATATGTTAGTATTTATGTGTGCAAATGATAGGTGATTGGTATGTGTTTGAGTGTTGTAGTGTGGTTGTAATGGATATGGGTGACCGGTGTGGTACGGGTACATTACAGAGAAGAAACATGGAAGTGGTGCATTACAGGGAAATGGGTTCATGGAGAAAAGGGTGTGCGTGTGTGTTCCGGTGAGTGTGTGTGTATTAATGGGTATGGTGGAGAGTGGAACAAGAAGAAAGGAATAGGAAGGAGCCTGTGGTGAGTACACCTGTGTGTGTGAGAGTGAGTTTTGGCCAGCAACTAGAGATAAAAAAAGGAAGGACAAGAGGAAGAGAGAGATGGAACGGATAATTTTGGGTTAACGTTGGATTGACACGTGCATATGTTAACGCATGCTTATCGTTAGCGTGTGAAAATTTTTAGTATAACACATTAGAGAAAATTAGAATTCCTGGAAAAAGTTTATAATTTTCTGAGTTCGTACGAATATTTAGTATTTTCTGCAATTTCAGAATCGTGAAATTCTTTTGGAGACTTTAAACCCTGAAAATGTTTTTGTAAAAATTACAGTAATGTATTTATGGAATAAATAAGACTCAGTTCGATTTTAACAATATTTGGAGTTGATTTGCTATGATTTCCATATCGCATTGGTTTTAGCAAAAAAAAAATTTAAAACTTTTTTTTATGTCTTTTAAATTCTGATTTCACTTTCTACGTTTTCTTGCATTTAAAGAAATTACTTTTAAATAGAAAAGATTCAAAATTTTAGAAAATTCATATTTTGACCTTTTATGATGTTTTAAGTTATAAAAATATTTTTACGCAATTTATAAAGAATTTTGAGATATCGTTACGCATTAATACACGGTTCTCGATTAGGTTAGCCGTGCGCGGGAACCGTTTTGAGTGCGCGATTTCGGAGAGAGAGTGGGGTACACAGTGGGTAGCTGATATTAGGGTTTATAGGGTATTTTAAATAAAGTATGTTCTAACAAATAAATTGCCAATCTAGGTTTATTGAGAAAATATTGATCGAGGTTTGGTAGCATCGCGTAATTTGAATTGAGGAAATGTGTCAGCGACAAGTAAGTGACCCTTTGATTCAACTAGTATTTTTACATATAATGTATATGTTTTCTAAAGTTAAAAAGTGGTACTTATCAACATTCACTGTTTTGATTATGCTTAACTGTTCTGGCTTAATTTACCAAAAAGCTTCTAGTGATTTATTTCTCGTTAAAAATCGGACCAGCATGTAACTGACATTTTGCTTAGAAAATGCAATGAAAGTCAGATTTGAAATGTTTTGGTATTTGACGTATTTGTGAATATTGAACATTTTGAAAGCTATCGAAAGGAGTGTGTGGATGGTTTTGTTGAGTGGTTGTGTTTACGATGAACCAAAAGGTAGTTCTTGTATATTCGATTGTTGTGCCGCATATCCACGGGGGAAAGTTGGATTGTTGGGTCCAGGTCAACGGGACTATACGTTGACGCACAGTACTGTTGCTCGTGGTGCGCCATTGCGTCCACAACAATATGTATCCCGGACGAAGGAGGGATTGTGGGCCCTAGTCAGGGGGCGCATACCCTGACCGAATAATATTTATCCCAGGTGGAGTAGGGATTGTGGGCCCTAATCAGGGGGGAATGTACGCTGACCGCAGCATATCGTTTGAGCTGATGTTGGGACTGAACCGGTTGTCATGAGTCTTGTGCTAATGATTTTATATTTCAGGTTTTGATTCATGTACTCTATTTTGTTTCACCCATTGAATACCAAGTCTATGATTTTTATATATCTTAATGATGCTATAATATAAAGTGAGTTATCTTCTGACATGCTATGGTCCACCTAGTTGAATCATTGGTTACTTACTGAGCACGTGGAAGCTCACCCCTTACTTATCATTTCAGGTTTGAAAGTAAGGTGATAGTGAGGAGCATAGGAAGGGAAAATTTGGCGCGAAGCATCGGACACTGCTTCGAATGAGTTGCTAAACATTTAGATTGTTGGTCTAGCCTTAGTTGTTGACAGATCGGAGTTATGAAGAGTTTTAGCATAAGTGTTGTATTCAAATGAAAATGAAAATGTAATTAAGGTTTGTAGAAGTTTTAATTTCCGCTGCAGATTATATGTTGTTTTAGCGAGTAAGGCCTGGCAGAGCCCTCGGTTGGAATCCATTGGGTCTGCGGCCGGTCACGGGCCTAACTCGCGGGCCTGCCCGTGGCTTGGGGTCGTGACAGAAATGGTATCAGAGCATTACAGTTTTGGGATATTGAGGTTAAAGTAATGATCTTAATGGTTAGAGTATAGAACCCTAATTGATGATCCGAATTTCATTGGTGAAGTTTCTTTAGATTGCTATTGGTTATGATGACTTATGTTTCGAAGGTTAGAGATATCATTAGGAAGACTTATCTTTATTGGGTAAAATTGGAGGGATATGAAATTAATTGACTAAACCTAATCAAGGTTGTAGAACAACATAAGCGTAGTAGCTAATAGAGATAATGTAAGGCCGTGATCTCTTGAGGTTCTTGGAGTTCTTAGCTTGTAACTCGGAGCTCTTAGTTAGGACCGTTAAAGTGCGAAGTGAAATTTTTTCTGTTATGGCGAGATTTTTGTGTTTATAAGTTTCTGGATTTCGTAGAATAGTAATACATTGAATTGAAATGTGCGATTAGGACGATCAAAATTTTGTTTGAGAGCATAGGGCCTCTAGGTTGACCTTGCTATGAATGCACACGAGAGATTGGCGTTGGATCTTACATCCTTATTTCGATGGGTACAAGTTACGTGCATATATTGGACTGTGGCAGAGGTGAATTGAAGTTATGAGTCATGATGGTTTGAGCAATTTTGGGTTTGAGCGATAGCCAGGATCCTACATTGAATGGTGTACATGGCTTTATCTGATTTGAGGTGTGAACTATCATAGGATAAAATGATGTAATTGAGGAAAATAACTAGTTGCTCACTATCTTGACTGGATTAAGTATTTTATTCTCTGAAAAAAAAAAGATGCAATTTATGTCTATAGAATGATTGTGATTTGAGCCACGAAAATAAAGAGTACCTGTTGAGGTGACACACTATATGGGTCATGAATTTTCGAGGATGAAATTCTTTTAACAGGAGTGGAATGTAATGCCCAGGCCTCAAAGTAAGACTACTGTTAGTTGTGATAAATTTACTTAGACTATTAGTGACCATTGCTCGGTTGGTAAGATTTCACTGTTTAGTGATGAATTGGTTGAATAAGTGGAGACGGAGTAACATGTTGAAATAGTCGAGTATGACGGAACTTGTGATTTAAGAGTATTGATATTCGAGGTACAACTTATCAGTGGGTTAAAGAGTGTTAAAGGCGTCTCGCACAGTTTGATGCTTTAAGGTCTTCAGTGCATGTACCTGTATAGCCGCTTGAGATTATATCCGGGTTTGGTTGTCCACCATTAGGATGTTATGTTGATGGTTATCTGAGATTAAACATGATTAAGATCAGCTGTGTAAGGAACAGCAAATTTCGAGGACAAAATTTCTTTAAGGGGGAGATAATGTAATATCCCGATCTTAAGTTTGAACTTTTAGGTAATTTACGATAATTTTACTTTCTAGCGGCAAATTTACGAGTAGGAATATTTGCGTCTTTTAGCGACGAGCAACTTTGGTTTACTAGTCTTGGGCGGCTTGCAGCGACAAAATTTAGAGAACATATAATTACGATCTTAGCAACAAATTTGAAATCATAAAATATAAGTTATGATAACAATTATGAACAACACCGATTGAGGTATTAGTAACAATTAGCGAATCAATAACTTATGACGTTTAGCGACGAAATTCTTTTGTTAGCATTGATACTTCTACGTGACATTTTTTTAAGCGACAAGTAGTGAAGCGGGTTAGCGTAACAGTCTTTAATAAATTTGCTAACATATGGTTCGTCGTAAGTATTTTATTCGTTGGACCATTTTTCGTAATAATAAGTTAGGTTAGAAGTTTTAGCGACAAATAGACGTGTAGGGTTTTCTTTTCATTTTCTAACTAGGGTTTTCATTATATATATACACTATATTATGTGGCAGCCGTCACAAGTCTCCTCCCATTTTTTTATGGGAATAGGTATGTTTATCACATGTAATGGAAGAGATAGTGTAACGTTCCGTTAGTGTAGATCAGCCATGGTTGCGGGTTGATGTGTAGGAGCTGTGAGGGGAATGAACTGTGGGTACATTGGAACGACTACAGTAGGAGAGCGAGGGGGAGAGCAAACTGTGATGGGTTTATGTTGTTTAGAGAGAGGGAGAGGGATCATGGCTGCCGTCAACCGATGTTGCGCCGCCACCAAAGATCAACCGTGAAGGGGCCGCTTTTAGAGAGAAAATGGCTGTGAATTTGCGTTTGGAAGCTGCGGTGCTGAGAGAAAGAGTGAGGGTGCAACGGTGTGTGCGTTAGGGTGCATTGTGTGTGGGGTGCTTGAGTGTGTACTGTATGCACTGAGTGCATGTGTGTGTGGTTAGGCAAGAAGAAGCCACTGCCATGAGGCAGTGGCTATGCTATGACTTGCGGATGTGGGTGAAAAATTAGTGTTTGTGGTGTTGAGAGATGGATATGCATGGGGACTGGGGTGTGCTGAGTGTGTGATTTCATGTGTGTTTTTATGTAATGAGGGAGCATGGGGCTGCATAAGCAGACATAAAATGGGTGGTGTATGTATGTGTTTTTGATATGTTAGTATTTATGTGTGCAAATGATAGGTATTGGTATGTGTTTGAGTGTTGTAGTGTGGTTGTAATGGATATGGGTGACTGGTGTGGTACGGGTACATTACAGAGAAGAGACAAGGAAGTGGTGCATTACAGGGAAATGGGTTCATGGAGAAAAGGGTGTGCGTGTGTGTTCCGGTGAGTGTGTGTGTATTAATGGGTATGGTGGAGAGTGGAACAAGAAGAAAGGAATAGGAAGGAGCCTGTGGTGAGTACACCTGTGTGTGTGAGAGTGAGTTTTGGCCAGCAACTAGTGATAAAAAAAGGAAGGACAAGAGGAAGAGAGAGATGGAACGGATAATTTTGGGTTAACGTTGGATTGACACGTGCATATGTTAACGCATGCTTATCGTTAGCGTGTGAAAATTTTTAGTATAACACGTTAGACAAAATTAGAATTCTTGGAAAAAGTTTATAATTTTCTGAGATCGTACGAATATTTTGTATTTTCTGCAATTTCAGAATCGTGAAATTCTTTTGGAGACTTTAAACCCTGAAAATGTTTTTGTAAAAATTACAGTAATGTATTTATGGAATAAATAAGACTCAGTTCCATTTTAACAATATTTGGAGTTGATTTGCTATGATTTCCATATCGCATTGGTTTTAGCAAAAAAAAAATTTAAAACTTTTTTTATGTCTTTTAAATTCTGATTTCACTTTCTATAATTTTTATACATATTTTAAGGTTGTTACAAAAATTATTGGACTTAGTTTGCAGCTGGAAGTAATTATGGCTATTTATGGGTTTTCTTGCATTTAAAGAAATTACTTTTAATTCGAAAAGATTCAAAATTTTAGAAAATTCATATTTTGACTTTTTATGATGTTTTAAGTTATAAAAATGTTTTTACGTAATTTATAATGAATTTTGAGATATCGTTACGCATTAAAGAGCATACATGGTTCTCGATTAGGTTAGCCGTGCGCGGGAACCGTTTTGAGTGCTCGATTTCGGAGAGAGAGTGGGGTACACAGTGGGTAGCTGATATTATGGTTTATAGGGTATTTTAAATAAAGCATGTTCTAACAAATAAATTGCCAATCTAGGTTTATTGAGAAAATATTGATCGAGGTTTGGTAGCATCGCGTAATTTGAATCGAGGAAATGTGTCAGCGACAAGTAAGTGACCCTTTGATTCAACTAGTATTTTTACATATAATGTATATGTTTTCTAAAGTTAAAAAGTGGTACTTATCAACATTCACTGTTTTGATTATGCTTAACTGTTCTGGCTTAATTTACCAAAAAGCTTCTAGTGATTTATTTCTCGTTAAAAATCGGACCAGCATGTAACTGACATTTTGCTTAGAAAATGCAATGAAAGTCAGATTTGAAATGTTTTGGTATTTGACGTATTTGTGAATATTGAACATTTTGAAAGCTATCGAAAGCGGCGTGTGGATGGTTTTGTTGAGTGGTTGTGTTTACGATGAACCAAAAGGTAGTTCTTGTTCATTCGATTGCTGTGCCCCATATCCACGGGGGAAAGTTGGATTGTTTGGTCCTGGTCAACGGGACTATACGTTGACGCACAGTACTGTTGCTCGTGGTGCGCCATTGCGTCCACAACAATATGTATCCCGGACGAAGGAGGGATTGTGGGCCCTAGTCAGGGGGGCGCATACCCTGACCGAATAATATTTATCCCCGGTGGAGTAGGGATTGTGGGCCCTAGTCAGGGGGGAATGTACGCTGACCACAGCATATCGTTTGAGCTAATGTTGGGACTGAACCGGTTGTCATGAGTCTTGTGCTAATGATTTTATATTTCAGGTTTTGATTCATGTACTCTATTTTGTTTCACCCATTGAATACCAAGTCTATGATTTTTAGATATCTTAATGATGCTATAATATAAAGTGAGTTATCTTCTGACATGCTATGGTCCACCTAGTTGAATCATTGGTTACTTACTGAGCACGTGGAAGCTCACCCCTTACTTATCATTTCAGGTTTGAAAGTAAGGTGATAGTGAGGAGCATAGGAAGGGAAAATTTGGCGCGAAGCTTCGGACACTGCTTCGAATGAGTTGCTAAACATTTAGATTGTTGGTCTAGCCTTAGTTGTTGACAGATCGGAGTTATGAAGAGTTTTAGCATAAGTGTTGTATTCAAATGAAAATGAAAATGTAATTAAGGTTTGTAGAAGTTTTAATTTCCGCTGCAGATTATATGTTGTTTTAGCGAGTAAGGCCTGGCAAAGCCCTCGGTTGGAGTCCATTGGGTCTGCGGCCGGTCACGTGCCTAACTCGCGGGCCTGCCCGTGGGTTGGGGTCGTGACAGAAATGGTATCAGAGCATTACGGTTTTGGGATATTGAGGTTAAAGTAATGATCTTAATGGTTAGAGTATAGAACCCTAATTGATGATCCGAATTTCATTGGTGAAGTTTCTTTAGATTGCTATTGGTTATGATGACTTATGTTTCGAAGGTTAGAGATATCATTAGGAAGACTTATCTTTATTGGGTAAAATTGGAGGGATATGAAATTAATTGCCTAAACCTAATCAAGGTTGTAGAACAACATAAGCGTAGTAGCTAATAGAGATAATGTAAGGCCGTGATCTCTTGAGGTTCTTGGAGTTCTTAGCTTGTAACTCGGAGCTCTTAGTTAGGGCCGTTAAAGTGCGAAGTGAAATTTTTTCTGTTATGGCGAGATTTTTGTGTTTATAAGTTTCTGGATTTCGTAGAATAGTAATACATTGAATTGAAATGTGCGATTAGGACGATCAAAATTTTGTTTGAGAGCATAGGGCCTCTAGGTTGACCTTGCTATGAATGCACACGAGAGATTGGCGTTGGATCTTACATCCTTATTTCGATAGGTACAAGTTACGTGCATATATTGGACTGTGGCAGAGGTGAATTGAAGTTATGAGTCATGATGGTTTGAGCAATTTTGGGTTTGAGCGATAGCCAGGATCCTACATTGAATGGTGTACATGGCTTTATCTGATTTGAGGTGTGAACTATCATAGGATAAAATGATGTAATTGAGGAAAAGAACTAGTTGCTCACTATCTTGACTGGATTAAGTATTTTATTCTCTGAAAAAAAAAAGAAGATGCAATTTATGTCTATAGAATGATTGTGATTTGAGCCACGAAAATAAAGAGTACCTGTTGAGGTGACACACTATATGGGTCATGAATTTTCGAGGATGAAATTCTTTTAACGGGAGTGGAATGTAATACCCAGGCCTCAAAGTAAGACTACTGTTAGTTGCGATAAATTTACTTAGACTATTAGTGACCATTGCTCAGTTGGTAAGATTTCACTGTTTAGTGATGAATTGGTTGTATAAGTGGAGACGGAGTAACATGTTGAAATACTCGAGTATGACGGAACTTGTGATTTAAGAGTATTGATATTCGAGGTACAACTTATCAGTGGGTTAAAGAGTGTTAAAGGCGTCTCACACAGTTTGATGCTTTAAGGTCTTCAGTGCATGTACCTGTATAGCCGCTTGAGATTATATCCGGGTTTGGTTGTCCACCATTAGGATGTTATGTTGATGGTTATCTGAGATTAAACATGATTAAGATCAGCTGTGTAAGGAACAGCAAATTTCGAGGACAAAATTTCTTTAAGGGGGAGATAATGTAATATCCCGATCTTAAGTTTGAACTTTTAGGTAATTTACGATAATTTTACTTTCTAGCGGCAAATTTACGAGTAGGAATATTTGCGTCTTTTAGCGACGAGCAACTTTGGTTTACTAGTCTTGGGCGGCTTGCAGCGACAAAATTTAGAGAACATATAATTACGATCTTAGCAACAAATTTGAAATCATAAAATATAAGTTATGATAACAATTATGAACAACACCGATTGAGGTATTAGTAACAATTAGCGAATCAATAACTTATGACGTTTAGCGACGAAATTCTTTTGTTAGCATTGATACTTCTACGTGACATTTTTTTAAGCGACAAGTAGTGAAGCGGGTTAGCGTAACAGTCTTTAATAAATTTGCTAACATATGGTTCGTCGTAAGTATTTTATTCGTTGGACCATTTTTCGTACTAATAAGTTAGGTTAGAAGTTTTAGCGACAAATAGACGTGTAGGGTTTTCTTTTCATTTTCTAACTAGGGTTTTCATTATATATATACACTATATTATGTGGCAGCCGTCACAAGTCTCCTCCCATTTTTTTATGGGAATAGGTATGTTTATCACATGTAATGGAAGAGATAGTGTAACGTTCCGTTAGTGTAGATCAGCCATGGTTGCGGGTTGATGTGTAGGAGCTGTGAGGGGAATGAACTGTGGGTACATTGGAACGACTACAGTAGGAGAGCGAGGGGGAGAGCAAACTGTGATGGGTTTATGTTGTTTAGAGAGAGGGAGAGGGATCATGGCTGCCGTCAACCGATGTTGCGCCGCCACCAAAGATCAACCGTGAAGGGGCCGCTTTTAGAGAGAAAATGGCTGTGAATTTGCGTTTGGAAGCTGCGGTGCAGAGAGAAAGAGTGAGGGTGCAACGGTGTGTGCGTTAGGGTGCATTGTGTGTGGGGTGCTTGAGTGTGTACTGTATGCACTGAGTGCATGTGTGTGTGGTTAGGCAAGAAGAAGCCACTGCCATGAGGCAGTGGCTATGCTGTGACTTGCGGATGTGGGTGAAAAATTAGTGTTTGTGGTGTTGAGAGATGGATATGCATGGGGACTGGGGTGTGCTGAGTGTGTGATTTCATGTGTGTTTTTATGTAATGAGGGAGCATGGGGCTGCATAAGCAGACATAAAATGGGTGGTGTATGTATGTGTTTTTGATATGTTAGTATTTATGTGTGCAAATGATAGGTATTGGTATGTGTTTGAGTGTTGTAGTGTGGTTGTAATGGATATGGGTGACTGGTGTGGTACGGGTACATTACAGAGAAGAGACAAGGAAGTGGTGCATTACAGGGAAATGGGTTCATGGAGAAAAGGGTGTGCGTGTGTGTTCCGGTGAGTGTGTGTGTATTAATGGGTATGGTGGAGAGTGGAACAAGAAGAAAGGAATAGGAAGGAGCCTGTGGTGAGTACACCTGTGTGTGTGAGAGTGAGTTTTGGCCAGCAACTAGTGATAAAAAAAGGAAGGACAAGAGGAAGAGAGAGATGGAACGGATAATTTTGGGTTAACGTTGGATTGACACGTGCATATGTTAACGCATGCTTATCGTTAGCGTGTGAAAATTTTTAGTATAACACGTTAGACAAAATTAGAATTCTTGGAAAAAGTTTATAATTTTCTGAGATCGTACGAATATTTTGTATTTTCTGCAATTTCAGAATCGTGAAATTCTTTTGGAGACTTTAAACCCTGAAAATGTTTTTGTAAAAATTACAGTAATGTATTTATGGAATAAATAAGACTCAGTTCCATTTTAACAATATTTGGAGTTGATTTGCTATGATTTCCATATCGCATTGGTTTTAGCAAAAAAAAAATTTAAAACTTTTTTTATGTCTTTTAAATTCTGATTTCACTTTCTATAATTTTTATACATATTTTAAGGTTGTTACAAAAATTATTGGACTTAGTTTGCAGCTGGAAGTAATTATGGCTATTTATGGGTTTTCTTGCATTTAAAGAAATTACTTTTAATTCGAAAAGATTCAAAATTTTAGAAAATTCATATTTTGACTTTTTATGATGTTTTAAGTTATAAAAATGTTTTTACGTAATTTATAATGAATTTTGAGATATCGTTACGCATTAAAGAGCATACATGGTTCTCGATTAGGTTAGCCGTGCGCGGGAACCGTTTTGAGTGCTCGATTTCGGAGAGAGAGTGGGGTACACAGTGGGTAGCTGATGTTATGGTTTATAGGGTATTTTAAATAAAGCATGTTCTAACAAATAAATTGCCAATCTAGGTTTATTGAGAAAATATTGATCGAGGTTTGGTAGCATCGCGTAATTTGAATCGAGGAAATGTGTCAGCGACAAGTAAGTGACCCTTTGATTCAACTAGTATTTTTACATATAATGTATATGTTTTCTAAAGTTAAAAAGTGGTACTTATCAACATTCACTGTTTTGATTATGCTTAACTGTTCTGGCTTAATTTACCAAAAAGCTTCTAGTGATTTATTTCTCGTAAAAAATCGGACCAGCATGTAACTGACATTTTGCTTAGAAAATGCAATGAAAGTCAGATTTGAAATGTTTTGGTATTTGACGTATTTGTGAATATTGAACATTTTGAAAGCTATCGAAAGCGGCGTGTGGATGGTTTTGTTGAGTGGTTGTGTTTACGATGAACCAAAAGGTAGTTCTTGTTCATTCGATTGCTGTGCCCCATATCCACGGGGGAAAGTTGGATTGTTTGGTCCTGGTCAACGGGACTATACGTTGACGCACAGTACTGTTGCTCGTGGTGCGCCATTGCGTCCACAACAATATGTATCCCGGACGAAGGAGGGATTGTGGGCCCTAGTCAGGGGGGCGCATACCCTGACCGAATAATATTTATCCCCGGTGGAGTAGGGATTGTGGGCCCTAGTCAGGGGGGAATGTACGCTGACCACAGCATATCGTTTGAGCTAATGTTGGGACTGAACCGGTTGTCATGAGTCTTGTGCTAATGATTTTATATTTCAGGTTTTGATTCATGTACTCTATTTTGTTTCACCCATTGAATACCAAGTCTATGATTTTTAGATATCTTAATGATGCTATAATATAAAGTGAGTTATCTTCTGACATGCTATGGTCCACCTAGTTGAATCATTGGTTACTTACTGAGCACGTGGAAGCTCACCCCTTACTTATCATTTCAGGTTTGAAAGTAAGGTGATAGTGAGGAGCATAGGAAGGGAAAATTTGGCGCGAAGCTTCGGACACTGCTTCGAATGAGTTGCTAAACATTTAGATTGTTGGTCTAGCCTTAGTTGTTGACAGATCGGAGTTATGAAGAGTTTTAGCATAAGTGTTGTATTCAAATGAAAATGAAAATGTAATTAAGGTTTGTAGAAGTTTTAATTTCCGCTGCAGATTATATGTTGTTTTAGCGAGTAAGGCCTGGCAAAGCCCTCGGTTGGAGTCCATTGGGTCTGCGGCCGGTCACGTGCCTAACTCGCGGGCCTGCCCGTGGGTTGGGGTCGTGACAGAAATGGTATCAGAGCATTACGGTTTTGGGATATTGAGGTTAAAGTAATGATCTTAATGGTTAGAGTATAGAACCCTAATTGATGATCCGAATTTCATTGGTGAAGTTTCTTTAGATTGCTATTGGTTATGATGACTTATGTTTCGAAGGTTAGAGATATCATTAGGAAGACTTATCTTTATTGGGTAAAATTGGAGGGATATGAAATTAATTGCCTAAACCTAATCAAGGTTGTAGAACAACATAAGCGTAGTAGCTAATAGAGATAATGTAAGGCCGTGATCTCTTGAGGTTCTTGGAGTTCTTAGCTTGTAACTCGGAGCTCTTAGTTAGGGCCGTTAAAGTGCGAAGTGAAATTTTTTCTGTTATGGCGAGATTTTTGTGTTTATAAGTTTCTGGATTTCGTAGAATAGTAATACATTGAATTGAAATGTGCGATTAGGACGATCAAAATTTTGTTTGAGAGCATAGGGCCTCTAGGTTGACCTTGCTATGAATGCACACGAGAGATTGGCGTTGGATCTTACATCCTTATTTCGATAGGTACAAGTTACGTGCATATATTGGACTGTGGCAGAGGTGAATTGAAGTTATGAGTCATGATGGTTTGAGCAATTTTGGGTTTGAGCGATAGCCAGGATCCTACATTGAATGGTGTACATGGCTTTATCTGATTTGAGGTGTGAACTATCATAGGATAAAATGATGTAATTGAGGAAAAGAACTAGTTGCTCACTATCTTGACTGGATTAAGTATTTTATTCTCTGAAAAAAAAAGAAGATGCAATTTATGTCTATAGAATGATTGTGATTTGAGCCACGAAAATAAAGAGTACCTGTTGAGGTGACACACTATATGGGTCATGAATTTTCGAGGATGAAATTCTTTTAACGGGAGTGGAATGTAATACCCAGGCCTCAAAGTAAGACTACTGTTAGTTGCGATAAATTTACTTAGACTATTAGTGACCATTGCTCAGTTGGTAAGATTTCACTGTTTAGTGATGAATTGGTTGTATAAGTGGAGACGGAGTAACATGTTGAAATACTCGAGTATGACGGAACTTGTGATTTAAGAGTATTGATATTCGAGGTACAACTTATCAGTGGGTTAAAGAGTGTTAAAGGCGTCTCACACAGTTTGATGCTTTAAGGTCTTCAGTGCATGTACCTGTATAGCCGCTTGAGATTATATCCGGGTTTGGTTGTCCACCATTAGGATGTTATGTTGATGGTTATCTGAGATTAAACATGATTAAGATCAGCTGTGTAAGGAACAGCAAATTTCGAGGACAAAATTTCTTTAAGGGGGAGATAATGTAATATCCCGATCTTAAGTTTGAACTTTTAGGTAATTTACGATAATTTTACTTTCTAGCGGCAAATTTACGAGTAGGAATATTTGCGTCTTTTAGCGACGAGCAACTTTGGTTTACTAGTCTTGGGCGGCTTGCAGCGACAAAATTTAGAGAACATATAATTACGATCTTAGCAACAAATTTGAAATCATAAAATATAAGTTATGATAACAATTATGAACAACACCGATTGAGGTATTAGTAACAATTAGCGAATCAATAACTTATGACGTTTAGCGACGAAATTCTTTTGTTAGCATTGATACTTCTACGTGACATTTTTTTAAGCGACAAGTAGTGAAGCGGGTTAGCGTAACAGTCTTTAATAAATTTGCTAACATATGGTTCGTCGTAAGTATTTTATTCGTTGGACCATTTTTCGTACTAATAAGTTAGGTTAGAAGTTTTAGCGACAAATAGACGTGTAGGGTTTTCTTTTCATTTTCTAACTAGGGTTTTCATTATATATATACACTATATTATGTGGCAGCCGTCACAAGTCTCCTCCCATTTTTTTATGGGAATAGGTATGTTTATCACATGTAATGGAAGAGATAGTGTAACGTTCCGTTAGTGTAGATCAGCCATGGTTGCGGGTTGATGTGTAGGAGCTGTGAGGGGAATGAACTGTGGGTACATTGGAACGACTACAGTAGGAGAGCGAGGGGGAGAGCAAACTGTGATGGGTTTATGTTGTTTAGAGAGAGGGAGAGGGATCATGGCTGCCGTCAACCGATGTTGCGCCGCCACCAAAGATCAACCGTGAAGGGGCCGCTTTTAGAGAGAAAATGGCTGTGAATTTGCGTTTGGAAGCTGCGGTGCAGAGAGAAAGAGTGAGGGTGCAACGGTGTGTGCGTTAGGGTGCATTGTGTGTGGGGTGCTTGAGTGTGTACTGTATGCACTGAGTGCATGTGTGTGTGGTTAGGCAAGAAGAAGCCACTGCCATGAGGCAGTGGCTATGCTGTGACTTGCGGATGTGGGTGAAAAATTAGTGTTTGTGGTGTTGAGAGATGGATATGCATGGGGACTGGGGTGTGCTGAGTGTGTGATTTCATGTGTGTTTTTATGTAATGAGGGAGCATGGGGCTGCATAAGCAGACATAAAATGGGTGGTGTATGTATGTGTTTTTGATATGTTAGTATTTATGTGTGCAAATGATAGGTATTGGTATGTGTTTGAGTGTTGTAGTGTGGTTGTAATGGATATGGGTGACTGGTGTGGTACGGGTACATTACAGAGAAGAGACAAGGAAGTGGTGCATTACAGGGAAATGGGTTCATGGAGAAAAGGGTGTGCGTGTGTGTTCCGGTGAGTGTGTGTGTATTAATGGGTATGGTGGAGAGTGGAACAAGAAGAAAGGAATAGGAAGGAGCCTGTGGTGAGTACACCTGTGTGTGTGAGAGTGAGTTTTGGCCAGCAACTAGTGATAAAAAAAGGAAGGACAAGAGGAAGAGAGAGATGGAACGGATAATTTTGGGTTAACGTTGGATTGACACGTGCATATGTTAACGCATGCTTATCGTTAGCGTGTGAAAATTTTTAGTATAACACGTTAGACAAAATTAGAATTCTTGGAAAAAGTTTATAATTTTCTGAGATCGTACGAATATTTTGTATTTTCTGCAATTTCAGAATCGTGAAATTCTTTTGGAGACTTTAAACCCTGAAAATGTTTTTGTAAAAATTACAGTAATGTATTTATGGAATAAATAAGACTCAGTTCCATTTTAACAATATTTGGAGTTGATTTGCTATGATTTCCATATCGCATTGGTTTTAGCAAAAAAAAAATTTAAAACTTTTTTTATGTCTTTTAAATTCTGATTTCACTTTCTATAATTTTTATACATATTTTAAGGTTGTTACAAAAATTATTGGACTTAGTTTGCAGCTGGAAGTAATTATGGCTATTTATGGGTTTTCTTGCATTTAAAGAAATTACTTTTAATTCGAAAAGATTCAAAATTTTAGAAAATTCATATTTTGACTTTTTATGATGTTTTAAGTTATAAAAATGTTTTTACGTAATTTATAATGAATTTTGAGATATCGTTACGCATTAAAGAGCATACATGGTTCTCGATTAGGTTAGCCGTGCGCGGGAACCGTTTTGAGTGCTCGATTTCGGAGAGAGAGTGGGGTACACAGTGGGTAGCTGATGTTATGGTTTATAGGGTATTTTAAATAAAGCATGTTCTAACAAATAAATTGCCAATCTAGGTTTATTGAGAAAATATTGATCGAGGTTTGGTAGCATCGCGTAATTTGAATCGAGGAAATGTGTCAGCGACAAGTAAGTGACCCTTTGATTCAACTAGTATTTTTACATATAATGTATATGTTTTCTAAAGTTAAAAAGTGGTACTTATCAACATTCACTGTTTTGATTATGCTTAACTGTTCTGGCTTAATTTACCAAAAAGCTTCTAGTGATTTATTTCTCGTAAAAAATCGGACCAGCATGTAACTGACATTTTGCTTAGAAAATGCAATGAAAGTCAGATTTGAAATGTTTTGGTATTTGACGTATTTGTGAATATTGAACATTTTGAAAGCTATCGAAAGCGGCGTGTGGATGGTTTTGTTGAGTGGTTGTGTTTACGATGAACCAAAAGGTAGTTCTTGTTCATTCGATTGCTGTGCCCCATATCCACGGGGGAAAGTTGGATTGTTTGGTCCTGGTCAACGGGACTATACGTTGACGCACAGTACTGTTGCTCGTGGTGCGCCATTGCGTCCACAACAATATGTATCCCGGACGAAGGAGGGATTGTGGGCCCTAGTCAGGGGGGCGCATACCCTGACCGAATAATATTTATCCCCGGTGGAGTAGGGATTGTGGGCCCTAGTCAGGGGGGAATGTACGCTGACCACAGCATATCGTTTGAGCTAATGTTGGGACTGAACCGGTTGTCATGAGTCTTGTGCTAATGATTTTATATTTCAGGTTTTGATTCATGTACTCTATTTTGTTTCACCCATTGAATACCAAGTCTATGATTTTTAGATATCTTAATGATGCTATAATATAAAGTGAGTTATCTTCTGACATGCTATGGTCCACCTAGTTGAATCATTGGTTACTTACTGAGCACGTGGAAGCTCACCCCTTACTTATCATTTCAGGTTTGAAAGTAAGGTGATAGTGAGGAGCATAGGAAGGGAAAATTTGGCGCGAAGCTTCGGACACTGCTTCGAATGAGTTGCTAAACATTTAGATTGTTGGTCTAGCCTTAGTTGTTGACAGATCGGAGTTATGAAGAGTTTTAGCATAAGTGTTGTATTCAAATGAAAATGAAAATGTAATTAAGGTTTGTAGAAGTTTTAATTTCCGCTGCAGATTATATGTTGTTTTAGCGAGTAAGGCCTGGCAAAGCCCTCGGTTGGAGTCCATTGGGTCTGCGGCCGGTCACGTGCCTAACTCGCGGGCCTGCCCGTGGGTTGGGGTCGTGACAGAAATGGTATCAGAGCATTACGGTTTTGGGATATTGAGGTTAAAGTAATGATCTTAATGGTTAGAGTATAGAACCCTAATTGATGATCCGAATTTCATTGGTGAAGTTTCTTTAGATTGCTATTGGTTATGATGACTTATGTTTCGAAGGTTAGAGATATCATTAGGAAGACTTATCTTTATTGGGTAAAATTGGAGGGATATGAAATTAATTGCCTAAACCTAATCAAGGTTGTAGAACAACATAAGCGTAGTAGCTAATAGAGATAATGTAAGGCCGTGATCTCTTGAGGTTCTTGGAGTTCTTAGCTTGTAACTCGGAGCTCTTAGTTAGGGCCGTTAAAGTGCGAAGTGAAATTTTTTCTGTTATGGCGAGATTTTTGTGTTTATAAGTTTCTGGATTTCGTAGAATAGTAATACATTGAATTGAAATGTGCGATTAGGACGATCAAAATTTTGTTTGAGAGCATAGGGCCTCTAGGTTGACCTTGCTATGAATGCACACGAGAGATTGGCGTTGGATCTTACATCCTTATTTCGATAGGTACAAGTTACGTGCATATATTGGACTGTGGCAGAGGTGAATTGAAGTTATGAGTCATGATGGTTTGAGCAATTTTGGGTTTGAGCGATAGCCAGGATCCTACATTGAATGGTGTACATGGCTTTATCTGATTTGAGGTGTGAACTATCATAGGATAAAATGATGTAATTGAGGAAAAGAACTAGTTGCTCACTATCTTGACTGGATTAAGTATTTTATTCTCTGAAAAAAAAAGAAGATGCAATTTATGTCTATAGAATGATTGTGATTTGAGCCACGAAAATAAAGAGTACCTGTTGAGGTGACACACTATATGGGTCATGAATTTTCGAGGATGAAATTCTTTTAACGGGAGTGGAATGTAATACCCAGGCCTCAAAGTAAGACTACTGTTAGTTGCGATAAATTTACTTAGACTATTAGTGACCATTGCTCAGTTGGTAAGATTTCACTGTTTAGTGATGAATTGGTTGTATAAGTGGAGACGGAGTAACATGTTGAAATACTCGAGTATGACGGAACTTGTGATTTAAGAGTATTGATATTCGAGGTACAACTTATCAGTGGGTTAAAGAGTGTTAAAGGCGTCTCACACAGTTTGATGCTTTAAGGTCTTCAGTGCATGTACCTGTATAGCCGCTTGAGATTATATCCGGGTTTGGTTGTCCACCATTAGGATGTTATGTTGATGGTTATCTGAGATTAAACATGATTAAGATCAGCTGTGTAAGGAACAGCAAATTTCGAGGACAAAATTTCTTTAAGGGGGAGATAATGTAATATCCCGATCTTAAGTTTGAACTTTTAGGTAATTTACGATAATTTTACTTTCTAGCGGCAAATTTACGAGTAGGAATATTTGCGTCTTTTAGCGACGAGCAACTTTGGTTTACTAGTCTTGGGCGGCTTGCAGCGACAAAATTTAGAGAACATATAATTACGATCTTAGCAACAAATTTGAAATCATAAAATATAAGTTATGATAACAATTATGAACA
>JAVXUP010001687.1:0-202289 GCA_033070095.1 Escallonia herrerae | reverse complement strand
TTTTTATTTAATTTTGGAATGGAGACCTTATTTGAAGACAAAATTACAGAGGCGGAGAAAGAGTCGAACGAGAGATGGAGTTGGACATAGCATAAATATAAGAGAGAAGATCGGGGATGGGAAAGAAGCAAAAGTACAATAAGTTATTTCAAAATCGTCATTAAAAAGATAAGGTCAATATGTTCTATCGATTTGTAAGGAGACAAACTGACACTACAAATAGTGTGACTTTTCATACCCGATGTAGTTTAAAGTAATACTCAACTAAGATCCTCGCGCATGTTTATTGTAATTAACCGAAAAACATGCAACAATCTAATCCTAATTGGCCTACTAAGCCGACCCACAACCGTATTGCTTGAACCATTTGTGTGTTGATAGACCATTTACTATTTCTTGAAGCTCGATCTCTCCCCCGGATGAACCATATTGACCGTTTCAGCTTTCAAGTTGTACTACCATCAACTAATATTAGTTTGAAAGAGGGAGGGAAGATGGAATTTTTGTTCCATACAATCTGTACTATATACATATGGAACACCTTTTTTGACACTTGACATATTAAATTGTTAAACGAAGACACAACTTAATTTATTACTTATAAGATATGTTTGGTTTTCACAAAATTTAAATTCACTTTGAAGAATATTGACAATAAACACTTAAATTTTATGCTTGATTTTTTAATAAATTTTATATTATCAACTTTATTTTTACAGTCACGTTGAGTAGTCACGTTGAGTGTGTTACAATACCTAATTTAATTGATGCCAACATTTATTTTGCTGTTCCCTTTTAATATGCTAATGGATAAAATATAAGAAAGTTAGTTGGTAGGGTTGGTAGGATATCCATTGCTTGTATTCTCTTATTCAATATTTCGGGAAATGTTGACCACACAATTCATTAATTCTGACTTTTATTTGGGTGGAAATATGATATGGGGTGGGTGGGTGGGTGGGTGGGGGTGTGTGTGTGTGTCTATATATATATATATATATGGGGTACTAATTACTAAATACTTTAAAGTCTTTATTTGACAGTGCTAAAGCAACAGGCCACAAATAAATAGCTAACTTTTCTTGAGTTCAACTAATTGCGAAGTTGGAAATTTGTAGCTAACTCTTAAGACATATTCGATTGACTAATGGATGTTTGATAGTCTCATTAAGTGCTAAAATCAAGCACGCTTGAATGATTTTAATATTTCTTCCATCGTAAGTTATATGATCATCTTTAACTTGCACGTTTATTTGAGATGTGAGTCATATTTTATGAGTTTTTCATTTTACTTCAAGAGAAAGAAGAGAATGAATAAAGTCTGGGTCGGGAGAGAAAAAATAGTTTTATGAAAGATTAAATATAAAGAAATAAATAGAATAAAAAAGTTAAAAGAAGGTAAACATGAAAAAGACCTGCAAAATCTTTTAATTTAGAAAGTGATCAATTTTTTTAGAATAGCCCAAAAAAAACCTATGATTAATTTTTTGGAATGGAGGGAGAGTGATTACAAACAAAATATACATAATTCAATAAGGCTATCTTTGGCATAGCAAACTAGGAAGTTTGAAGTCTTCGAGAGATCAAATGGTAAAACAAATGTGGCGTTCTTCGCCATTAAATAATTTACCTTGTTTCTTATGCGTCGGAAAAAAAAAAAAAAACCACGTCAGATCCAGCGAACCTTTTGACACATCTCTTTCTTAAGTTGTCAATTAATTTAAAAGTTTAAACTGTCAAAGAATGAACTCAATATATAATATCATCGTGTTTAACACTCTTCCTCATTTGCAAGTCACGATTGGATGTGGAGTGCATATGCGTTATTATAATTTTAAGGGGACCAAATATAAAAGCGAAAAATATTGAACCCATGACATTCGATATTGAATTCTAATGCCCTACTAAGTTACCATTTCCTTCAAACCTCAAGTTGTTAGAGAATTGGTGTTATCGTACTTAACACTCCTTTCATCAAATATGATATTCCAAACTGGATAATAGTTGCCATTAAAAAAATATTGTATGATCCGGTACAAATGGACCCGACCATTTAGAACTATTAAATATATATTGTGAAATAATATCCTACCTCCCTTAGCCCCTTCTCCTTTCTCGTTAGTTTTCCTATCTAACTGTTCCAAATGGTTTGAACCAATTATCATGAATCATACAATAGCCAACAATCAAAGATATTGCCGTTATTTTCTTATTTATGCTATTTTGTTAAGAATGAATCTCTTAACAAACTTTAAGTTGTGCAAACCTCCCTTAAGTTGGATGGCTCAAAAGCTTGCAACATCAGATGCAAACTTTAGACCTGTTCGTTTACCATTTTTATTTTCACTTTGTATTAGGATGATCAAAAAGATTTCTTTTATGGTGTACATTATATCATTTTCAATTTTTGTTTTAAAAAACTCTAATCCAAACTGTACAAAAATGTGAAAGTACCTTTTTCCGATCTCTTCTCACCCATTGTCAGAGAAAAGTAGTTGGGAAAAAATTGTCAAAATGATAAAAGTATACAATCATTTTTCTTAACTGAATACGAAAATGATGATAATAGAAATAGAAAATAAAGATGGTAAACGAACAGGCTCAAACTTCTTGTCTTATTTATCAGAAGTTATTTTGTTAAGTGCGTATTACATGTAGGGCTGTATACGAACCGAGTTTGAGCCAAACAAAGGCGTGTTCGAACTCGGTTTGTATATTTTCAGACATGTTTGGGCTCGGCTCGTGTTCTTTAAGAGCACGAATCTTGATGTTTGAACTCGGCTCGAGTTCATCACCACAGAACTTGGGCTCGACTCAGCTTGTTTGTCTAGACATGCGAATCGAGTTCAAGCTTCGAAATCTGTTCAAGAACTCAAGATGGAACCACAATGTACAAACCTGAAATACCAATTTCGACCATCGTACTACAAACGACTCACGGATTGAGACCCTCCATCAACCAAAGTGATAATATTGAGTCGAAATGGAGATGAATCTTGACAAATGTTTGAACGCCGAGGATGTCGATCCCAGATATGATGTTTTTAATGGCTCTGGCGTGAGATCGGAAATTGTTGTTGATCTGCCGTCAATCTGTAATGCGTGCATGTTTATATGTGGGGGGTGAGAGATAGTGACCGATGAGAGAGTGTTTGTGTGTGTGCTTTTGTGTGTCTGTGTGTGAGGAGAGAGAGATGTAGGAAGGTGAAGGAAAGGCGTGAAAAAAAGAGAGGTAGAGAGGTGTAAGAAAAAGAGATGAAAGGGAAAGAAGAGTTAGGGTTATTAAATGGGCTAATAATTAGGGTTTAGATTGGGCTTTATCGCGTATCACATGGGCTCTTTATAAGTGGGCTTGGGGTTTGGGCTAAATGGCTAATTGACTCAATGGACTCTAGTTTAAACTTTAATATCTATAATTTATGTAAAAGGTATCTTTTTAATATATTATTATTAATTTATTATTCAGACGAGTTGTTCGCGAACACATTCGCGAATATTTTAGAGTGTTCATGTTTGACTGGTTTAATAAATGAGTTCTCAAAACTTGTTTATGTTCTGTTCGTATATTATTTGAACGAACACGAATGAGTTCTATGGAGAATGAATCACGAGCCGTTTGAACGAACACATTCGCGAATATTTTAGAGTGTTCATGTTTGACTGGCTTAATAAATGAGTTCTCACTTGTTTATGTTCTGTTCGTATATTATTTGCGAACAATGAGTTCTATGGAGAATGAATCACGAGCCGTTTGAACGAACACATTCGCGAATATTTTAGAGTGTTCATGTTTGACTGGTTTAATAAATGAGTTCTCAAAACTTGTTTATGTTCTGTTCGTATATTATTTGAACGAACACGAATGAGTTCTATGGAGAATGAATCACGAGCCGTTTGAACGAACACATTCGCGAATATTTTAGAGTGTTCATGTTTGACTGGTTTAATAAATGAGTTCTCAAAACTTGTTTATGTTCTGTTCGTATATTATTTGAACGAACACGAATGAGTTCTATGGAGAATGAATCACGAGCCGTTTGAACGAACACGAATGAGTTCTATGGAGAATGAACCACGAGCCGTTCGTGAACGGCTCGATTCGTTTACAGCCCTAATCACATGCATCAACAGTTATTTTGTTTCGTAGACACGTTATTTAATTGTTGAAACATAACAGCTCCTAACCAAATTCGTTGTTTCATAGACTTACAGTATTTCTATCCCTAACTAGTTATTTTGTTACAATAATTTCATTTGTAACTTGTCAATACTTTATTATTGCTTAAAGATTCATTGCTTAACTTGGTCATCTCCTAACCAGATTCATGTTTCACAGACTTCAGCGTCTCTGTCCCTAACTATCTTAAAGTTCAGTCCCATTAGTGAATGGTTTAAGTTTCCTTTTCAGTCAGTTAAATCTACAATAAGTTGGTTGAATTTGATGATTACAAAAGGGCGGGAAAGTAGAATTAGGTTAGCTTGACATTTCCCGCTCTTTTTTTGGGGGTTGGGGGAAGAGGGTACCAGGTTTCTGTCATTTTGGTTCCCAAGAATCATTTTTACCAAGAAGGACTTGGAGGTCTAACTTCTAAGCAAGCATCAACACAAACAACTGTCAGACAATTACTGACTTATATGTTCTTGTTTTGGGTTCCCTTTCTAACTTAGGCACGATAGAGGTTTCAATACTGTAGTTAATCATTGCATGTATTGGTATCATACATTGTTATTGTTGGGAATAAGCTTTAGGAAATAAAATACAGTATAGGTGACATGTTCTAAGCCTTGTTTGAAGCCACAATTCTAGCTTCTCTTTCCACAATTCTGGGAGCCGACTAATTCGGGTTCGAGTCGGGCAAGACCACATGTGCGGCAAAGCTCTTCCTAGCAGATTTTAACACACCTACATTTTCAGGGGTCGAATCCGAGACCTCTGGTTAAGTTAGGACAACCCCTACTAGTTGACCTGCGTGTTTGGTGATCTAGGTCATGTACTTTGTTGATAAACGTTCCTGGTATCTATTTAACGTTACAGAAAAAGAAGCTGCAATAATGATTTTAAACTTTCAATATCAGCTAGGATGGAATGCAAACCGTTTCTTCGTTCATTAATCAAGGCCAACTTTTTTCACCGCTACGAGGCAGTCAGGATTGAGAATATCCTTATAATTTTGCCCATAGGGTAGGAGTGCTTCAATCACGGCCACTGCTTCTTCAGCCTGCTCCGCAATACTTGCATGTATTTGTAATTTTATTCCTAGGCTAGACTCTGGTCAACTTCCTTGAAAACTATGCAAGTTCCCGCCCTTTTTGCCGATTAATTCTTCCCACGTTGCATCTGTCATAATATTGATAACTTGATGCAGAACAAAGATCTCTGCAGCTTTTTAAGGATGGTGCATGCATATTGCATACGACAGACTTTGTAAGTGATTATGCCCTATCCAAACAAACCGGCCGCCAAGTGAAAGAAGTTTCAACCATCTTTCCTTGAAGACTTGTTAGGGTACATCAACTTTCTATGGTTTCAAGCCAGTATTTGCAATCGTGTTCCATTTTTATTTTTATTTTTATTTTTTGTGGTTAATTATTACCAAAAAAGAAAAAAGGGAACCCGCTATCGCAACTGTATTTATAAAAATTTGTTACATCATTCGGCAACAAATTTGGCGAATACAAATTTGAGAGGAACGAAGCTTCTCGGATTCTTAACTAATGTAAATATAATTATATATATATGAAAGTCGAAGTTAAGAGAATGTAACATTCTCTTTTCTACTTGTCATATCTCTTTTTATGCCATTTGACATACAATCAATTAAATTAATTTTAATTTTCTCTCCTTCTTCCACCTCAATATGTCCATTTAAAAACAACTCTCTCTCTCTCTCTCTCATATATTCATATCTTGAAAACATTTCTATTTTTATACAAGTACAGTATGTTTTCACAATCTAACAAAATTAATATCTCTACTTTTATTCTATTACAAGCCATAGACACGTGTGTGTATGTGTGTGTGTGTGTGTATATATATATATATATATATATATAATAATATATTTTATTATCTCTTATATCGCACAGAATTTTATACTCCTCTTAGTGAGTTTTATTAATAAAAACTTGAATACATGGTTACTATTATTGTTATTAAAATTAGTAGAATACTGAAAATAACATTATTTGTCATTACTATTCGGCATATAAGTATGAGTTTCTAATAATTATTATTCTCGTGTGCAACGCACGGGGTCAATACTAGTTATAAATGGTCCTTCAAGTATAAAATATACTCCCTCCGACCCTAAAGAACTGATCATATTTCCTTTTTGGGCCGTCTCAAAAAAATTGATCATTTCCAAATTAAGAAAGATTCAGTAGGTATTGTTACATATTTACCCTTTTTATACTTTTTTATTCTATTTCTCTCACCACAATTAGGCCACGCTTGACGCAGCTTTTTTTCCAGTTTTTTTTTCAGTTTTGGAAACTGGAAAAAAAAGTGAGTGTGGTAACCATTTTTTTTTCCTTCTCCAATTTAAAAAATCAGTTTTTAAACTGTAGAGTAAAAAAAAAACTCCAGAACCTGGTTTTTTTTTTGGAGACCACCACCAACACCCTCCCACCGCCGGCAGCCACCTCCGGCCGCCGGCCACCACTGCCGGCAGCCACCGCCGGCCGCCCAGCGGCGGCCGCCGACTGCCGGCAGCCACCTCCGGCGGGCGACGCCACCACCACCGGCAGCCACCGGCGACTGTCGGCAGCCACCTCCGGCCGCCGGCCTCCGGCAGCCACCAGCCACCGCCGACCACTGTCGACCACCGCTACGCCCCACCACCACCACCGCCACGCCCCACCACCACCACCGCCACGCCCCACCACCACCACCGCCACGCAAACCACCCAAAAAAAAAAGTCAAAATAAAAAGGGTTACCAAACACAAAAAAAAAAAACTAAAAAAAAAAAGGTTATCAAACACCCACTTGTTTTTGTAAAAAAAATAAAATTAAGCTGCTCTTTAAAAACTGAAAACCAATTTTTTTTTTTGTCAAACGAACTCTTAATTTTCTACTAACTCATTTTTTCTCTCCTGACCCACCACTTTACACTTTTTTTTATTCTATTTCTCTCTCCACATTTAACACTCTACCAACCAATTTTCTCTCTCATAGTCCATTCTCTTCCCCCTCTTTCCAAAGAGTAAAATAGAAAAGACACACAATATATAACATAAATCTTTAATATACGTACAAAGTCAAATGAATCACTCATTTAGGTACGGAGGGAGTATCTTTTTGTTGGTTCTTTAATTTCACTTCCATCGATGAATTTTCCGTCTACTCATAACGCTGAAAGTACACAGTTGTTACTTTGACCAAAGGGTAAATTCGTAATCCATGTCTAATGCTCCACAAACGTGACATGACAGTGTAATAGGCAAAAATTGTCACGGTTGTCGGGCTAGTGACGGCTGGGGACAAAGAGAATAGTATTAGGGTTACGATGAGGGCTGTAAAATTTAGATAAAATAGTCTCTTTACTTTTAACTAATTAATGCATGTAGACTTCAAATAACGGTATAATTGTATTCTTTATTAATTGCCATAAAAAAAATTGTGACATATCAATACACATGTCTTTCCCATTTACGATTTACCCATCAAGTTACTGTTCACAATTATCATTGTTAGAACCATCCTCTTTACCCCAGTATGCCAGTTCCAGCATAATTCTCAAATTACGTTGACGGTAATGATTTTTAAATTGACTCAAGAATTTCAATGGGTGAGTAAATAAAGACAAAATATTTGAAATTGCTACCATCAAACAATTTTTCTCATGCAAAGGGTTAATTCATAAAATTTATTTCAATATATGATATGTTTTCGGATTAATCCTCCTAATAAGCCCAAATAGCATTTTTTTTATCTCGACATGTGGCACGCTTAGCAAAAGTTTACATTCCTTTTTATTTTATGAAAATCTATTAAAACAAAACACTATCTCAATCAAGTGAGGGTTTTTTTTTTGTGGTCAAAAGGCCTTTATTAAATGTCTAGGATTTGCAAGAAAAACTTCCTTGATGTTTAGAGTTTGATACACCACCCGCCAATTAACCCCACCAACACCAAAAGAGACCATGACCACCCAAAGATCGCCATCAGAAGAAGACCATCAACATGGAAATTTATGTCTTCTAAGAAACTATGAGAACCTCATTGAACAAACTCTGCCCAAATCTAAAACCAAACTTCACAAACAACTTAAATCTAGGGTTCCAATTGTCATGTCCTTAGACCATTCTCAATTCGTGTGTATGATTCTCTGCGCGCGCGAGGAGAGAGAGAGAGAGAGAGAGAGAGAGAGAGAGATTTGTGCTTTGGATTAGGTTTAAAGCAATTCGATTTCACCTTTTTTGGTATTATGATTTCTTTTTTAGATTTATCTCTTAACATTTCTGTTACATCTTTATACTTTGAAATTAAGCGACTGACCAAAATGTCTTCCACTCAACATAAAAATTCACGCGCGACGTTGGTCAGTTAAAATATTAATTTGCAAAACTGTCATATATTGATGTAAGTTTTAATAATTAGTTCTCATGTAATTAAATGCTCCCTCAGTGATAAGTAATTAAATACCATTATCTTACCCAGTGACAATAATAATCATAAAAATGAAGTATGACAGGGTATGATAATTGAGCAATAAACTTACATAAGGATGAGGTGGCCCCCATGTGCCTACAGCATTATAAAGTAGAGAAGACATACATAAAGAAGGAAAAAGGGCAACTCTTCTACATTACCCAAATTTTTGGCTGCATTGTTTAGGTTGAAAAGCTCTCACAGTGATGCATACAAAAACGTACATTGAGGACTTGATTATTTGTCCATTTGCCCGTCTAGTGCACATGTGATGCTGCCACTATATATAAATCAATAAATTTCTGCATCTAATCTACACTGACTCCTTTCACCCCCACTCCCAAGGATCCTAGACAAAGATTGTCATGTTCCTCAAAGTAGAAAGCATGGAGTTTGTTCCTGCTAGATGATTGATTCTAGAATCACAATCGAAAAAACTGCAAAATTGGGAAAGGAGTGACCGTCGGTGAAGTTCCGACAGAAAACTTTGCGATGCTTGAGTTAGAGAGCAACTACAAGATAAAATTATAAAAAAGCGAGAAACAAGGTGTTTGCGTGTGTGAATAGTCCTCCACATAATCGGGAGGTCCTCCTTTATATGGGCATCGATTAGAACCCTACTATTAGGAGTAACGGCTGGGTCGTGGGGTGATCAAGTAAAGTCCTCTTAAAACCCTAATATACACTAAAAGGATAACTACAAATCTCGTAGTTGACTTAGTTTGACCGTAAACGACATGTATCACCTAATGATTGGGAGTCTATTTTAACACGAGAGTTCATTTCTTTGTTCATAGTAACTTGACTGACTTCACAAATGACATACCAATCATATACACTAGAACAACCAATAAACACTCAGTTTCTCAAAATTGATCTCATCTAAGAGGTAGAAAAGGTTAAATCTACACCTTCTTTCGCGTGCAATTCATGGATACTTTATCTACTGCTCATTGGTCCGTTTATTTTTAAATCCAAGAAACTAGGGTAACTTTATTATTTGACGCTCACGGGCCAATCCCAACGTCTAGCTCACCTCTTGTTATCACGCCTCCACCGATTAGCCAAGTCCCCTAGTCTAGATCTTAGCATATCTACATCTTCCGTACATCCTCCGGCTCAAATCACCCCTATTTCATTTTGGAATAGATATGAACGACTTTTGCCACAGAGAGTTCTTATGTATAAACCTTTTGAAGTAATGCAAATATCTTTGCCTTTTGACTAAAAAAATATATAGCAATTAAGGCCCCGTTTGACATGGTTTTTTTTTTTTTCATTTTTGGAAACTAAAAAAAATAGTTGTGTTTGGTAACCATTTTTTTTTTCAGTTTAAAAAATCAGTTTTTAAATTAAGGCTATTTTTAAAAACTCAAAAAAATGAGTTTCAGTTTTGATTTTTTTTTTAGACCACCACCACCCTCCCACCGTCGGCGACCATTACCAGCAACTGCCAGCGGCCCGCAGCCACCTCCGGCGATGGCTGCCTACGGCCACCTCTGGCCACCACCGTCGGCCACCACCACCGTCAACCACCGCCACCGTAAACCATCACAAAAAAAAAAATTCAAAATAAAAATTGGGTTCTCAAATACCTACTTATTTTTGTAAAAAAAAAAATTTAACTGCTATAATTTTTTTTTAAACTGAAAAAAAAATATTGTCAAATGGAGCTTAATACTCTCTGCACTGCGATGCATAAGCGTACAAATGAACTGATCACACACATGACTCCACTAGCATGTGCCGGTACTGATCACGACAGCAATCACATTTGACATTACAACAGACAAAGCCTAGAGACCTTCCCTTCGTTTGCTTTCAACTTTAAATTTGACAGTCCACTGCTTAAAAGAATATTAAATTTAAATTAATTTATATAACAACTTGAGTCATTTGAAAACACGACAACTGAACGAGCTTCCACGAAGAATAAAGCATCAAACTGCCCCAAGTGAAATGAATATATACTGGCGACTCCAACTAGAAATTGATATATTCATTTTAAATTTGAATTCTTTCATTTAAATTTTGTCACTAAAAATTAAAATTGTGTTAATAATAAGTATCAGTTAACAAGAGCTCGAGTTCAAACTTGGAGTCGAATTAACATTTCTTGCAGAAGTAGCCATATTTGAGCTCTATTTTTTGTTGTGAGAGATCTTTGTAATTGACGCTCTCTGTGACTTTTAAGTCACTTTTAGATCTTAAATACAAAAATGGAAATTAATATCACTTCCCTTAAAAAAGGATCGGACAGCATTAGATCCTACCTGCTTTCACGTGAAGAAGCAATGCTTTTTAACCGACCAACACCACAGCACGGCAACATATGCAACGTATTTAGTAAATGATCAAAGGTGGCTGGAAAGGTGAGTTATCATTAACTAAACTCTGAATTAACATTTTTTGTAAGAAAAAATGTTAACGCCAACGACAGCGTACGAATAGCAATTAAGTGGAACGAAAGGAGGATGCAAAGCCTCCTAAAGAATGATGAAGCCATGCATGCACTTGAGACATTGCATGATTTTTTATATGTCTTTATATAAATTGCTTCTGTCGAGACTAGCTTTTGATGGGGGAGGATCACAAAACGTTGACTTTCCATTCTAAATTTGATCGAAAGAGAGGGATGCTAAGCATCTATTTATCAAACCAAAATTAAGATATAGGGGGGAAAACTGAAATTTAAGTATATAAAAAGTTATGTACTGAATTTGTAAAACTGAAATTTAACTGCAGATGTCTGAAAATTTTTATTTATATTTTTATCCATTTTTATCAAATTATGCATTTGTTTAAGTACTTTACAACTTATTTGTGTGTGTGGGGGGGGGGGGGGGGGGGACGATAGGGTGGCAGTGGCGGTGGCGGCAGCAGCAGAGGCAAAAGGGTGTCAATGGTGTGAAACGTGAAGACGTAGTGTTGATAATTATCATGATAACGATAGACGGCGACATGACAATCAGTGATGGTGGTGGTAGTGACGATAGGGTGGCAGTGGCGGTGGGGGCAGCAGCAGAGGCAAAAGGGTGTCAATGGTGTGAAACGTGAAGACGTAGTGTTGATAATTGTGATGATAACAATAGACGGTGACATGACAGTCAGTGATTCTAGTGTGGCGAATCTTTAGATGATTTTGATAGAAATGGACGTGGTGATAACAACGACGGTATGGTAACAGTGGCGGTGTCCTTGTGGTGGTATCGGTGGTAGTAGGTAGTGGTATCATAATTGTGGTAGTGATACCAAAAAAAATAATAGTTGTGGTAGTAGTTGTATTGTGGTGGAGGCGGTGTTGCTAACAAATTAATTGAAGCGGCATTGTGGTGGTAATTATTATTTTTTATGTAAAAGTATGTTAAATAACTTTTAACCATCTCACTTAGAATTAAGTGATCAGTATTAAGTAAGTCCACCCTGACTTAAAATTTTAGTCTATTTTTTGTTGGAATTAATTTTTTAAGTGATACAATATTTAGCGTTATCAAACGCACTTAATTGAAAATTTTAAGTTTTCAGTACTTAATTGCGTTATTAAACGCACCCATAGTACTCACGGCTAGCGGGTTCAAGAATATAGTTACTGCTAAGGGTGACAATCACAACCAAAATCGTTTACCATTCAAAATAAAGGGTAAGTATTCTTTATAATGCAATAATTACCAGGTTAGGTGGTTTGTAAACGGGCGTCCACTTAACTATTTCATTTGATCTAACATATTAAATAAGCGGTGTCACCCTTCCCATTATGACGGTGTCCCCACTGGCCGTCGCCGTTCCTATCTGTTGCCACCTTCCCAACTCCAAAGGCTGAGCAACGGGCTTTGCGTAATGGGATGCACTTGCTTCCTTGCTCCTGTTCGCTCAATGGTTGCATACTACTTGCTTCCTTGCTCCTGTTCGCTCCATGGTTGCATGCTTTAAGCTAAAGATGAATCCTGACATGAGAAAACCACGCGCGATGGTAGTCGCGATGGCATCTTAGATCCTCATATTTGGGACAGATTTATGATTGGTGTTTCTGGTGGTAAATTGGTGGTGGTTGTTGAGGGTATGATGGCGGTTGTAGTTTTCAGGCAGTGATGGTGCTTATGGATTTAGTGATAAGAGATGGGTAGTGGTGGTGGTTATCGTTTTTGTTGTGAATGTGGTGTTAAATATGGCATGGCAGTGGTTTTCGAGGGTGTTGGGGTGGGTACGACTGTGGAGCGATGGAGGTGGGCACTGGTGGCGGTGGAAGTGGATACATGCATGGTGGTGGCCACGGCGACAGGTGCGGTTAGTGGCGTTGGTTTGAGTTGACGACGAAGTTAAAGTTGGAAGAGAGAGTTGGAATTTTTTAATGTATATGATTCATTGTTACGTAAACTTGGGTGAATCAACTCATTTAAGAGAACTTATTTAACTCATAACTAAATGAGTTGAAATTGGCCGGTTATCCGGTTGTACCCAACTCGAGTAATTTAAATCCAAACCCAACCCACCCAAATATTTTGTCACCCCTGGTTACTATCATGGTGTGATAACCAGAAGGCACGTACACGAGTTGATGGTATCTGTCAATAATGGATTATCTTTTTTGTAGTTCTCGTGTCACATCCTAACTCAAATGTATGCCTCCTTGAGAAAAATCTTACAAAGGCTAGAAGTTTGTTGAATCTTTTTAGAGTGTATTTGGATGAAGAATTTTAAAGTGACATGAAGTTTAGAATCCCTTTATGTGCAAATCATTACATTTTAAAATCTCAAAAATTGTGAGTGGATATTTTATAACGTTTTCTAATAATTAAACAAATAAATTATAAATGAATTGTTGAAATATAAGATGAAAAATAGATGGGTAGGATTTAAAAAGGAGAAGAGAGAGGGAGAGAGAGTGATACACAACCGAAAAAGGTTAGAAAAAATATGACACGAAAGAAGGCTTAAATTGTAAAAGGTAGTTCTGTGAATTTGATAAAAACTAGTCTAGAATGCTTGTCACAATTGAAAATTTTGGTCTCCAAATTCCCCTTTTAAATCTCCTTTAAAATTTTACATATTCACTTTAATAGTTATCAAATACTAATTTAAATTTTCAGCTAATATAAGATATCCAATTCAAATGCCTCATCTAACCATATATATATTATCAAAATAAACAGTCTCCGAATTTATTGTGTGTTCACACTCTTGCTACCAACTTTAAACGCTTTCAGGCTGTCACTTAGCTTAGAGCTGGCGGCCGTACGTGTGAGGTATTAAAGTTACACGTGTGTTATAAAATTTTCATAAAACAACAAATTACATGGCCTATTATAAGATCACGTGATGTTGGTTATCACGCTACCACCAGCTTGGTTGCCACGTCAGCTGTCACGGGCAATCTAGTCTAGTCGGTTTACCTTCACCGTTCAATCCAATCCAATAAACGAGTCCCTGTCTTCCCGTTGTGTGCAATGTCCTACTGCTATTCTTTTGGCTTTTCAAATTTTTTGACTTTCTCTTTTGTGATTTCAAAAAATTAACAACAGGCACTTTAAATAATTGTTTTACAAATTACTCCATCCGTTCTCAAAAGATTGATCAGTTCTTTTTTTTTCTTTTTAAGATTGTACCAAATAAATTGCTTACTTTTCAAATTAAGAAGGATTATGTATATGCTTTTCATGTTTACCCTTTGTATATATATTTTTTAATTTTATTTCTCTATCTATATATAACGCTCCATCAATTTATTTTATCCACTGACCTACTTTTATTCCCCTTTTATGCCTCTCTCCAAGGGTAGAATAGAAAATACATAATATATAAATTATATCTTCAACGTGCGTGTCAAGTCAAAATAGAGAAATTTAATTGAGACGGAGGGAATACAAGTTTTAGAGTAGTTATTGTTGTTGTGTAAATTAATAGCACCTCTTCAAGAAAAAAACTAAATTGTCATTTGCATATAAGTGATTGATTCTTTTTTTTTTAATTTTTTTAAGTGCTTAATTGTATTGCCTACGTATCCATTTTGTTTTCCTAAGAAAAATATACAGAAATATGCATCATTGCAACGAAAATGTGATGCCAACATTACTGGTCTCAGATATTACTGTGCAACAAAGTAAAAGCTAACAAAAAAAATACTAAAAGATAAGTAAACAGAAAAGTTAAAGGCCCAACACCGCCGTGTTTATAGGAATTAATTAACAAGTACCAAAGTGCAAATTAACCGTAATTTTCTTTTAAAATATCGGATAAATTTAGTTCTTATTAAGTGTTTCATTAGAAGTTTAGACCTTATTTTTGTGGTTCTTTGAGCAAGAAATAATTCGTTAACCTACAAGTGGCAGAAGAGATGCAAACATGAGACAAGAGTAATTATGCAGTGACTTGTGTGTTCTACTCCATGCTTTCACGTCTGTTCGGATGTATGTTGAGTATGATAATAATATATGTTGGACTTATTACTTATGATGTAAGTTTTTAGAGTGGATTATGACGTATTTAATATGATATCAAAGTTACTTTTGTGCAAGCGGTCTTGAGCTTAACTATTTTTACTTGCGATATTACTTCTCTTTTATGATAGCGTAATTTGTACTTTGTTTATTTTTACATTCGGCAGTGATACGGTTTGTTTATATCTCAATACTTTGTCTCTCCTCAATGCAAAATACCTTAAACTATTAAAACATGTGGTAACTTAAAACACTTTTGTTAATAATATAAAGATAAAGACCCAAAAATATAAATGGATGGAAAAAAAAAAAGAGAACACTTAAGCAACCAACAACAAATGCATTCGGTCATAACCAAATGTTATAATGGTCAAGGATCATTGATTTCGACTATTTAAAACCGTCGAATATGACGATTGAGGGGTTTGAGACAAAGTCAAAGGGGGGAAACAAATATTGCACCGTATATCACCACTGGTCCCGAACGCTCTATATTTTTCACATACGGGACCACACTCAAAGCCCTGATGGAGCGCATCGCCATAAACTAATAAAACCTAAAAGTAGTTATGCTAAAAAAAATTATGTTGCTATTCATAGACCGTAGTCGAAATCATTACGGTCACTTAATAACTAGCAAAAAAGCACAAAACAAATGGTGGTAGAGAAGATAATTAAAAATTGGAGAAAGATTAAAGGATGATGCCACTTTTTGGTCCCTTGGTACGGAAACTTTAGTAAGCTTGAGAGACAGAAAAGCAGAATAGGAAACCATAAAGTGGGACGCAGAAATTAGTGATTTGCATTTGTTTATAGTGTAGGATAGGAGAATAAAGTTGAGTGCTTCTGGGTACGGTGGAGGGACTACATTAGCCGAAAGCCAAATGCACAGAGCAAAGAAATGAACACCCCCTACAAGCCCTTTTTGTTAGAGTATATATATATATATATATATATATATATATTTCAAAATGAAGAGCAGAATTACAAAAATGAAGATCAAATGGAAGTGTTCTTTTTTTTTTTTTTTGGTGGGTAACCAATAGAAGTGCGAAACTAGCAGTTCTCCATTAAATTTGGCATCTGAATAAACCTATATATAAACGCGAGTTTTTAATCTTTGCGAAATAGGGAGATACTAATTCCACTCTCTAATAAGTTAATCCATTTAATTGTTTATTACTAAAAAATCAAACTCGTCGCTAGATTACCTTTTTATTGACAAAAAGGAGTGTAAAATCATAGAAAGCGGTAATAATGACATTCTTATAGAAAATTATATTCAATGACTTTAAATTCTTGCTTCGTGATGACGGTTAAACTTGATAAAGGTATGTTATTTGTGGGTATATCCAAAAAATTTTGAGATCTTTGGATCCGGAGTAAGCTAAAGCAATGGCGGCAATCACATATGGTGCAGAATTTGGATTTAGGGATCTAGTCATGGAAGGAGATTCTTGAATCGACATATTAGCTCGTGGTTCTTTCGGAAGTGTTGAGACTTTCTTTGTTAGACGAAATGGAAGTATGGTACGTTAATTAGTTGTGAGATTATTTGGTGGCACTCTCTTTTATAATGTCTGCTATCATAGACAATGTAGCCCATACTTTTGATCTATAATACCGCATTTTATTAGAAAAGGAAAAAAAATATACCTTTGTTACGTCAGGTTATCCTAGACGAGCTACGAATACGATGGTCCATACCACTAAACGACTTGACTTTAGAGACGGCTTCGTGTACGCCTTAAAACGTATTCTTCATAAAACAATATTTGCAACATTTCGGAAGATACCAACGCATAAATTATGACTAAATTTTGTTTCTTTTTTCCTTCAACACAATAAAACACAAACAAATTCTATCCATCCGTGACTTCCTTTCTATTGTAGGGAGAATTGACATCCCTGGAACACAAATTATCAATATCTGGGCCCTGGAATTTAGATCTGAAAAATCCCAATAATTACCAAGAAAGATCAATTTATTGTGCTCAAAATTGCAAATCCCGCTGCTCATCAATATTATCGACATAAAGGAAAAAGGGGTCCTCTGGGGTGGTGGGGTGGGGGCGGCCAATTTTTGACATTTAACCTGAATAACACACAACAAGGGTCGCACCATACAATAAATTCCGCCCTTTCTAAGTAAATAATAGTATAATAGGGCGACTTTGGTGGGCTGAGCTTGAATGAAAAGCACCATAAAGCAAACCACGCGACCGTTAAAGCTTGGCTCTGAGCTTAATAACACCCTTTATATATACATACCTTTCCCCTTCCCATTTCCCAATGACGTGAATGACCGGCGCCGGAATCTGACCCAGGAAAGAATTCCCGCCAGAAATGACCCAAATTGGCCTCGCCGGAGTTGACATGCAGCCGGAGATCCCGGCCAGTCGGACGGTGGTGGTGGGAGTGAAGTTGGACTCCCAGAGCAGGGAGCTGCTCACTTGGGCTCTTGTGAAAGTGGCACAGCCTGGTGACAGTGTGATTGCTCTTCATGTTTTGAGCAACAATGGTAAAGTTTCTTGAGCGAGAAAGAAGGGGTTTGTTTTGCTTTGATTTTCTTCTGGTGTGATTTGAATTTTGATTTCTTACGGTGGGTTTTGATTGGTTTTTATGTTCATTGAATTAATATTCTTTCTTGGTCAGCTTAAAGTTTTGATTTTTATGGTTGAATTACGTTTGTTCTTGATTTTGTGATTGCTCTTCGCGTTACTTTGCGTGACTCTAATTTTGATTTTATGGGGTTCAATTTTACGTTTACTGAGTCATTTGGTGAAATGGGTGTGCAGAAATTGTGGATCGTGATGGGAAATCTTCTCTGCTCTCGCTTGTGAAAGCCTTCGACTCTGTTCTTGCTGTGTATGAAGGTTTTTGCAATTTGAAACAGGTATACATTTTCACGTACTTTTCTGTTTTCCCATTCCCCTCTTCTGGGCTTTCTTCCTCAATCTTGTTCAATTATTGCACTATGTCTCATTGCTGAGTGATATGTTCGTTAACTTGGGAGTTATTGGTTTGCATAATGATTTGAACTTTAATGAAATGAGGTTTAGTGGAGAGTGGAGACCTTGTCGGTGGATCTCAGCAGTCAAATCCTTTTTTTTTCCTCTTTCTTTTTCATCTTTTGGTTGTCGTCTTTTCGGTGTCCTACAATTGGCTGCTGAGAAACTGAAGGAAAAAAACAGAAAGTAAATCACTGGACTGTACCTCCCGCTGGTTTACTCATAAAAAATGGGTACTAATTTAGCTTAGTTGCTTGAAGGGATCAACTAGTCCTAATGTAGTGGTAGTACAATATACCTTGATATTATGTACAGATCTTGAGATTAAGGAGACCAGTTTGGATGGAAATGTTACAGGTGGATCTCAAGCTCAAGATCTGTAGAGGCTCATCAATCCGAAAAATTCTGGTCCGGGAAGCGAAATCTTACTTAGCTACTGAGGTCATTGTGGGTACTGCTCCTAAGCATCATAAAATCCTCTCATCAGCATCTGTTGCCAAGTACTGTGCAAAGAAGCTCACAAGGGACTGTTCGATTCTTGCTGTTAATAACGGCAAAATTGTGTATCATAGAAAAGCCTCTTCAGGATCTAATGTCAGAGCAGAAGGTAAGTTTCCTAGAAATTTGTTGTATCTGGGTTATTAATATAGGACGAGCCTTGCGCAACAGTATGGTTGCTTGATTGTGATACCTAACTTCTCCACACTGAATAATGGCGAGAACCTCATGAATTGACCGCGTTCTTACTGTTTTTTTCTTTTTAATGTTTTCTGCAGTGACTGAAAATCATCACCGGAATAGTTTACTAAGTGCAATTCAGCGATCATTGAGCAAGAATCAGAAAGTATTGAATGATGGCAATGAGGGGAAGGCCACAGCGATATATTATCAAGGTACTACTGGGAACTTGGAGCTGGCTTTGCTAAAAGCTGGTCCTGATTATAGGGAGACTGTCCTGAAGCAAAATTGTTCCATCTGTTCTGATTCTGTCTCACCCGAAAATACCCGTGCTAAGCATATAGAGTATTCTGAAAATGGCGATGAAGACAATTCCATGGCTATAGTGCCAGTACAGCAATTAGAAGCGGCATCTAGTTCTATCTCTCTATTGATTAGAGAATTGCCTGAACTTAGACCTGGTTGGCCACTTCTTCATAGAGCTATTTCATCAAACAAGTCATCAGGCCGGAAGATCTCTGTGGTTCAATGGGCCATGCGGCTGCCTAGTAGGCCTATTCTGTCAATTGCAAGTTCAGAGGAAACCCAAAGTAGTTATGATGCTGAAAATGATCGATCTTCTGAACTTGATGGGGAAACTGGCTCCATTGTTCCTGTTGGTAATGAGAATGCGTATGCTCCATCTTCTCCAAGCAGCAGTTTACGAAGCCTACCGAAGGAGTTGGAGGGTCTTCATGAAAAGTACTCAGCAACTTGTAGATTGTTTGAATACCAAGAACTTCTATCCGCCACGTTACATTTCAAGCCTGGTTTGTTTCTACCACAACTTCATATCTGCAAATACCTTCTTGCAATGTATCTATATTAACTCCAATATCCTTCCTATAAAATTCCAGAGAGTATGATTGGAAAAGGAGGCAGCAGTCAGGTTTATAGAGGTTGCCTTCCTGACGGCAAGGAACTTGCTGTTAAAATTTTAAAGACGTCTGAAGACGTAGTGAATGAGTTTGTTTTGGAAATTGAAATCATTACTGCTTTACATCACAAAAACATCGTTTCACTTTTCGGATTCTGTTTCGAGGACAACAATCTGCTCTTGGTTTATGATTTTCTATCAAGAGGAAGCCTTGAGGAGAACCTTCACGGTATGTTATTACATGTTTATGTCTAATACTGAAGGCGTCTTCTTAGGTATGGCTTTGACACCGTATGTGATATTTAACAAAGCAGGCAGTAAAAAGGATCCACTCGCATTTGGATGGAGTGAGAGATATAAGGTGGCTGTGGGGGTAGCTGAGGCGCTAGATTATCTACACAGTGGAAGTGCTAAACCTGTAATCCACAGGGATGTCAAATCATCTAATATACTGCTTTCTGATGATTTTGAGCCACAGGTGGTGTATTTGGACTCTATACATTTGGTTTTTCGTATTTACGTTGTTAATGCTCAGTTGTTCTGGTTTGTACTGTCAGCTCTCTGATTTTGGACTCGCTAAATGGGCGTCAACCACCTCATCACACATAACTTGCACTGACGTTGTGGGCACCTTTGGGTTTGTAACTTTGCCTCCATTTTATTTCTCTCTTCGAAAAGAGATGATCTATGTTATCCATCTCCCTGGGGTTGTAGTTGGTCAAAACTGATTTGTTTTGAAAAAGCACCAAATATGGGGTTTTTCTATCTTCTTGTCGGTTGGGATAAACTGAATTGTAAAATTACTTTCTGCTGCAGTTACTTGGCACCTGAATATTTTATGTATGGAAAAGTGAATAAAAAGATCGATGTCTATGCGTTTGGCGTTGTACTCCTCGAGCTTCTTTCTGGAAGAAAGCCTATAAGCAACGAATACCCAAAGGGCCAAGAGAGCCTGGTTATGTGGGTATGACACTGTATTTTGCATTTTGGTCAGCTTAGAACTCTTGATTTTGAACCAGAATAATTGGAGAATGTCACCATTTGCAGGCAAAGCCTATTCTAAATAGTGGAAAGTTTGCTCAATTATTGGAACCAAGCTTGGGCATCAATCATGACACTGATCAGATGGAAAGGATGGTTTTGGCAGCTACCCTCTGTATCAGGCGTGCACCACGAGCTCGGCCGCAAATGAACCTCGTAAGTCATCTTTAGTTTCTCTTACTTACTCGCCCTCCCTGTAAATTTATGTTTGCATTCTTATTAGGTTGCATACAACACCATGGAAAACCAGAGCTGAGGAATCCTTTTCTAGCACTTTCGAGTTTCATTTCTATATGCGACTGTTTGTACCACAGCCTTACAACCAAATTACTCGATTTATCCACTTCATGTTTTCTTGCCCAGAACTCCGTGTGGCTTAATGTGGCAAATTAGTCACGGGTTATGCATTCTTTTTCCATCCTCTATCGCTCATTTATTTAACTTGATGCTTCTCTGGCCCATATGTGTAATGACATCAGACCATCTTGCTCTACTTTCTATGTTTTGATATTTTGTGCTTCATCTTCCTTGCAGCTGTGGCTATATATGCACCCATCCTTTAGCCTCCCAAAAGTTGTATCTTGATGCACATATGGCCTTGTTTGAGTTGCTTGCATTGTCCTTTCGCTGAGCTTTTGATGATCATTAAGCACACAATATAGGTTCCTTTTGTTTGAGTTGCTTGCATTGTCCTTTCGCAGCTTTTGATGATCATTAAGCACACGATATAGGTTCCTTTGTGATCTCTGGCTTTACTTCAACCCTGCTCATTGAAAACCCAAGATTGTCGAAATGAGAAGAGCGGTTCACCTTTCCGGGGTGATGGTTGTGGCTCTGAGCCGGCTATGCATCACTCATCCCACTACTATCTTTATTGAAGCCTTTGCGCATTGATTGTTCAAATCTGCTTGTTTCATTTGTGTCAAAAATTCCTTGGTATTTACATCTTTGTTGATTACAGGTGTTGAAGCTCCTCCAAGGTGATCTGGAGGTACTCAAGTGGGCAAGGCTACAAGTGAATGCCTCAGAAGGATCTGATGCAGTGAAACAAATTATGAACACTTTGGACTGCTCTGATGCATTGGAGGATGAAGATTTTTCACATTCAAATCTCAAGTCCCATCTTAACCTTGCGTTGCTCGATGTGGAGGACTCCTCTCTTTCCATGAGCAGCATCGAGCAAAGCGTTTCCTTGGGGGATTACCTGCGAGGCAGGTGGAGCCGCTCGTCGAGCTTTGACTAACCACATTCACATCAAAATTGCGAGCAATGGTTTCTGTTTATTGTGATTTCTTGTACATCTCCTTTCTCCTCTTTCCTCTGGTTGGCCTCGCCTTTTCTTGGGGTTGCTTATTGATGGGGTGTTGGATGAGAGGTTGTTTGCGAGTGTGCCCTCCTCCTTCCCTTTGGTAGTACTAATAATCTTTAGGCCCTTTTGATGTGCAAGTTTGTTGAATATCAGTTCAGTTCTCTTCTCAATTGGAATCAAGAACTGAACCTTTGTAGCTTCTAGTTTCTTCTACTTTCTGAATGATCATCTGCAACCTGTGCCACCAAAGAATCTAATAAAAGTTTTCTTCTTTTGATGCTCCATTTTCCTCCTGAAAATCTTTACATTTTTGCACTTCTTATCCAGTCATATGCCGTGATTTACGTACAGAATCGACTAGACGAATGGTTAGTACAATCACGTATTGCATGCGGTACAGCTGTTGAAAGCACTCCTGATTACCGTCACAAGCCTTTGAAAATGGTCCGTCGCTAACCATGCATTTTCCTTAGAAGCCAGTGCTTACAAGATTCCCAAATCTTTCAAGTCCCTCCAAAATCTTTGTTTGGACCTACCTACAAAATCTGTGCTAAGCCTTAATTCCTTCAAAAAGTACCAGTGTCTCCCACACCATTTAAACAATTAAAGGGGGGTGGTGGTGGGGACTTATCACGAGTAACGTCCAATTACATTAAGAAGTTGGGCCAGTTTCCTCCACAGAATTTAAAGTTGTAGGCAGGGACGGTGTCCACCACTTGCATTTAAAGTTCACCTAATGGAGATATCCAAGTGCCTCTCCAGGACTACGAAGGCTTTGCGGTTCTGTGGCTATGAAGGGAACGAGTCTCTTAGCACGAGAAATCATCAATTGTCATACCAAGAGGGATATGTGTACCGATAGCAACGCAACAAAAGAAGTTGCTAAAGCTGTCATCGGACGCGTGCGAAAAATATTTCGATAAAAGTTTAGTGATAGCAGCGAAACACTTTTAACGACAAAATCGTAACTAGACCTGTTACCGCACTTCTGCAGTATTACAGAGCATACTTGAACGGGAACGGCTTGCTAGCTTGCAGCGGGTCACTGCTTCATTGGAGTAACCTTTGTCAATCAGGCCCAGTGTGCACGTATGCATACTACATTATTGCTAACTGAACCCAAGCACTTGTACCGACCTTATTTTAGCAAAGTGGTCACTTCGTGAACCCAACAACAACGACCAATCATAGAAAAGATTTAAATTTAGAGGACCACATTTCTCTCACTTATTTTTATTTATTTATTTTTATTTATTATCTTTAGTCCAGAAAGAGAGAAGAATGGGCCACGTTATCATGCTGTCTAAAAGACCTCATAACTTTGGGCTTTCTATCTCCATTCTCTCTTACAATATTTTCTTGGACCAAACTTTGGGCCGGTCAGCAGAGCACTTGCTGCAATTTATATATTTTGACCGGTGGGTTGCATACTGAGCACCTGTAACAACTATCAAATATTCAGGACAAGAACAAAATAAATGAGACAAAATTGTAATAATCCTAATTAGGCTTCTTACATTTGCGAGCGGACTTGCCTTGTATAATGCTTTGGCAAAACCGTATTCTATAAGTTTTTCTTGTGATCGTGCTAAGTAAAGAATGAAGAAAGAAGTCAATAAATGTAGAAACTCTTAACATGTTTTGACGATTGATAAATTTTTAGATTTGAAGTATTGCGTACAAAGAAAAGCAAATTCATAAGAAGAACATTTTCTAAGAAGGAAAATTGTAGTGCTTTAGTGTATAAATCTCGGGAGAGATTTATGTAACAGTCCTACTCGGTCTCAAGCAGTAACTTAAGATACAGGGACCGAACGCGTTTCAAGTCTCAATTCACAGACAAGCAGTTGAGCAAAGTAACTGATTATGGCGCCAATTGTATCAATAATGGAAATTCTTGCCAAGTTGTTAATTTCGAATTCGGTTAGTTTATGGATTTGAATTTTCTGTAGATAAGAAGGGAGTGATCACATGTAAAAAATTATCAGAATTTGAACGAAAATTATTTCTCTCCTCCTCACAACTCCACCGTCTCTGTTTTCGCAATGTTTACAGCGTTTCCGTAGTTGAGCTTGTTAAACAGTAGCCAGCAGCGAAGCCAGGAATTTGCTCCAGGGGGTGCTAAAATTAAGTAACATCACAACCACCATCCCAATAGTTTAGATGAGCTAACAAGATGAACTTAAGATGTATTCTTTTCAACTAAAACATTGGGAGAACCTAAAACAAAATCCATAAATTTTCTTCCACCCCCCTTTTCACTATTTCCTTCAAAAAAGTACAGAATCACTAAACTCATCCCAATTCTTGACCTCTCTAGACATCATCATCAAACACAACAATTTTTTCCTCTATTGTGTTAATTTCCCTTTTAAAGCAATATATGCCCATTGCAAGTGTTAATCAGATTACTACCACACCTGGACGTTGTTAGGACAACAATTGAAATTTGAGAAAGCAACAAAGAGTAATCAAAGAATTGACGGAATCTCAATCAATAATCTGAAATGTTTAATTAATGATTTGTGCTCAATCAACAATCTAAATGCTCAATTAGGAAAGCAAATAATCATTTAAGAATCTGAAAATGAGTACCAAAATCGCCGGTTGTCGCTGGCAGTGGGTTCTTGGCCATTGAAGTCCTCGCCTCGCCGTCACCACTTGCCGGTCACTGATCCTTCTAGATCTGAACAGAAGAAGACTTCCTCGTCCTCGCCGGTCCACCCGTTGTCCCCTTCCAAGGCTTCACTTCAGCCACTCGTTCCAGATCTGAGCTCCTCAACAGAGAGAGTCGACTAAAGAATGTGGTGTCTGCCGTCAGGGTGGTGTCTGTCGCTAGCCGTCTGCGGTTTGGGAGTGGGTGAGAGACTATGAGAGACGAGTTGTAGAGAGAGCGAGAGTCGCAGAACCAAACCTGGGTGAAATGCAATTTTTCCAAAAATTGAGGGGGTACATTAGCCCCCCCTCGTACAAGCGTACCTCCGCCACTGACAGTAGCACATGTGTGCCATACGCAGTGGCAGAGGGAGTAGGGGGCACCGATGGGCCCATGCCCACCTGCTTCTCCAGAATTTTTTCTCTTTAGATAGTATATTTTACTAATGGTGAAAGTGCCCACTTAAAATTTTAAAAAAAAAAATACTTAAAGAGATGTATTTGTGGTCTTTATATGTTAATATATCTAAAAGTTCCAAAGATGGTTAAAAAAAAATCCTTTCAGTCATTTAAAATTTTAAACTTATACAAATAAACCAAACAAATAGAAATAAAACTTACGCATAAAGTCGACAATTTTTTTTTTTACTCTCATTGTTAAGGTTTCCAAAGCCTCAATACTCTCAAAGCCTTAAAGGCACATATGCAGACAGGGATAGCACCGCCTCCTCCTCAATTCCCTCACTGCTCACTGGCTTTACCTCCCGTCGGCATGCCCTCAACGGCCAACGCCACTGCCGGCCCACAACTGGTAAGTCACGGGCTCGCGAGTCATGGTACCCTAATCCCAAAGGTTATGGCCTCACTTGCTTAGGCATGGCCGCAGGGGCGATTCATAGGCTCACCGGCGACGGCGCTCACGGATGGCAGTCAAAGGTCAATATCTTGATGATGACACTAATGGTCACGATAGTGGGTGAAAGCAAGGAAAGAATCCAGTGATTGATTCTTAAGTTTTCTACTTATAAGAACCCTTCCTTTTTCGTATCAATCTAGAATGTGACAATTGGGTTTTGGAACTTATAATATGCAATTAAAAATTGGTAGAATTTGACAATTACTGCTAGTGAGATTGTTGGTTTTGGATTGAGATTTCGGTGCTCACTTTAAAAAAAAAATCAGGCTCCGCCACTGGCCATACGCTCCATCTAGTATCAGAGCTTCTGATCGCGGAACTTTGACTGCTCAATCACCACGACGACCACCTTTACGCGTTCTACAATGGTTACCAACAGGGAGCTAAAAATTGCAGAGCGAGACCAAGATGCAAAGATCTCCATCTTGGAGAGCAAGCTCAGCGGTCGCTCCAACGAATTCATACTTACACTACTTTGACTATGCTATCCTAGATCCAACACCAGCTTGATTAGATCGCATCTAGCTTACTGGAACTGCCCGTCAAGATCCTTGATCTAATGGATCGTCAAGCGTCAAGGCTCCTACATAAATGTCGAGACCCCAAAGTCTATCAAGAGTCATTGAGTTGGCTACTCAATAAGATGAAGCTGTCAATTGCTTTGTTTGGAACTCTGTGCCAGCCCTCGACCCACAACAGACAACCAAACCAAGCATCCGACCCCCAGAAATACCACCAATTCTTTCCAGCCACCGAGACAAACACCAAAGCTACACACTTCCCATCCAACCAGACCCCCTCCAATTCCAGAAAACCCCAAACACTTACTTTCTTCAGAACACATTCTTCCAACCAACCAGAGGCCTATTGCCTGTTGGAATTGGGTTTTAAACCCATTGTAGAGAAGCAACTTTGATTCAATTTTCAAATTGGTTCCAAACCATATTTTGGTTATGAACAAATTGATTCATGATCCTCTATTAGAATAGATGATCACGGTATATTCACATGTTTAAAACAAATGAGAGGTGAATGAGAAAATTAAAGTTAAAGTTGGTGGTTCACCTTGAAGGGAAAAGAGTATCCCACATTGAAGAGATAAAGTCAAATTATCTCCTTATAAGGCTTACCTTGAGCTAAGGGTTGGGCCCCTTGGGGGTACCCATGTTTTGTAAGGAGGTAGGACCTAGGTTGACCTAAGGTCCACCACATGCGCGCGTCGCCCGGTCCGTGGCCGTGGCTTGGGCTTGGGCCCATCAGGCTTTATTCTTTTTGGGATAAAAATATTTAAATAAATTATTTATTTATTTATTTTATTTTCCGAAAGTTGTGACCTTTCCAGCTAGCAGTTTTTTCTGTGAAGAGTTGCACCCCCCAGTGAATACTCTGTGTATAAAAACAAGTCAGTTACAGAAGTTAAGAATATAACTGATTCCCGAAATTATTTTCTGCAATATTCTGTCTGTCTCCGAATTTCCTGTGTCCGAAAGAGTTCTGTGCCATTGTTTTGGTTCGCCGGGTCTGTAATTTGGAGTGCTCCTATTTCAGACGTATTGCCGTTATATCCTGGGAGACTGTCGTCAAGAACCGTCAGCACCGTTGCGGGACGAATAAGTCTTAAGGACAGTGAATCAAATTCACACATCGGTTCTCCATTGCTGTTTGTCTGATTTTGCTGTGAGTTAATTTTAATTGTTCTTGTTAATACTGTTTGTTCTGTTTAGTAAACTACATTTCAGTATTTTCGTACTTAGTTGATTTCTGCACAAGTATACACAAAGCCATATTATTCCCAACAATCTTAAGACTTATTCCGCACTTGTGTTGCATGTGTAGAAACAGTAATCCGCACTTTGTGTTGCATGTGTACAGACAGTATTTTCAAAACAGTGTTTTCAATTTCGTTTTCATATTTGATTCTGTCAAGTATATACTAAAATTATTCTCAATTTCTGAATTTAATTTTAGTGATTACTATACTCTGTTTTCGTTATTGTTTTTGTGTTAGACTGGACTGTTTATTAATTGTTGTTATAATCTGTTGATAGATTTATAACAATGGCTACTAATGAAACCAATCCGGATAGTGGACCGGTTAATCCCAACGTGCAGCACAGTGGTGGGACTGTGTATGCGACGCCTTATGTGGCATCTGCTCATGGTTCCGTTGGACTTGGTGAAAGACCGGAAAAGTTCAACGGAAAAGATTTTAAGAGATGGCAACAAAAAATGTTGTTCTATCTTACCACCTTGAATTTGGCAAGGTTCTTGCAAGAGGATGCACCAGATCTTGGTGAAAATCCTGACCGGCAAACAGTGGCTGACATGGATGCTTGGAAGCATTCAGATTTCTTGTGCAAGAAGTACATCCTTAATGGATTGGACAATGCGTTGTATAACGTATACAGTCCAATGGTCAATGCGAAAGCATTGTGGGAATCCTTGAAAAGGAAATACAAAGTGGAAGATGCCGGCTCAAAGAAATTTGTAGTCCGCAAATTCCTTGATTTCAAGATGGTGGATTCCAAGACTGTGATCTGTCAAGTCCAAGAGTTTCAGCTAATTCTGCATGATATTCATGCGGAAGGAATGATACTTGGAGAGTCCTTTCAAGTGGCTGCTTTGATTGAAAAATTGCCACCCACTTGGAAAGATTTCAAGAACTAAAAGTATAAACTCAAGGAGATGAAGCTCGAGGATTTGATTGTGAGATTGAGGATCGAGGAAGATAATCGCCAGTCCGAGAAGAAGGCCGGTAATTATCATCAAGAGGCCAAGGCAAATGTGGTCGAGCAAGGTCCATCAAAGAGGAGGAAAATTTCCGATTCCGATGGTCCATGTGGAGCAAGCGGCTCAAATTTCAAAGGCGGTGAGAAGAAGAAGTTCAAAGGGAACTACTATGTGTGCGGCAAAGCTGGCCATCGTGCTAAGGATTGTTGCAAAAACAAAGGAAACTTTAAGAAATGAAAGAATTCTCAAGCCAACGTGACCGAAGTTACCAAAATCACCGAGGACGTGACAGATTTGAATTTATCTGCGGTGGTATCCGAAGTCAACTTGGTTGGAAATCCCAAACGGTGGTGGGTAGACACGGGCGCTACTCGACATGTGTGCTCCAAGCGAAGTATGTTCACTACATATAAGAGCGCCAACAACGAGAATCTGTTCATGGGAAACTCTTCTTCTTCAAAGGTACTAGGAATGGGCAAGGTGATCTTAAAGATGACATCCGACAAGGAATTGAGTCTCAACAATGTGCTTCATGTGCCAGAGATTTGGAAGAATCTAGTGTCAGGCTCATTGTTGAGTAAGAATGGTTTCAAGCTAGTGTTTGAGAGTGATAAATTTGTACTCACTAAAGGTGGGATGTTTGTAGGAAAAGGGTACTTATGTGATGCTCTTTTTAAGTTAAATGTAATGACCATCGTGCCTAAAGCTGTACCTAATTCCGATATTAATAAAACTATTTCTTCTGCTTACTTGTTGGAATCTCCTAATTTATGGCATCGTAGATTAGGTCATGTGAACTATGGCTCCTTACAAAAGCTAGTGAAAAATGGATTTTTGCCTAAAATGAATTTTGACTCACATAATGGATGTGAAATTTGTGTTGAAGCTAAAATGGCAAGAACGTCTTTCAAGTCGATTGAAAGAAGTACAGAACCTTTAAGTCTAATTCATAGTGACATATGTGACTTAAAGGTAATACAATCTAGAGGAGGAAAAAAGTATTTTATTACTTTTATTGATGATTGTACGAGATTTTGTTATGTATATTTACTTAGAAGCAAGGATGAAGCCTTGGAAGCATTTATTCAATACAAAATTGAGGTTGAAAATCAACTTTGCAAGAAAGTCAAAGTACTAAGAAGTGATAGAGGTGGAGAATATGTTTTCCCTCTTGCAAAATTTTGTGCCGAATACGGTATCATTCATGAAACCACGGCACCGTATGCGCCTCAGTCAAATGGAATTGTTGAGCGAAAATATCGTACTTTAAAGGAAATGATGAATGCTTTGTTGATAAATTCTGGACTACCGGATAACTTGTGGGGGGAAGCGGTCTTAACCGCAAATCATATACTTAATAAAGTACCTCACAAGAAGCTGCAAAAGACACCTTATGAGCTATGGAAAGGTCGTCCTCCTTCCTTCAAATATCTTAAAGTGTGAGGGTGTCTAGCAAAGGTAGCTATCCCACCACCTAAAATGGTCAAAATAAGACCTAAAACGGTTGATAGAATTTTCATTGGATATGCAAGCCATAGCTCGGCATATTGGTTCTTAGTGCATAAATCTGAAGTTGACGATATACACGTCAACACCATAATGGAAACAAGGAATGCACATTTCTTTAAAGATGTGTTTCCTTATAAAGTTGCACAAGAACGGAGCTCTTTAGAAAGAATTAGTATGGACCAAGATCCCTCACAAGAGGAAGATGAGCCAAGACGTAGCAAGAGAGCTAGAACGTCTACATCGTTTGGTCATGATTTTCTAACATTTTTATTAGAAAATGAGCCTCGTACTTACAGTGAAGCAATGTCGAGTCCCGAAGCTCCTCATTGGAAAGAGGCTGTTAACAGTGAAATTGAATCCATCATGCAAAATCATACTTAGGAACTGGTGGATCTTCCTCCTGGAAATAAACCATTAGGGTGTAAATGAATTTTCAAGAGAAAGATGAAAGCCGATGGAACGATCGAAAAATACAAGGCCCAATTGGTTATCAAGGGATATAGACAAAAGGAAGGGCTTGATTATTTTGATACATATTCACCAGTTACAAGAATAACATCCATTCAATATTGATAGCTATTGCAGCTATTAATAATCTTGAGATACACCAAATGAATGTGAAAACAGCCTTCCTAAATGGAAATCTAAATGAAGAGATCTAAATAGAGCAACCCGAGGGGTTTGTAGCTCCTAATCATAAGAGGAAGGTGTGCAAGCTTGTGAAGTCACTTTATGGACTAAAACAGGCTCCGAAACAATGGCATGAAAAGTTTGATAAAGCCATGATTGAAAATGGCTTTAGAATCAATGAATGTGATAAATGTGTCTATGTTAAAGGCATGGAAAAAGGATATGTCATTGTTTGCCTTTATGTGGATGACATGCTCATTATCGGGAGTAATAATGAATTCATTAAGGCTACAAAGAAAATTTTGACCAATAAGTTTAAGATGAAAGATATGGGTGTGGCTGATGTTATACTTGGTATGAAAATTACCAAAACATCAAATGGACTAGTCTTGTCACAATCTCACTATATTGAGAAAGTGCTAGACAAATTTAAAAGTTACGATGATAGTCCAGTTAAGATACCACTAGATGTAAATTTACATCTAACAAAGAATACTGGTGAATGAATATCTCAATTAGAGTATTCGCGTATAATTGGTAGCTTTATGTATATCATGAATTGCACGAGACCCGATATAGCATATGCTGTCAGTAAGTTGAGCAGATATACTAGCAATCTGGGAAAGAATCACTGGATGGCTATTGTAAGAGTCTTAAGGTACTTAAAATATACCTTAAACTTTGGTCTGCATTATTCAAGATATCCAGCTGTATTAGAAGGATACAGTGATGCCAACTGGATATCAGATTCTAATGAAACAAAATCCACAAGTAGATATGTGTTTACATTAGGAGGAGCAGCTATTTCTTGGAAATCCTCTAAACAGACATGTATTGCCAGATCCACTATGGAATCTGAATTCATTGCTTTAGATAAAGCAGGAGAAGAAGCGGAGTGGCTTCGTAATTTTTTGGAGGATATTCCAAATTGGCCTAAACATTTGCCACCAATTTGCATACACTGTGATAGTCAATCTGCAATTGGAAGAGCACAAAGTAGTATGTATAACGGCAAGTCTAGACACATACGTCGCAGACACAATACCGTTAAAGAATACTTTCTAGTGGAATTATCTCTATTGACTACGTGAAGTCAAAGGATAATATTGCGGATCCGTTAACGAAAGCTTTAACTAGAGAGAAAGTAAATACGTCATCGAGGGGAATGGGTCTTAAGCCTATGAACTAAAGAGTTGCCATAATGGAAACCCTACCTAGCTGACTGGAGATCCCAAGATCTAGGTTCAAAGGGAAAACCGAATTATGTAAATGCGACTTAGACAGAGCATTGTGGGGGGTTCAAACCCTCATATCCATTCCTATGATGAGAAGACAGTGGCACCTACAAAAAGGTTAGGTTAAGCTATGCTTTTAATGACTCTTATATCTTGGAAATCCAAGTGGGGGTGCAGTAGGAACCTCTTAATAAGAAGTCACCTATGTGAGTAAGAAGCGGGCCGCTTCTATGAGAATTGTAAGGCTGAATTCTCTAAGAGTACTCATGAAAACCAGGAGTTGTTCAGAGCCAAAATGAACACAACAATGAGAACCTCAAAACAATGTTTGAGCGATACTGTGTGAAGTTCTATTGTCTTGGTTTACACTAAAGGTTGAACAGTTCAAGACATCACGTTCACTGGTTAACCAGTAAATCCGATAGTTCTCACTAGGGAAGGTTCAAGGCCCTCGGCTACCTATCTCGATGCAGTGTCGTTCTAATGAACTCTTTCTTGTGTCAGTGTTTCTTTGTGTATAGAGTCCAGTCAATTTTCTATTCATGTGGGGGATTGTTGGAATTGGGTTTTAAACCCATTGTAGAGAAGCAACTTTGATTCAATTTTCAAATTGGTTCCAAACCATATTTTGGTTAGGAACAAATTGATTCATGATCCTCTATTGGAATAGATGATCATGGTATATTCACATGTTTAAAACAAATGAGAGGTGAATGAGAAAATTAAAGTTAAAGTTGGTGGTTCACCTTGAAGGGAAAAGAGTATCCCACATTGAAGAGATAAAGCCAAGTTATCTCCTTATAAGGCTTAGCCTTGAGTTAAGGGTTGGGCCCCTTGGGGGTACCCATGTTTTGTAAGGAGGTAGGACCTAGGTTGACCCAAGGTCCACCACACACTTGCGCGCCGCCCGCCCCGTCCCGGTCCGTGGCCGTGGCTTGGGCTTGGGCCTATCAGGCTTTATTCTTTTTGGGACAAAAACATTTAAATAAATTATTTATTTATTTATTTTCTTTTCCCAAAAGTTGTGACCTTTCCAGCTAGCAGTTTTTTCTGTGAAGAGTTGCACCCCCCAGTGAATCCTCTGTGTATAAAAACAAGTCAGTTGCAGAAGTTAAGAATAGAACTGATTCCCGAAATTATTTTCTGTAATATTCTGTCTGTCTCCGAATTTCTTGTGTCTGAAAGAGTTCAGTGCCATTGTTTTGGTTCGCCGGGTTTGCAGTTTGGAGTGCTCATATTTCAGACGTATTGTCGTTGTATCCTGGGAGACTGTCGTCAAGAACCGTCAGCACCGTTACGGGACGAATAAGTCTTAAGGACAGTGAATCAAATTCACGCCTCGGTTCTCCATTGTTGTTTGTTTGATTTTGCTGTGAGTTAATTTTAATTGTTCTTACTAATACTGTTTGTTCTGTTTAGTAAACTACATTTCAGTATTTTCGTACTTAGTTGATTTCTGCACAAGTATATACAAAGCCATATTATTCCCAACATTGCCCACCCCATACCAGCCTCCAGCACAACCCAAAATGAATTACTACAAAGACTTGCCCCCAGTGAGCACCAAAGAAGAAACTGGCCAAGTTTTACTTATTCCCTGCACACTCATGGTTGTCTCCGTAGCCAACAGAGCCAAGGTCTAGAGTGTCTCTGTCTGCCCAAATTTCACTTGGACTATGGCTTCCACTACCTTCTCCCCTGAAATGATAGTGCTGATGCACTGGTGTATAACTTTGGTTCCATGAAGTTTAATTTTCCAGGTAGACGGGTGTTTTCTATCAAGGGAAGACAGTCACATCACAAGAAGAAGCTCCTGCTTTAAAGTTGGTGAGTGCCAATGCACCCTTTTGGGCCAATGATATACACAGTCTCAGTGGACATTCCAATAGACCATCTAGACCCCAAATAGTTGCCGGTGATTGTGGAATACATAAGACATTTTTCAGGAGCCTGCGGACAGTGTTATTAAAGGCGCGCCTAGGCGCAAGGCGCAGCTAGGCGCACAAAGCGCGCCTCGCCTAGGCCTAGGCGCAGCGCCTTCAATAAGGCGCTGCGCCTTGTGCGCCCAGGCGCTCAGGCGCTAGGCGCATAGCGGGGGCGGGAGGCGCAAAGCTAGGTGCACGATGTGTAACCGTTCGATTTGGCTTCTTGTCTTCACGTGGACCGTTGATTTCTCTTTTAGTATTTTACCCTTTTTGTCTTTACCAAGTCAAAACACTTTTTTTAAGACTAAGATATAAAACCTAACTAATTTGTTAGCGATAAAACACTTTTTATCGCTAATTGCTCACCAACTATGTTAATCTTTCTGTGAAAGCTGTTGAAGACAGAGTACACATGGCTAAATTAGGAGACCTAACTGATTTGTTAGATTCACTTAATACTGTTCATAAGGCCAAAGCTCAATCTTGAGAAAATATTTGAATTTTTAGTCCCTATATTATGCCCATTCCCATTGAGATCGATCTAATTTTTAAAAGTAGAATTTATTTTTATTGTTGGAAGCTTGTTAAATTAGAATGTTGGTATTTGAAACTTTCTCTAATGTTTAGAAGTTTGTTAATTGTCATGTTCTAATTTTTTTACTTAATTTTTTTTATTTAATGCACTTTTATTTATTTATTTTTATATATCTTAATATTGCGCTTTGCTTCGAAAAGGCGCGCGCCTACGCCTTGCGCCTAGGCTCCAGGGACCTTTTGCGCCTTAGGTGTGCCTGCGCCTTTAATAACTACGCTGGGGACTACCCTTTCCAAAGGTCATAACCACCTCATTCCCTTGAAACCAGGGTCAAAACTATGAACAAAAAAGTGTTGGACTTGAGAAGCCATCTTTGACTTAATTTTTAAATGGGTTCTAAACTATAATTTGGTTAGGAACAAATTAATTTATGTTCAACTATTGGAGTAGATGATCATAGTATATTCACAAATTTAAAACAAATGAGAGGTGAATGAGAAAATTGAAGTTTAAATTGATGGTTCAACTCGAAGGGAAAAGAGAATCTCACATTGAAGAAATAAAGTCAATGTTGTCTCCTTATAAGACTTAGCCTTGAGCTAAGGGTTGGACCCCTTGGGGGTACCCAAGTTTTGTAAGGTGGGAGGACCTAGGTTGACCCAAGGTCCACCACACACACGCGCGACGCCCGGTTTGTGGCTTGGGCCCATCAAACTTTATTCTTTTTGAGACAAAATATTTAAATAAATAATTATTTATTTATTTTCTTTTCTGAAAAGTTACAACCTTTTCAACTAGCTGTCAAGAGTTGCACCCCCCAGTGAATATTCTCTGTATAAAAACGAGTCAATTTCAGAAGTTAATAATTTTTTTTACAATCCCGAAATTTCTCCTCTGCATATTCTGTCTGTTTTTCCTGTGTTCGAAAGAAAGAGTTATGCACATTGTTTGGTTCGCCAAGTCTAAAAATTTGGAGTGCTCCTATTTCCAGACATAACTGTTGTATCCTGGGAGACTATCGTCAAGAGACCGTTAGCACCGTTGCGGGGACGAATAAAGTCTTAAGGACAGTGAATCAAATTCACGCCTCGGCCTTTCCACTTGTTGTTTTGTAATTTTGCTATGAGTTATTCCATAGTTCTATTTTCTTGATTTCGTTACTGCTGCTTTTGGAACGTTAATCTTTTTCAAAACTGATTTTCTGCACAAGTATATACAAAGAGTATATTCCCAACAAAAAGACCTTATAAAGTCTCATTTGTCCAGAAGACAGAAGTAGAACAGATTACTGCAGAATTGCTTAATTAAGGTACCATCCAACCTCGCAACGCCCATATGCTTCCCTTATTCTCCTTATGACTAAGGATTCCATTTGAATGTTATGTAATGATTACAGAGAACTCAAAGAGTTGACTATCAAGGATATATACCCTAAATAGTCCTAGAAAACGAGTTGAGTTGTCTTCGAATGGGTAATATTTGGACTGGTTCAGGTAAAAATCATTCGGTTTTTTCGGGTAGCATTTTCATGTACGCATGCCCTTACATGGGCAGGTCAGGTCAGGTCAGGTAAATAGTTGTGAATAAGTCAGTTAAATTTTAGGTTTTTTAGTATACCGTATTTTATATCCTCATTTTTGTAGATAGGCATATTTTCTTCTTTTTTTTTCATCTTTTTTTAATAGTACATTTCTCGTGAGTTGTTAAAAGTATTTTCAATTCAACAAATATAAAAAATCATGTCAATTACACATAGCTCCTAGTCTTGTACTTAGTTACTACTTAGTAGCATGTTAAATACCATAGAACAATAGCATCAATCCCCAATGTCCAAAGATAAACAATTAAACATAAACATAAATTCAACATCACATGCATAATTCATACTAAAGTCTTCAACTAATTCCCTCAACTTTACTTCAAATCTTTAGACTTCCGTCAAGCTTCTTGCATCCATTGAATTATATATGTCCACATTGTTCGGCAAGGTATCCGGATTAAGTGAGCTCCGTTATATTGTGAAAACTTTTGCTCAAATACTAAAAGCTGACTCGAAGGTAACAGTGGTTATTTGGATGCTAATGAGATGTCACATGCCATATTAGAAAATTGGAAGTCAATAACGATTATCTTTCCAGTATTCAAGATATCAAATGTGCATGATCCACGCCATCATATGACGGCTCCTCCAAATAAAGATCCAAATCCGACTTCTTCTTGACCTTAAGTCGTTGCTTTTTAAAGTACTCAATAATTTTTGAACAAGAAATGTAAACAGTTAAACAACAAATGTAAGAAGCAAACAAGAAAAGTATACATAAGAAGAAAATAACTTATTTCAACGCTATCTTCTTGCTCAGAAATATCCATTGTACCAACAAAAGCTTTGCCTTTTGGAGTAATGGAATTCTAAACAACATATTCTTAATAGAGTTTCTCGATCTTCACTTTGAGTTCCTTTCCCTTTTCTTTCCCATTTACCGCATCAATCTTTTCATAGTAATATTCCACAAATCCCAACTTATAGCAAGAATCTAACACTGTCTCTATAGCTAGTATAACACTATAAGAATCCCAATATTTTAAGAACTTGGGATACATTTCAGTAGCCATGCTTCTTAGAACTCGATCCTCACTTTCCATCTCTTCCATTATGCGCAACTGAATTCTCCACACCAAATTTAAATACAAGTTTGTCACTGGGTACTTAATCTCGGACACATGATTGGTAATTGTAGCAAATGGGGCTAAAAACTTTGCAATTTTAGCCCCTCGTCTCATTCTTCATTAGTTGAACAATACTTGTAACTTGGTTCAATAAGAGAATAGTTGACAAATGCCGACCGAAATTTAATTACACACTCTAGCACTAAAAAAGTAGAGCTCAGATGAGCGGGAACATCCATGCGCAAACCTATTGAAGTTGCCGCACTAACTTGTTCACAACATTGGACAATCTTTATTAACATACTCTCAAATCCATCACGTACTTGATGTTTTCTCTAATCTTCTAAAAAGTTTCACTAGCAACTTTTAACCCATCTTGAACAATGAGGTTCAAGATAGGATCGAACATCATATGTTAAAAGTATTCCCATTACTCACAAAGGCTTTGTTACTAGCAATAAGTTCTTCAAATTATCTTGCAAGTTATCAAAACTAGAGGGTGATAGAAACAACTTTTTCTCAATTCTCCAGTCCTTCAAAAACCATGTGCTTTGTGAAAAAAGAAATTACAGGAATGTGGAGGAGGAAAATTGAAAATTTTAAGAAGTCTAATGCAATTTTCAAATTTCATCGACAAAGCGTGCAGTCAAGCAAAGATAACCTTCAGATCTAATTGAAGTCCACACTTCTGTAGTTCACCAGTAATTCTAGTCAAAGAAATCTTAAGTCTTTCTCCCTCAAGGCAATTTTCAAACAATTGGCTTTGTGGTATTACGAGTATATGGCTTTACCTCCACTTTCAAATAATTGTGAACCTCCCTAAGGCCCTCTTGTTCAACAACTGAGAAAGGATAGTTATACTTCAATGTTATAATTGCCATTTTTTATGATAAACATCTAGAGAAATCATTTTGGACATTGATTTCTCAGAATAATCTAGCTGCATCTGTTTTAGATCCATAAATTGCTTCTTATACACACTACAAGCCTTAAGATATTTACGCATATTTGACGTCCCATGAGTACCCTTGTTAGTTTTCCCTCATGAGCGGTCTGGTAAAACTTTTCTCTTTACACCACAGACAGAGAGCCTTGTGTCTATTATTTTCAACCATAATTATAATTTCTCCCAACTAGCACCTCTAGACTCATAACTAATCTCATTAACAACATGAGAATTAGTACAAACCTGAGCAAGTTCCTCGTCAATATCTATAAACCTCAACCTCAGCATTTTCATTGGGTGATTTCTTGTTCAGAGATCCATTGATCCGATAGCAACAAGAAATAACCAATCAAAAAAGAGGCCAGGTCATGCATCATTATTTAAAGGGACCTGAATGGAAAGGATGGAGCTATGTTGAAGTAGCAAGGGAGATCCTGCCATGCATTTCCATTTTTTTAAAAAAAAACTAAAAATTTTATTTCATCTCTAAAAAATGTGATGGTATTTGGGTGGCACCAAAGGTAATTTATCATATGTAACATTATTTTAAGTCAAAGTAAGTTGTGCTTCTAGCAACATTTGAAGCCATTCGACAAAAGTCACCGGTTTTAAGCCTGCCAATTTTTATTGCACATAATCATTGAACACAAAATAGAAAGACATGTTGTACATTTTACTGAGATCAACATGGCAAACAAGGCAAATTTTATAGAATTATCAGAGTTTAAGGAGTGACTCAACTTCCTCATAGAAATCCGTGATGCACTACAGTGGAGAGCAGTGTTAGAGGAGGTGATTATGGCGGCTGGTGGTGGACTTGAAAATTGATGTGCTGACGACATGGCTGACGGATGGAGAAGAGGGCAGAAATCGATGTGAGATTGTGACTGAGGGATATGTTAGAATATTTTAATAAAATAAAATGTACCTTAAAGCATTATAATTATAGTGCTAATTTTGGCTACATGGTATTTACTCACATGTAAATAATGAAATGAGTTACAAATACAATAATGAGTATTACTAACTCATATTTGTTTATGGAGTATATAATATGTTATTGTTTGACATTATTAAGAAAGATTATCATTATTTCATAAGTTACAAAAGCTTTTATAAGCCTCCTTATGTGGCCAATAAATGGATTACAATTGGTAATGTATATAAGACCATGTGGTGTGTCATAGAAAAAAAAATGAACCTGACGCTACCATGCTTCCAAACTTAGTGTTTTTTACTCTACTATCACAATGTATTTTTATATATATATTTTATACTTGAGTAACGTGATCGTAGACTGGTTCATACAATCTTCCTGTGGACGTGCACATGAAGGAGACATAGATGCGTCAATGGATTTTATCTTGGAGATTTTATCTGCCGTCAACACCTACACGTAGGGAAGCGATAAAATCTTTAAAACAGCGACTTTGTTGTGACTCTCACGGACCAGCTACTTTTATATCATTTTACTACTCTAGATTATATAATTTTATCAAGAGTTCAGCCAGAATTACTTTTGATTATTTATTATTATTTTGCTATATTTTATCACCTGGTCTTGTAATATTTTGTCGTAGGAATTAAAATACAAATCAAAGCCTAAATTTTTCCAATAGCTAAAGACGTTATTCAACTTTGATTTGTACATACGATGGTTTGGTTTGCGACTCACTTGTACAATAATGGGTACTTCAGGGATGCGAATTTCTTGCCAGGGAATAAGTTTGAAGTCACTTGTTTCGAGAATAGTTATGGCCGTGATTTGTTGAAGCATGTGGCGAAGTGTGGCAAGGATCATCAAGAAGTTGCAAAGCTATTGTCAGGAGGTGACTTGAAGACAGTGGCCCTCTTTGTGTGCTGCAATTACGTATTTAAAAGGTCACAAGAGATTGGCAACTATTGGGCTGTTGGGTGTCAAAGTCTTGGACGCAAAGTTCAAATGGCGGCACTTGCTGTAAAAGATCACTTATGTTGGTCATGGAAATCTCCGAACGCTATAAAATTGAATATTGGTACGAGATAGTGATATTTTCATATCACCTTGAGGTAAGTTATAACTTGTAATCAACTATTTACATACTTGATACTTGCATATATATGGCAATCAAATGAGTAAGAAAATATGCATACCTTATGAGTTATGTTTTTAGAGCGATAAAAACTTATGAAATAAAAATTGGGTTATATACCGTATGAGGTCCCATTGTGTTCAATTACTTTTAGGATCATTATTTTGGTATGCTGGTTAGAAGACTAATAATAGCTCTAGAGTTTTTTTTTTCTTTTTTAGGTAGGAGCATCCCTACAAAGATGTAAGATTATCGAGAGTTGGTAGTTTCCCAAGTTAATCAAGTAATATGAAATGCAGTCGTATTGCAAAGAAAAAATTAAGGATTATCTACTACTTCGTGCTTGTGCTAAGTTGTATTAGCATAGATCTTCTGTTGTTTGTGGCCCTTTTATCTAGTTATATTTATTTAAATTGAGACTATGTGACATAGTATGGGTTCTTTGTTAATTACATGCAAGTGATTTTTGAGTTACTAATTTTGGTAGCATGATGTTTAAAAAGGTAATTGATTTGACTTCTCGTATCAATGCAATGTTATGAGACAGTATGTGCCTATTCAATCTTATATGAAATATTTTTCATTTATGTGAATTTTTCTGGACTTCATCTTTGTGCTAATGAACTCATTTTCTAATGTCAGAAAATTATGTGACAGTTTAGTTTTCACGACCACCTAAAATAGTTCATAACGGTTATAATAAAAGGGACATCTTTCTTTTTGGTAAAATATTTTATTAAAAAAAAGGCTTCATTAAAACCGGACTTGTTTTGATAGTTGTACTTATAAAATATATCACAAAATAGTTTATATATAGTGTTAGCTAATGTCAGGTACAATGCTAATAACGTAATTTAAAAAGTATTACGTTTTAGAAGAAGGAATAAATGTTTTCTAAATATGATGAGCGTACATTCCTTACTTATATTAGATGTTTTCTTTGAGCGACCAGTTTCATCTAACTCTCTTTTTGTGGATATCAAATGGAGAAAAACAAAGGAAAATAAAATAAACTTTTGCTAGATATTTTTGTGTCTATGAATTGGGTTCAAATTTTAATACATTAATTTGATATGGTTTTGGAAATAAATTGAATAGTTTTCAAAAAGTTTATGCTAAAATAAACAAAAACTTAATACTAAGATACAGTGATACCTTGGTATGACTTTTTCTAAAATAATATTTAGTGACAATAACGCTAATGCCTTTACTTGTAGATTATTATGTTTGTGTGTAAGTAGTTATATCTTGGAAAATACCTACACTTATTATTTTCTATTTTTTTTGGCACATGGCTTTGGTTTGAAAAAGAAAAGGAATTTTGAGATTTTACACTTAGAGTTATAGTTTGATAAACCACCTAAAAATTAGTTTATGGAGTTCTCTTTCAAGAGATGAAAATTTTCATGAAATTATCAGCTTTTGTAAAACAAGTAACTTGAAGCTGATTTTATTTTGTTGAGTGTGTCTCTGAAATAAATCTTGTAAGATAAACTTGAAGGAAAAAAAAGATCTTATTCAAATGTTAAATTCTTTGATAAATATATGGCTACAAAATGTGGGGGTATATGATATAATGATAATTATGATCTCTTGAGTCATGTGTAGACAAAGAAGGTCTTAATAACGACTTGATGAATACACATATCTATAGTATTTAATTAGCTTTAAGTATATTTTAGCATGTTGCGTGCATGTACGCGTAGTGAGATTATACAACATATATCATGCATTTACTTTATGTTCCTTGCACTTAACTTTGCTAGCTTGGATCTCTGGGCATGTATAGTTATTCCATGTAATTGAGCTTAAAACGTGAAAAAAAAAATTGCAGAGTGTTGCCAAAGTTCAATGATTGAAATTATACTTTGGTAAATATGTTAAACCATGATAACCAAAGTCTTTCACTTCTAATTATCTTGGCTATTTTGATATTCATACTTGTGGTATTTATATCTATTTTAAATGGTATCTAAGTTTTGATTTCTAGAATACGAGGTGCGTGAATTTTTTAGTATTTTAAATCTTGAATCCCAAATATTTTATAATACGATTGCAAATTCAAAACTATATTTGCAAATGGGTTTTATCTAGCTTTTTCAAAGCTTGAGAATTGAAATTCGAATCCCTGAAACTTATCAAAGGAATTTTTTGAGATTATGTTATACGAAGCACGATAAATGTTAAGGAAAATGTGGCTCCTAGTAGGTGAAAGACTACTGGTCACAATATGTTTAACACTAGTTCCTAGCAGTAGACTACTTATCAAATGTTTGATTCCTATTAGTGAGGCTACTGACTAGTATCATCTTTGATGCTAAACGGAGTGGATGTTACCACTGAAACTTGATTTACTTGATGAGATCCATAATGTTGCCTTAATGTGCACTATTGGGCCCTTAAAATTCTGCAGATTTGTGACACTTCATCGATGACAAGAAAATAAGTTGTAAAGGCTTCATAAAAAAATTGTGCAATTTGCCTCGGGAAGCGCCAAAGGCTAGATCCTTTTTCACCTGAGGCGAATGGGATGAGCCCAGGGAGTCACCAGCGGGAGTAACCCATCATTTGTGATTGGAGATCTCATGGATAAGGTTCAATGGGTAGAAACAACCCGTAGAGCGTGACTCGTGATAAAAGTAGCACTCTTTTGTTAATATGAGAGTGTCTCCTCCCCGTCCGTGTAGTGCTTGTGCTAGTTAGTGTGATGTCTAGGAAGGAATTTTTCCTGAATGGGCCCGAGACGAATATTTTCGCGAGGTACATGTCACATGTACCCTTGGAGGACTCACCTAAGTGAGAGTGGTCGTGAGGCAGCGACTGTGGGAACCATGGGCCATTACTTAAAGACTCTCATGAGAATCAAGATTATAGCGCATGGCCATTAATAGCGCTAACCCGCAAACTAAGTCCCATGTCAGTATTGTGTGTGTGACAATTGAAGTTTGGCCAAGGAACCTAATTCAAGGCGTAGTCCATCACGGCTCTTTCAAACGGAAGTTGTCAACACTAAATGTTGGTTCAAGCCCGGAAGGCACCAACACCTATTGCACAATACAAGTTGCCCAAATTATTTATGTATTTTATTACTTTATGAGTTTATAATGTTCAAGAACCGTGGCTTTATTTTTTGAAAGGAAAAATAGTAGTAGTAGTAGTAGTAGTAGTAGTAGTGGTAATAATAATAATAATAATAATAATAATAATAATAATAATTGGTTTATGAAATTTATTATGATTTTCATGTGTATATTTGTTTTGGGATTTTTTTTAAATACTCCTCATTTTGTAGGAATAGCTAGACTTTATAAACATTTCCTCAGTGGCTTTTTAGGCATTTTATATTATAATTTTATTTTATCAAAATAGTGGGGGATTGTTAAAATATTTTAATAAAATAAAATGTACTTTAAAGCATTATAATCATAGTGCTAGTTATGACTATATGGTATTTACTCACATGTAAATAATTAAATGAGTTACAAATGCAATAATGAGTATTATTCACTTATATTTGTTTATGGAGTATATAATACTCCTTCCGTCCCTAAAATATCGATCACTTTTACCTTCCACGCATACTAAGGGTTTTGGTTATGTAATATGTGTCTTTTCCATTTTACCCTTTAGAGAGAGGGGAGAAGAGAGTGGGTCATGAAAGAGAAAATTGATTGGTAGAGTGTTAAATGTAAAGAGAGAAATAAAATAAAAAAATGTAAAGTGGTGGGTCAGGCGAAAGAAAATGAGTTGTTAGAGAGTTAAATGTGAGAGAGAGAGAGAGAGAAATAGAATAAAAAAAGTATAAAAAAGGTAAATATGTAAACATACGTACATAATCTTTCTTAATTTGGAAGTGATCAATTTTTGTGGGACGGCCTAAAAAGGAAATATGATCAATTATTAAGGGACGGGGGGAGTATGTTTATTGTTTGACATTATTGAGAAAGATTATTATTATTATTTAATAAGTTACAAAAGCTTTTATAAGTTTACTTATGTGGCCAATAAATAGATTATGATTGACCATGTATATAAGGCCATGTGGTGTGTCATGGAAAAAAAAAAGAACTTGAAGCTACCATACTTCCAAACTTACTATTTTCTACTCTATTATCACAATGTATTTTTTTATATTTTATACTTGGAGAACGTGATCGTGGTCTGATTCATACTGTCTTCATGTGAACGTGTACATAGAGGAGATATAGCTGCATCGATGGGTTTTATCTCGGAGACTTTATCTGCTGTCAACACCTGCACATAGGGAAGCGATAACGTCTTTAAGACAGCGAATTTGTCGCGACTTTCACGGACCGAGCTACTTTTATATCTTTTTACTACTTTAGATTACATAATTTTATCAAGAGTTCATATAGAATTACTTTTAATTATTTATTATTATTTTCCTATGTTTTATCACCTAGTCTTGCTAATATTTTATCGTAGAAAATACAAATCAAACCTTAAAATTTTCTAACAGGATAGAGAGAGAGGGGGGCTGGCGGCTAAAAAGGAAGGTGACGGCTAGTGGCGACAAGGTGATTATAACGGTCGACGGTGGATTTGAAGAGTGACGGCCTGTCGATGATTTCGTTACACTCGGATGGAAAAGGGGCAATGGTGGATATGTGATGCGGCTGAGAAATAAAGAGAGGGGCAGTGACAAAGAAGGAAGATGGCAACAGCCAATGGTAAAGAAGGAAAGACACATTGGCAGACAAGGCTATGAAGTGAAAAATGATGAGAAACCTTAAAGGGCTAAAAATTGTAAGTGAAGTGGGTGGGGCGTGTCTTTTCTGTTAAATCAGGACACATACATATTCTAAACATACTAGAATAACCTATATCGCACATGGATCAAAATGGAATTCAGAGTCATTAGAGTGCAGGTAAAATACAAATAGGTATCTAATTTTGATAGCCGTACTCGGGTTTTTTTAGCGGGTCCGGTAGATTCGTAAGTACGGGCCTTTTTTGCCAGGTCTAACAATATACATCTCTTTACCTAACTTGAAAAGCTATAAGGAGCCACTGTTTTTTTTTTTTTACTGAACTTATCTCCAAAACTACTTTCAAAACCCATTATGGCCATCATGAGTTCAAGGTGATGTCATTTGTCCTCACTAATGCCCCAGCCACATATCAGTCACTAATGAACACTCTTTTCTAACCCTTCCTAGACAATTTCTTCTTGTATTCTTTGATCATATATCCCAGTCTACCACAAGAACCTCAACAACCACTATCATCACTTTCTTAAGATGTTCCAATTCCTCAGGGATAAAACCCTATTTGCCAAGCTCAATGAATATGTGAAAGTCTAACCCATAATAGAGTATTTGGGTCACTTTATCTTTAATCGAAGGGTAACCGCTGATCAAACCAAGATAAAAGCTATGATGCATTTGTCAGTGCCTAGATCAGTGAAGGATTTAAGGGACTTCTTGGGTCTCACAAGGTATTACAATAACTTTATGGCTGATCACAGCTAAGCCCTTAACCACTCTTCTCAAGAAAAATGCATTCCGCAGAAATAAGGGGGTGTAACAGCTTTTAAGCCATAATGAACGCACCATATTAGTTGTGTATACAAAAAACTGTTGAAAAGAAATGAGTACAACTAAAATTTAGTACAATAGAGATAAGAAAATTAGTAACCTAAAGATGCTCAATCTCAATCAAAAAATTGCTCACAAAAATGATATGTTTGATGATGTAAAACCAAAGAGATGAAGAAAGAAAAGTCCAATCATTGAGCCTTGATGTTTCTTCAATGAGTGGAGGCTTAGAATTTGGTTTCCATAGTGTGTGATGAAGTCTCATACTAATTTTATTGGTTAGGTATGAAATATAGCTGTTTTTGGAAGATCTGGCATGTATTTTAGCAAAATTAGCCGTTATTCTTGAATCTTGGAGCTTATAATCGACTTTAATACAAAGCAATCCACTACATTCCACTTGTGGAGTCCTCCTATCCCGATACAATTGACTGCATTGGTTTTCAGAAGAAAATTCAAGCTTTTATTTTTGGCATAACTTTATCTAAAAAAATCAGATTGAGGTGTTGTTTTTAATGTTCGAAAACTAACGAAAAATGTTTATCTAAATATTCAAAGATTAGATCCAAAAACATTTTTAAGAAATTCTGAGTTAACTCCAAAGTTCACCCATTTTTAAAAACTCACTTGTTCGAAAGACAACAAACTCGTAGGTAATGCACAAGGAGAATTAAACTAATTTGTAACTTGTTATCAACCCAAGAATCAAACCAAGAATAGTTAGTAATAGTAAATACCAATCACAATCGGAAGTTGTTAGCCCTATAGTTGGATAACCTAGGCTTACATCTACTTTTGATGATAACAATACATTCATTATGTACTAACGCGTGCTTTGAGTGGATTCTTTGTAGATGTACACATACCCACTTATGAAGACACATTTAAGAAATTGAATATGTGGATTAAAGGCAAAGGAGCTTAAAGTTATAGTGGACATGCTATAAAAGCTTCATCAAGTCCAATGTCGAAGAGTAACAAAAAATGCATAGACTAAGTTAGTTTCAATTGTGATTGTCTTTACTACTATATAATTAGTCTTGGTTTGATGTTTGGATTGATAATTATGGTCTAAAAAACCATAGGATACCTTATGCATTGAATGTGAGTTCATAATCTTTCACACAATTGTGCTTCTTGAAATGAGTGAACTTTGGAGCTTACTGAGATTTTCTCAAAAAAGTTTGTGGAGTTAATCTTTTTATATTTTGATAAAAATTTTCATTAGCTTTCCAACACAGAAAAAAAAAAAAAAAAGCACGTCAATCCAATTTTCCTAGAGAAAGTTATGCCCAAAATAAGAAAGGGATTTTCGTAGGGTAGTTGATTGGCGGTAGGGTAATACAGTCGACTGGATTTCCCAATACAGTTGACTACGTTGCTCAATACAGTGACTGCATTCTTAGGATTTCAATTCCAACAGCTATTTTCAAGGACAAGACCCCAACAGGTAGTTTAGAGGAATAAAATCAATTGCATTGGTAATACAGTCGACTGTGTTAGACGTTTTGGCTCACGTAATGCCTGTAACAGCTATATCTCATATCCCCCCTATATAAATGATTTGGGACTTCATCATGAAAATCTTCAATTCATTAGAGAAACTTCAAGGCTCATAGATTAACTTTTCTCTCTTCATCTTAGTAACATTCCAGAATTTTCGAAACGTTAGCACTTGCTCGATTGTTTACACTAAGACAATAATGCCCTCAAACTCAACCAATTTTATACCATCAGCTAGTCAAAGCAACTAAACCATCGAATAAGATAATACCCTAAATGTACAGTCTTACTTGAAACATCAAGTCTAAGTCAAAAATTCTAAATAGCAACACTGACCTATTCAGGGGTTCTAATAACCAAGACTAAAACTTAAATTCTCTTTCCCTCGCTCGGCTGTAATCCATACCCAATGCAATATATTATTGGTTACTACATGCAGAAGGGAACAGAAAAGGGGTGATCTTTTGGAAGCTCAGTAAGGTCGCTCAAAAATTTAGAAGAAGGAATACAAACTATTATCAGATTCACTTCAAAAACGATAAGGGAAGAGATTCAACTCAATTCCTAAAACCAGATATAGAGACAAACAATTTCAATCACACTGAGATGATGCATATGAGTGGATGCAAAGCCACACAGGCAGTGCATGGAAGCACTTAGCAGAGCCAAATAGGCAGTGTTCACTAATAATGTGGTTACATATGCATATAAACACTAGCAAGACCATTAAGGTACTAGCATCTCCTGCAATAACAGACCATCCTTATATCACCCCCGATACAGACCATCCTTATAATTCCTCAATAAACTAACCCATGTCAATATACAGAATGCAATAATCGATAATACAATGAATAAATCAATACTCAACGAGTAATAAGCATTGATAAGGATTTTCAAGAAACGTATAAGGCTAAAAAATAGGGTATTGAAGGCAAACGATACAATTTCATATATATATATATATATATATATATATATATATATATATATATATATATAATAAAGTCCAAAGAAAATTTGATATCAATTTAGAAAAATAGTCACAAGAACAAATAGATGAAATTGAGTTTCGGATAGAAATCTCTTACCTCAATCCAAGAAATACGCTCGCGGCTATTCAACCTTGTAGAAATCTCGAATTAACCTAAATTGACAGATTAATTATTAGAATAAAACCTATCCTCACAAACAACCAATCTTATGCTAATTCTTAATTATTACTCACTCCGACACTCTTAACGTAAACAAAAATGAATCGGATCCCTCGAACGGTTAAACCTAACCAATAACTTTGCACACTCTATTACGTATTGAGACATTTCAAATTTTATAATAAATGCTTATAAAATACTTTTATACCTTAAAACAACATAACAAGTTACAATATAAATTTTTAAAAATTTTGAATTAAAAATGATATTCTTAAACAGCAGAAAAAGCCCAAAAATAACAATTAATACTTCTAGCTCAAATCAAAGTCCCATAATTTTCATGATAGCTTCATAATATATAACAAAAATACTGAAACTGAAATTAGGATTTGGAAAGCATCGTAACCATTTTAAAATTATCTATTTTGCTAAATCAAATGCGATATGAATTGTGTACTAAATCAACTCTAAAAATTACATAATTGGAACTGAAACTTTATTATATCATAAAAATATTACAGTAATGTTTCCTAAATTTAATAAGAATTTTAAAGACTCCAAATGATTTTTAGAAAAATTGTATTTGCAAAAAATATTAAAAATAACAAACCATATCAGAAAAATATGAAATTTCAACAGTAATTATGACTTTGCCCAAATAATATTTTGTGAAATTTCATCATTTTTTGACATTTTTATGATAACCAATAGTCATGTGGTACAACTGTGCAGGTACAGTATACCACTCCACTACATAAACCCATCACTGCTCATCACCATCTTCGTCTTCTACCTCTATCCAAACCTAGAATTTACCCTCAACCTTTATAACACACTCTCTTACACATACACACACGTGCACACACTAAATAAACCTATACTCTCTTGTGCACACACAATACCCACACAGAACACACTCCATACACGACACATCTTCTTCCTCCTTTTTTTTTCAAGACCCATTTCATACCATCTCACAAAAACCACATGGCAAGCTGCCTTGCAATCCATCTTCCATCCCACAAACACACAGTTCCCACACTTGCTTTCATACTTGCTCACCCACATAATACCGTACTCTGAAATTACACGCTCGTGGCAGCCTCTACACGCACACATATTCACAACACACACAGCTTCATGGTTCTTCACCCCCCCTCCATTTTACCAGTACACACTCTGTTGCGCACTGCCAATAATATACACTAAAACATGGAATTAAAAGGAAGACAATGGGATCAAAGCTTACCGAAAAATCGCACTTCGCCGGATCAGAAACGTCGCCGATTTCAGTCCTTACTCTCTCCCTCTATCTCTCATTTTCCACAGCAATTTCTTCTCCTCTCTTCTCTGCCGAGTCTCTTCTCTTCTCTTTCTGTATTTCCTCTCCATTTTTGTTCCTTTCACTTTCTAATTGCCTTAAATCCTTTGAGAGTTTTGCCTCTCTTAGTCTCTATTTTCTCTCTGTCTTTATCTGTAACTCTATATATATATATATATATATATATATATATTCTCTTTCTCCCTTTTCTTCTCTATTTGTAACCGATATTAGGGAACGAAAGCCCAATTTTCTCCTTTCTGAGCTAAAACCTCTCTTTCTCCTTCTCTGTTGAACTCCCTTCTTGTCAATGTCCATCTTTCTCCCTTTCTCACGAGTCCACACATAGACCTCTCTCTCTCTCCCCCATTTTCCTCTTCTTTCTCTTTCTTCATCTGTTGTAACTGTCCTTCTCTCTCTATTAGCTGTAACCGAAATGGGATTAATCCCATTGCATGATTCACTCCTAATTCCTTTCCTATTTTCCTTTCAAAATTTATCTTTTCCAAGAATAAAGGGTTGAGCAATTAAAAATATTTTCCCAAATACAATTTAAATTTTTAGGTTACCCCCTTTTAATTTTTTTTATTAATTGTCTCTTGTACCCTGCTTCAAAATTGTCGCTAAAAGTTGCGACAAAAATTCGGTCACACTAATCGTCACTAAACACTTCAATTAATATCACCTATAACTGTTAACTTTAAATTATAACTTATGACTTCTTAAATAAAATCGTCGCTAAGGGTCATAAACAATAACGCTCAGCTCCACTAATCTATAACATTTTGTCTAAAAAAATGTCGCTAAAGTTGGCAAAGATATTGCTCAGCAAATTATTGCTAAAGGTCAAATAAATAAATAATTTTTAAAAAAAACGTAAAACTAGCCTAAGATTTTGGGGTGTTACAATCCCCATGATTTCCATTATTAAAGAGAGCATCTTTTAGAGCTATTCTTCAATTGAGAGTGAGTATTATTCAAGTCATTAATTCTCTCGCCTCTCAGTTATACTAGAGCTTTATTTGTACTAATTTCTTTTCAAGAGAGTTTCTTTGTACACAAATGATCTTTGTAAAAAGATTCTGATCAAGGCTTGGGTTTGTCAAATCTTGGGTGAGCTTTGTGGATTCAAGACTTGTGCTTGATGTGAGAATATCACCAAGTATTGTAACGATTTTGATCTTGACTTCGAATAAGATTGTTGCTAATGGATTCTAGTTCTCTTGCAATGACTTCCTTGAAGAGAAGGATGTAGGCTTAAGGGTAGTTCAAACCGAATCATTTAAATCTTCTTCTCAAGAATCTCTAACTCAATCTCTTTACCTATTGCTCTACAATTTCTGAAGATTGTGTAATTAGCATCTTCATTGAAATAATGCTAATTTGATTGAGATTCATGATTGTATTTAGTTTAAACTCCCCATTATTTTTTTAAAAACCCTATTAGTCTCCCCCCCCTAAAAATTGGTTGTTTCATTGGTTTCAGAAGTAACTTAGCCTATGCATTCCTTGTTGCTTTTTGACATTGACTTGATGAAAAAGAATTAGCATCTCTTCTATAACTTTAAGCTCCTTTGATTTTAATCTTCGTTGTAGAACTACCCGTATCTATGGACAATATATGCTCATTTCATAGCTCTGGCCCCTTCATTCACTACAAAGGAGATAGCATAGGAACTCTTTGATAATTTACAGAAAATACATTCCTACTAGACTCCATAGTGAGTGATAGAGTTAAGGTTCTTCTTAGCACGTTCTGGCAACAGTTGTTCAAGCTCTTGGGCACCAAGTTGTAGAGTCCTACCTGCCACCCTAAGACATATGAACAGGCTGAGAACAAGTATATGGAGTATTATCTAAGATGCATAACTAGTGAGAAACCAAAAAACTGGGCCAAATAATTAACCGTAGTAGAACTCTGGTTTTAATACCTCTCATCACCTCTTAATGAACATGACCTCTTTTGAGGCACTCTACGACTACAAATCCAAACCTTGGGGTCAAAGTAGTTTGAATCCTCCAATGTACAGTCAGTGCACGCTTTCCTAAAGGAGAAAAGAGTGGTTTCAACATCCCCAAGGATAATCTCACCAAGGCCCAAGCTAGAATGCAACAATATGCCAACCAACATCAACATAGAACGAATTCAAGGAGACATAGTCTATATGACGCTACCACCTTACAGACAAAATACACTAGCTTTAAGAAAAGAAACCTTTGTTAGCCCTTTGGTTGGATGACCTAGGCTTAAATTTTGCTTTGATGAACAACACAATGATTGTGTTGTAGTGTGTGCTTTGAGTGGTTGCTTATAGGTATATTCATATTCACTCATGAAGACACATTTGGGAAGTAGGAAAACTAGAACGAAATCAAGAAATGCCTAAAGGAATACCTTGAAAGCATTGGATAGGCTTTAAGGAGCAATCAGAAATATGAAGGGAATATTGTAATGGGCCATCAAGAAAGGCAAGGTTACATTTCAATTGAATTTTCATTTCCATTTCCATTTCGTAACTAGTCTTAGTTTGATTGCATAAGTTGACGGCTTTGCTTAGGTTGGCCCTAGGTTTTGTGGTTACCTTGGAAAAAAATTTTGATAAAAAAGGAGCAAAAATGCATAACATATTTTATAAGCCTATAAGTTCATTTTCCAGTTGTCTGTAACAGAGAGAAATGACTCAAGCTCTTTCAGTTGCCTGTAAGTTAACTTACAGTCTTCGATAACTTTAGCTTATAGATTTATGTAAGTGGCATATTTGGAGAAAATGGCTAGTTAATATATTCTTCAGCACCTATAACGACCATATTTAGGGTCTGTTTGACACAATTATATTTTTTTTTCAGTTTTCAGTTTTTAAAGAACAGCTTAATTTTTTTTTACAAAAACAAGTGGGTGTTTGATAACCCTTTTTTTTTTTTTTTGGTAACCCTTTTTATTTGGACTTTTTTTGTGGTGGTTTGCGGTGGCGGTGGTGGGGCGTAGCGGTGGTCGACGGTGGTGGTGGCCGGCAGTGGTCGCCAGCAGGCGGCCGACGGTTGTCGGGGCAGTCGTCGGCAGTGGCTGCCGCCCAGTGGTGGCTGCCGGCTGCCGGAGGTGGCTGTCGGTGGTGGCCGCCCGACAGTGGTGGTCGGAGGTGGCTGCCGCCTGGTGGTGGTTGCCGGCGGCCAAAGGTGGCTGTCGGGCGGTAGTGGGCGGTGGCTACCGGCTGAGGTGGCCTCCGGCCAGCAGTGGTGGCCACCACCCACTGCCGTTTGGTGGTGGCTGTCGGTGGCTGCTGGGCGGCAGTGGACGGTGGCTGCTGGCGATGGGTGCGTTGTGGTGGAGGTCTAAAAAAAATTAAAGTAAGAAAAAAAGAGCTTTTTCCTCTCTTTTTTTTTACTCTAAAATTTAAAAAGTAGTTTTTTAAATTGAAAAAAAATGGTTACCAAACGCTCCTATTTTTTCCAATTTTTAAAACTGAAAAAAGAGCACAAAAAAAAATGATGTCAAACAGCCCCTTAATCTCTAGCTTTGTTTTGGGCATTTTTTATTTATGTAAATGACATATTTGGAGAAAAAAAGACTAGTTTTTTTAAAATATATTCGTTCAGCACCTATAATTGCTATATTTGATCTCCTAGCTGTAAATATGTTTTGAGGTTTCATCATACACTATGAAAACAATTTTCTAATCCTCCATACATTAGAGGAATATTAAAGGTCAATCATTATACACTTTCTTTCTTCAATGGCATGATTTTATATCATTAAGACAACATCTTTGCGAGCAGACTATTTTTCAAGTCATCATTTCTAACATCTTTCTATTGCACTAGAGCTTCATTTGTATTGATTTCCTTTCAAAAGGGTTTCTTTGTACACAAGATTGATCTTTGTAATAAGATTATGATCAAGACTTGGGTTTGTCAAGCCGCGGGTGAGTTTTATGGATTCAAGGCTTGTACTTGGTATGGGGATATCATCAAGTGCTTGTAAGGATTTTGATCTTGACCCTCAAGAATATGCTAGTGGATTCTAATCTTCTTCAACAAACTTCCTTGAAGAGATGTATACATGCTTGAGGGTAGCTTAAGCCGAACTGTATAGATCTTCTTGTCAAGTATCTCTAAATTCAATCTCTGTGCTTATTGCGCTATAGTTATTGGAGATTGTGTTGTTAGCATATAAATTAAGCTTGTTCATTAGTTTGATTGAGATACATGCTTGTGATTAGCTTAAGTTCTTTCTTAATTTTCAAAAATCCTATTCACCCTATTTTTAGGGTCGTTTTAGTAGTCAACCCCAAGCTCTCACCTAAGAGGAGTTGCTTTCATTTATTTCTGTGGTTTGGTGCACTAAACATAAGTTCAATTGCCTACGAGTTAGTTTTCTCTGAATGTTTACTTCGCTGACTACTATTCATTGCCGAAAACTTCCCTTTCTCCGGTTATTATATCCAATTGACTTAGTTCCTCACAAACCCATTGAATAAAGACAATACCTCTATTAATTCTACAATGACACTGCCACCTTCAAATGATCATCAACCACTTTATACAAACATTCTTATTCTCTATACTTAACTAATTCCCTTATGGTTGCTGCCTTGACTCATTAACTCAACCTACACTTTTGTCTTCAACGGTTTCAACTTGGCATTTTCATTTACTTAGCTTTCCTTCTCACTTTGACCAGGGATTCAATACCCTCAACCCCATCACTGTCCTTACCCTCATCACCTACACTTCTACCTGATCAACCACCGATTTACCTACCAAATCTCCCAAACAACATACCTACCCATCGAAGCATCAGTCTGTTACTTGATGAAGCTGCTGTAAAAAACCTCCCAATGGAAAAAACCAAAGTTCTTGTTGTACAAATTTGTGATTATAAGAAATTCTTTGAATCAAGGCTTCAACGCCTCATTAACCGTAATTGGCGTCTGCAAGGAGAATTTTGAGTGGAGAGACTTCCCATTGTTTTGGAGCTTGAATATGGAGCTCGACTAGCCCTTCACAATGGACCTTGGACAGGACTTCTACTCCTATAACCTTGGATTGAACACATAATTTATCATATGTTCAACTTCGAACCATGCATATATAGGTTCGAGTATTTAATGTGTCAAGTGATTATTATTATTATATGGCTTTAGCTCATCAAATTGGAAACCTCATCGATCTCACCATCTGCCTAGATTGGTTGGCCGTGATAGTGAAACATATGGACTATTTTAGAATGTTGGTTCACATTCCAGTGGATGAACCACTGCTTCCCGGAGTTTTTCTGTTCCTGCCAAATCACAACTCAATATGGTTAAACTTTTTTTTTGAAAAACTCTTTTCATTTTTGTTGTGTGTGCGGATGTTATGGTCACATTTCTGACAGGTGCATTAAACCGGCTGAAGTTGTTCATGAAGGATTTATCCGACAGCTCCATCGTATCACAGAAACTTCTCAAAGGGCACCGTTGTTCGAGCTGGGTCAACCAATGTAGGGAAATTTTTTTCACAGACTTTCATCACATCTTCACTGTCGGATTCACAAATTTCATCTGAGAACTAGATTACTTCTCGTTAGACTCGTGGGGCGATGACCCGTTGGAATACCTAGGAGCTGTACCCATGGACATGGAGGAATCAGATGAAACTGTGCCCCATGGCATGGGTTCTCAAACTTCTCCCATCTCAGATCCTTTAATATGAGAGCAACCCCGTTTTCATCTAGTGCAGACTACAACTCGATACACGATGGAGTGGACATAGAAAACAGGGGTGAATCAGGTGAGTTGAACAATGTAAATTCTCTCAGTGATCAGGTGGTGCCAAATCTTACTTCTTAGGATGTAGCACTCTACTAACTATGACATATGGCCCGTGGAACTATATGGGGCAAATGAAGACCTACTAAACAATCACGTCATGATTTGAGTTACTTAGTTAGGAGTACTCAAAAATTTTAAATTAGGCTGGGCCCAATCCAACCTTTTGGTTTCGGCCTAGACCCAACTTCTACACTTACTGGACCTCCCAATTCCCCAGCATATATCTGCCCTTTTTCATTCCACCAGGCCTTTCCCCTTTCAACCTTAAATTGCCCCATTTCCCTCGGTCCACAACTCTTCCCAGGTAGACCAACCAAACAACCTTCGAACCACCCACTAACCTTACAATGCACAGCTTACTCACCTTCATCAAACCCAGCCCATAGCGTTTAAACTCCGCTCTTTCTTAATTACGTCCAAATCTCCCACCCTTCTCATAATACACATGCCTAATCACCTCTTTGCCTTACCCCCTGATGCAACCGTTGTCTATCCATCACTAATGGACGAACCAAATTACTTTTTTCTTTTTAATTCTTATTGTCTAATCCATTATGGGGCGGACGTCCGCAGACACAGTAAGTCACTGTCCGTCCAATAGTGGAGCGGAGAACGGCTTCACTTAAAAAAACAACGAATCTAAGCCTCCCACCTCCACGACATGAATCTCCAAATCGTGTTCACTTTATCTATGTATAGATATTACATATTTACATGTGTGTGTGTGTGTGTGTGTGATGTTTATAAGGACCCGATCCACCGGCTCTATTGTAGGGCAATGCCTTGCTCAAAAGGACTAGCCAAAGTTAGTACTTCTAAAATTATAGGCATGATCATATAAAGGAAATCTCATATTATCCACATTAGGATATCGCAATCTCCCTTAACGTCCTTGCTAAGGTTCGATCATACATAGCCCATATATGTGCGTGTGCGTGTGCGTGTGCGTGTGCCTGTGCATGTGCCTGTGTGCGTGTGTGTCAAACCATAAATAACAATTCCACTTAAAATAGTGATGGAAAGCAGTCTCACAAGAACATTTCCCTACAAATGATAATTACAAAGTCTCCTTCTCCACTTTAAAAGAAAACGAACACAAGCGAAATTCTCAAGCCATTAAGATGCTCTAACTTCTCCTTCTTTATTATCTTTTTCATCGGCACTCTAATGCATTATGTAAGTTGCTCTTACTCTGAAATTGTAATGGGAGTTCAAATACCTCTCGTGTTGAACCAAGAATACCAAAGTAGAATTTTTGTAAAGAAAATAACTTGACGTTAACAAGTTGTCAATTAAAATTTTGGTTAAGAGATTTGATTGCATATCTAAACAGTTGAAGTGAATATATGTAGTAAACAAAACTTAGCCGAAAACTTACATTGGAACTCCCTGAAATTAGCTAAAAATCACTCCTACCAAACCGAGCTACAATCCAGGAGCTCTTATATCTCGTCCCGTATGGACCAGAATCTGGCAACTTCAAATTCCTTTCAAGATATAGATATTTCTTTGACAATTCCTTATAAACCGGTTACCCACAAAACACTCTCTGGCCTTGTGAAATATTGTTTTGGACGATCGTTGTGCATTCTGTCAACACGAGAGAGAAACCTTGATTCATCTTTTTACACTTGCTCAGTTTTAAAGGAGGTATAAGAGGCTATCACACCCGGAGTGCACAATTCAGAGCCTTGAACCTCTTACTACGAATGGTTGATCACCTGGCTAATGAAACCTTTAAGCGAAGGGCCGACAAGGATTCTCATTTTTTGCATGTTCTGGTGTATATGGTTACACTGTAATGAGTGAACATTTCGAGAAATTCATTTTAACCCACAATTTATCATCCTTGCAACTCAGCTCTTATAAGCCACAATAACGGGAGCCTTACCATAATCCACCCCCAGACCCCCACCTCTCGGCTTGGGGAACGCTTATCTGGACACATTACAATCTAGCCAACATTCTCTACCCATCCACCTTCATGATGACATTATAGTATGTAGGTGTCCCTCTCTATTACATAAAACATTCATGTTTCTACCAGTTGGACTGGCACTTCGTCCCTAACAGGATCGGGTATGATTGTCTTGAATAATTAGGGGACATCAGCAGGTCCCTTTTATTTTTTTTTGGGGCTGCAAGCCTGCATACGATAGCAGCCATCGCTCTATTACACGCATGTCATTGGGCACGAATCCATCGTATCTACCATCTATCCCTTCATATTGACTAGACCATTTTATTATGGCGATCGAGGAGTGATGACTTGGACACAGTGTTAGAGCCTATTACCTATGGTCTTTGGTACATCTGCTCTAGTTTTTATTTTTCCAGCGTCATTACAGAACACCAATCCTTGCTCCAGGAAGCCCGTGATCTTGCTCACATAGCATGGGCGTCATCCATGACAGTCTCACATGATGCAATTTCTGTCCATGATAGCTTTCCCTGATGACGTTTAGCACATCTAGAGATAGATCCCAGGCTTTACAACTCTTTTCATTTTCGCATGGTAGGTAATATATTTATATAGGCGTGCACTTTATGTAACTTTTCTTTGATGTTATAAGGTGTTGAAAAATAGTAGTAAGTTAGCTATAAAGTGGCTCTCCCTAGCTCCAAACTCACAAGTCCATCTTGACTTTTATGGGTTTTTGCTTAAAAAGAGGTTGGCAGCAAATCAATCCCCGTTGACCTACCAATGTTGGGGGATAAATGTCAATTCCTTCTAGAAACTAGGATTTCCTAGACAGAAGAATGATCAAAAGAAACAATCAAAATGTAGCTGAAGACTTCATGGAATGGTTTAATCGAGAAATAATTGACAGTATATGGGAAGATTGGGTTGTCTTCAACAATAAATTTTCTCATCTTGATCCTTGCTGACAAGGATCTTCTCGAGGAAGGTGTGATGTAACATTATGTCTGGTCTCAAGATGTGACATAAGAAACATGGGCTAATGACGGCATTACAAGCCTCAATGCACACAAAAAGCAATGTAGAAAATAACTGGCTTTGGTGCCAATAACAACTATAAACTAAATTCCCACCAAATCGTCAATTTAGAATTCAGTTATTTAATTGAATTTGATGTAGATAAGAAGGGCGCGATCATCTGTAAAGGATCATCAAAATTTGCATGAAAAATATTTGTCTTCGTTCACTACTCTCTCTTCTCTCCCCCCCCCCCACCCCCTCTCCTTGCTCTTCAACTCACACACACACATACACAATTATGGGAGTTGATCCTTGCCACTAGCACAATATGGTCGTCCATCTGTCGCTAATGGACGGACCAGATCACTTTTTTTTAAAACTTCTCATTGTCTAATCCATTATGGGGTGGACGTCAGCAGACACGGTAAGTCACTGTCTGTCCAATAGGGGAGCGGACGACGACTTCACTTAAGAAACCAAAGAATCTTGGGCTGCCAACCTCCACCACATGAATAGCCAAATCATGTTCATTTTATCTATGTATACATATTACATATTTGCATCTAAATATGTACACACACACACACACACACAAATATGGGTGCTGATCCTTGCCACTAGCACAATCTGGTCATTTATCCAATGCTAATGGACGGACCGGATTACTATTTTTTTAATTCTCATTGTCTAATCCTTTTTGGGGCGGACGTCTACAGACACGGTAAGTCACTATCCGTCCAATAATGGAGCGGATAACGACTTCACTTAAGAAAATAACAAATCAAGGCCGCCTACCTCCACGACATGAATCGCAAAATCGTGTTCATTTTATTTATGTATACATATTACATATTTGCATATATATATATGTCTGTGTGTGTGTGTGTGTGTGTGTGTGTGTGATGTTTGTAACGACCCGGTCCACCCGTTCTACCGTAAGGCAACTAGCCAAAGTTAGTACTTCTAAAATTATAGGCATGATCATATAAAGGAAATCTCATATTATCCCACATTAGGATATCACAATCTCCCTTAACGTCCTTGCTAAGGTTCGATCATACATAGCCCATATATGTATGTGTGCATGTGCGTGTGTCAAACCAAAAATAACAGTTCCACTTAAAATAGTGACAGAAAGCAGTCTCACTAGAACATTTCCCTACAAAAGATAATTACAAAGTCTCCTTCTCCATTTTAAGAGAAAAGAAACACAAGCGAAATTCTCAAGCCATTAAGATGCTCTAACTTCTCCTTCTTTATTATCTTTTTCATCGACACTCTAATGCATTTTATAAGTTGCTCTTACTCTAAAATTGCTAATGGGGGTTCAAATACCTCTCTTGCTGAACCAAGAAGTACAATTTTCGTAAAGAAAATAACTTGACATTAACAAGTTGTCAATTAAAATTCTGGTTAAGAGATTCGATTGCATATCTGAACAGTTGAAGTGAATATATGTAGTAAACAAAACCTAGCTGAAAACTTACATGGGACCATCCCATACCAGCCAAATATAACTAACTAAGTCGAAAGAAACATTGCATTACTTTTGACTAATTGTCATACTAGTCCCATTGACAAGGCCCACTCACTTCCCTTGCAGGCCCATTAAAGATTCCAAAACCATGAGCACGACCACACTGTGTGGTCAGACCACAGAATAGTCATTTTGGACAGTACACTTTTCGTATTTATCAGTCAAACTTCATTGCAATTCACACTAAAATATTTCAAATATGTAATAGAGTCGCACATGATTGTCTGATTGAAGAAATAAAAAGTTGTCAAAAGCTATGAACCGACACTCATTCTATTTTTCAAAGCATTTAACTTTAACGCATCAACATTAGCTTAACATTCTTCAAATGCAAGCTTACAAGGCTGCTCAAACTCAAACTGTTAAAATCTAAGCTCTTTACAACTCGAGTCCTTATGAATGAATCGACAGTACCGACCCGCACAAGGGCCTCATTACTTAGTAGTGATGGGCTCACCGGAACCTCACGCAGACTCTAACCCATTCCCGAAACTGCTACAGCTTATCATTACCTGCAGAAAGGAGCCAAACGAAGGGTGAGCTTTTGAGAGCCCAGTAAGGTCGTATAAGGACTACAAAAGAGATTATAACACGACTCCAAAAAATCCAACCGACGATGATTTTCAAGACACTTCGAACGATCAAAATTCAATGATTACCCAAAATGATCAAAATTTATCAGAAATAGATGCCAAAATAAATATTAACAATCAGAACAAAATCCAAAACGATCAATAGAAGATCCTTTTTAAGTCAGCATTTCCAAGTACCACAAAAATTTTCCTTGCTCAAGGGATTTCAATCCGAGCAGAAATGCATTTCGAAAATACAGCAAGATTTCCGGAGGGATTTTAACCCAAGCAGAAATCAAATAAGATAATATGATAAAGGCATGTCAAGGGATTTCAACCCAAGTACAAATCCTTCTAGCTAAGTACAATGAACGTTTGTCAAGGACTTTCAACCCAAGTACAAATCATTCTAACTAAAAAAATTCAAAAATCAATGTTGATCCTGGGCGATTTGCAATGCCATTATGGCAAGCTCATATAGTGTACACATGCATGATGTACTAAATAATTACTAGTCCACTTGGGTACTAGCCTGCGTTTCATGCAGGATTCAACCAGCCTTATACCGCCGCCCCACTAAACAGGAATCCAAGTCAACACAGAAATTTGCTCAGCCCGCAATAACATGAGAGCATCACAAGATTTCCAAATAACCGATTCAGGTTCAACATTAGGGTTTTCTGGGTAAGAACATGCTGATATCAATACATAACTCAGAGTTCGGCATTAGCTGTAAATATATCAAAGGAGTACTTACGAGTACAAGTAATCAAATAAGGGTTCGGACAAAAGTCCTTACCCAAGGTTCAGATAGAATCCCTTACCTGGATCCACAGCTAAATTATCCTAACCGGAAGTCTTTAACTTTAACCTAAACGGAATAATCGAATCATTATAATACAGCCTACAGAACAAGATTATAACTTAAGACAAACTCACACATACTCTCAAAATGAACCCCCCTCTCCGGGTATGTAAAAATTACTGAGACGCCCCTGAAGTGTAAAATTACCAAAATGCCCATATCTGACTTAAATCACCAAAATGGTCTTCTAGTGAGTAAAATCACTACAACAACCTTACCATATGCGAATTTATCCAAAAATACGTTTCTTAGGTCAAATTACCAAAATACCCCTTTAGGGTGGCAAATTACCAAAACACCCCCGTTACACTTTAATCATCCAAATGACTTTTCCATAAGCAAAGTCACTAAAATAATCTTACTGTATGTAAATTTATTTCAAAATACCTCTTATAGGTAAAATTACCAAAATACCCCTTCGGGGTGGTAAATTACCAAAACACCCCTGGGGTTTCCGGCACCGAAAAATCTCAAAATATCTTAAAACGCTATTTTAAGCATCCTGATATCATTTCTGTACTAAAAAAGGCTTTTAAAAATTTTTCGCCAGAAAATCTCGAATCGGTGTTCGGACCGAAAATACCTATCGGTCTCATAATGGCTCGAAATTTTAGAATATGAATCATATCAGTAAAATAATATTTTCCTAAAATTTTCAAATCAAAATAACTTGGTTTGCTATGCTAAATAATTCAATAAAGTTCCTTAATCGGTACCCCGATTTAGCTCTCTTTGTGGATCCCAAAAATTCCTGAAAAATTCCAGAGTGTAGTTCTCGTAAAAATATTATGGGTTACTGTTTTTTACTTTGTCTACTTTTGGTCCTAACTATTTATAATAAATTGTGCAAAAAAAAAAAACTGCCCAAATAAATTTTATAGCATTAGCGACAAAAACAACTACTATTCAAATCATAGCACCTAGTATTTCACCTTCACCACACACACTTATCTTCTTCCTTGTTCTTCTTCACTATCGCAGCCATTATGCACACCCAATTCGCATACACCTACCTGAAATCTAGCCAACCCACTTAATCACTCTTCTAGCACATAATTTCCATACTTAAACACATATAATTTACACACATATATGCTCTGTCACCCATGATCACACACTCCCGAAACACACACACTGAAGCACACTCACTGTCACTGAAACACGCAGTTGTTTCACACAGGAGCAGCTATGCTGCTGCTGCTTCCCATACCCCTCTTCCCTTCACCAATTCACGTACAAAACGCACGAGCTATCCAGGTTCCATCCCCCACTACTCACTGAATCCACACACTCAATACCCACACCCACGGGAATCACAACCGAATTACTCATAATCAGATTACATGGAGGTTACCTTGAGGAAAAATTTTCCATCTTTTCCCGAATCTTTTTCTTCTCCTCGGTTTCCTTCCTCTCTCTTTTTCCCAGCCGAGCACCATCCTCTGCTTCTTCTCTTTTCCAGCTCATTTCTTTGTTTTCTACTACTGTCCACTGTTTGTTCTTCTGTTTTCCGAATTTCTCTTTTGTTTTCTTTTATTTCTTTTTTTCCTTATCCAATCTATTATTAAATAGTTTAATTTAGCTTAGTCATTAACCTAGTAGGAGGTGGCATAAAAAGTTCCTAATTTACTTTTATAAAATTGCAGAAATGCCCCCAAACTTTACATATTTTCAAAAAGACCCCAAAACTTTCTATAATTACCTTTAAGCCCTAAAAAATTTTCTAATCCTTGTTAATTAAATCAAATGTCACTAAACACACAATATCACTCATATTATTACCTTTCATCACCAAAACATTAATTTACAATTAAACCCCCAAAATTTTTCTGAAATTACGAAAATGCCCCCGAAATTTCAAAAATTATGTTTTTGCCCCAAATTTCTTTTAAGCTTCAATACGCTAGTAATACCCGGGCATTGCCCAATGTTAACTCCCGTTTATTTTTCGGAGCCCGGGTGGTTATTTTAACCGGCTCCTAAAGTTCAAGATATTACATTCTTCCCCCCTTATAAAAATTTTGTCCTCGAAATTTGCTCAAGGATATCTTATCACTTATAACATCTAGGTACTACACTTCTGCTGTGCCACTTTGATAACCGTTGCACCGTAGCCAAACTACATCAAATCTTTGTGCCCACGTTAGTTTCTACGAACACCCGGACGCAACAATTATATTCTAATTGTAATGTTAACTCAGTTCGATCAAATCATCACTCGTGCTCTAACCATTCCAGTATTTCGCAACAATGACTTGCTAATACGAGACCCAATAAGCGAAACCTACACGGCTCCTGATCCAGCACATAGCCAGCAAATTAAATCAAGCTCCCATACGACAGGCTGCCCTGCATTATGCTGATATTATACTAGAGATTACATCATTTGTACAACTTACTTAACGTTGATAAGCTTAACTTTTTAAGCTTAAGGCGTATCGAAATACTAAACGATGGTCTCCCCCTGACCTGCGTTTACCCCAGCTAACATGGGTAGGGTAATCAATTGCTATAAGCACTTATACCTCGCAATCACCAACACAGAAAATTAATCATGACAAAAAGTTGTAGCCACTAGGTTTTCACTGCACACTTCAATACCTCAAAACAATGACTCCAAATTATTGCCAAGTTCATCATCGAGAGGCGCGTTATCTTAACATAGCTATTACTGCATACTTACAGTTTGCGTATATTTCACAGAACGACAGAAAATTATAACTACTATGAGTTTGTTGCACACTCTGGTGCCTTAATTCAAATAGGTCCAAACTGTTACCCGAGTCATTATAGAGAAATGTGTTCTCTTAACACAATGCGAAACATAATTTTGCATTCACTTGTCTTGCACTTCGACTAAAGTTTAAAACTCTAAAGTATTACATCACTTCTGATTCACAGTTATATTATTTATGAAAATCTCATAACCTTATCCTTCAATCATCTGCTTCAGTTAAACTATTAAAATCTTCTGGTTCCATAACCTCATTTCTAGGTAAGGGAAACTATGCAAACATTGATAGTAATAATCGCAATCAGGCAATCAAAATACAAAAATCTTTAACAGAAATTATGCATATTAGCTCTCAGAATTCATAACAGAATTCTGTGACATTCCAGAAGAAACGACGGACACAAAAACAATGATATCGGTCTGACGAAAGCAAAGTCAACCCAACGACTCAGAGCAATCAGAATCAGAAGGAGTTATTTGTCCTTAATAAGATTCATAGCTTTCCCATGGCCAGTGGGTCAGATACTACCTCATCAAGTCCAAATAGATTCAAAAGGATAGATAAATATCTCGAAAAGGAATAAGACGAACCAACATGAATGACATCTTCTCTGACGTCTCAGCGTAAGCTGACATTCAATTAAGTCGTCCTTGAATTCAATATGCAAAAGGATGATTCAGATGACAGAGCAAAATTTCAAATCCCTTCTTGAGCCCCTAAACCAAACCTTCAGTCTTAACGCCAGTCATCTTTCTAAGGCACCACTCTTACTCATCAATCAAATCATCAGCTTAACTATTATGCATACCGTATAACTTTCCAAATACGATTAAGGTTTCCCTAACAATACCGGATACGTGATTAGCAAATCACCAATTCATACCTAGTATGATATCAAAATCCTGAATAACAGTTAGAGCGAGGTCCATAGAAAGATTTCTATCCCAAACATAGATTGTATACTCACAGATAACCACAAAATAGCCGAAGACTCTCCTAACAGAGTACTTATCACAAGATCAGTCCCTAACAGATAAGTTTCACCTTCAATCACTATGCGAAGGTAGAGGATACAAAGGTACTTGACACTCCATAATCAAACCATATATGGAAATCTAATGGATTACCATGTAGTGTACTTGGCATTACGTCATCGGATGTGACAACGTCCTAAGCAGACATTAAACAAACCTTAACTGATATTCTGGGCCTCAGCCCCTACTGACCTTGTCCTCTTCTTGTCGAGGAACACAACCCGTTATTACACTAGCAATAGGTACCTAACTGATTATTTCTCACAAACAGACAATTTCAAACTTAATGTTTCACGCTGCCATGCTTAAATGACTTATATCTCACATATCGCATGGGGTGGCCAGAAAATTGACCCACCACCCTGACCAGTACTATGAGTTGGTCAAACTCCAGAACCATAAAACGGTCCAAGTCTAATACTCTGAGCTGGTCAGCCTGCGCTCCCTTAAATTCCATATCATGCCTTGATCAGATTTCAAAACTCTATCCAGATCTCAATACCACGGAACCATAGTGGCCTGAATCTCTGACTCTGCCCCAACCTTTAACCTTGGGCACCAAACTGTGCCAACTGTAAAACTTTTGCTGACGATTGTCAGCTCTTACAAATCTATTCGGGAAAAATTCCCACTTATCGCTCTTCTATCTACCCTGTGTTTATTTATTATGTCTTCCTCCATCGTCAGACTTAGACTGTTCCAAAATATCTGCCAAATAAAGACATTTCATATCGCTCGTCAATCGAGCTGGGAGCATTCTATCTCTCAGTCTAGGCCTAAGCCCCTGTCCAGGCCTAAGCCCCTACTCGGACTTTTGGCAGTTACCTGCCTCCAGGAATAACATTTTTACTGCGAATCTAACAAATCATGAGATCTCATCTCAATCTTGTTTATTGACTCTTAATCTGTTTCACATCTGTTCACCAAATCTCGCAACATACCAGTTGAAAATAATTCTCTAAAAGGTTCCCCAGTGACATCAATCACTTGCTGATGAGTCAGACTTTTCGCTACCATTTTCAACCACTGATCGGTTCCCCCTCTTAGTTTATATACAACAACTTCAATCTTTCATCACTTTACTCACAGTTGTTCAAAATTTTCTCCATTTTGCTAATCCAATTCACTATCTCTATAGGGTTCAGCAATCCCCCTGTAGCTAGTCATTTCATCTATTAAGTTCACCCAAGATACTCTTATCTCGAGGTTATGGTTAACCAGGATTCGATACTCCAGCTGCTGGTTGCCAAATTCTATGTCATCAAAATTGGAGTAGGGTTCATGGTGTTTAGAATCACAACCATCCGTTCTAGGGTTCTACTGTTTCCCCCATGGGGTAGGGTTACCTCTTTATAATCATAAAACCCATACAATACATTTTTCAATCAAAAGATTGTTTGGTTAAGTGTTTTCCAATACCGGGAATAAGATCCTTGCTCATCTATCGGGGACCTCTCGGCCCTCTGTACTATCTTCATTGCCAGTGTTCCGAATGCAGACCATACTATAAAATGTACAATTACCAGGGTTATTCTAACACGTGGCTAAAGAGCAACACAATTATAATCAAGGTAGACTTTTTAACTCTACCATCATCCTACCCCACTGTCGTTAACCGGAATTCCATTCTACAGAAATATGTTACCTATACTCTGTGGTTCTGTGCCTACAGAATCATATACTTAAGCGCTAAATCCACAAGATCGAACTTCTCTGATACCAACTGTAATGCCCCCGAAAATCCGGAGCTCCGCCACTCTGAACTCCCGGGTCGTTAACCTACCGGATCACATCAAACCTGTCATATCTGTTCACTAACACATACTTTACAACATCTAATCCGATGTTATCTCAACATTCTTCAAATGCAAGCTTACAAGGTTGCTCGAACTCAAACTGTTAAAATCTAAGTTCTTTACAACTCGAGTCCTTATGAATGAATCGACAGTACCGACCCGCGCAGGGGCCTCATTACTTAGTAGTGATGAGCTCACTGGAACCTCACACAGACTCTAACCCATTCCCGAACCTGTTACAGCTTAGACCTGCAGAAGGGAGCCAAATGAAAGGTGAGCTTTTGAGAGCCCAGTAAGGTCGTACAAGGACTACAAAAGAGATTATAACACGACTCCAAAAAATCCAACCGACGATGATTTTTAAGACACTTCGAACGATCAAAATTCATCAGAAATAGATGCCAAAATAAATATTAACAATTACAACAAAATCCAAAACGATCAATAGAATGCTCAAGGGATTTCAATCTGAGCAGAAATTCATTTCGAAAATACAACAAGATTTCCTGAGGGATTTTAACCCAAGCATAAATCAAATAAGATAATATGATAAAGGCTTGTCAAGGGATTTCAACCCAAGTACAAATCCTTCTAGCTAAGTACAATGACTGTTTGTCAAGGGCTTTCAACCCAAGTACAAATCATTCTAGCTAAAAAAAAATCAAAAATCAATGTTGATCCTGGGCGATTTGCAATGCCATTATGGCAAGCTCATATAGTGTACACATGCATGATGTACTAAATAATTACTAGTCCACTTGGGTACTAGCCTGCGTTTCATACAGGATTCAACCAGCCTTATACCGCCTCCCTACTAAACAGGTATCCAGGTCAACACAGAAATTAACAATATCAATGAGCGTTAACATAAGCTCATATCCCCGAAATCAATTCGAGTTCTCATAACAATAATCATATTGACATAAGTCAGCATTCAGGATTTTCAGAAGAAATCGAATTTTTTAGAAGAAATCAGAATTTCAGAAGAAAAATCACAGATAAACAACAAAAGGACTGCGAATAATTATCAAATATGATCACAACAATTCGGAGGAATGGATACAGACAATTATCAAATTTGCTCAGCCCGCAATAACATGCGAGCATCACAAGATTTCCAAATAACCGATTCAGGTTCAACATTAGGGTTTTTTGGGCAAAAACATGCTGATATCAATACATAACTCAGAGTTCGGCATTAGCCGTAAATATATCAAAGGAGTACTTACGAGTACAAGTAATCGAATAAGAGTTTGGACAAAAGTCCTTACCCAAGGTTCAAATAGAATCCCTTACCTGGATCCGCAGCTAAATTATCCTAACCGGAAGTCTTTAGCTTTAACCTAAACGGAATAATCGAATCATTAGAATACAGCCTACAGAACAAGATTATAACTTAAAACAAACTCACACATACTCCCAAAATGAACCCCCCTCTCCGGGTATGTAAAAATTATCGAAACGCCCCTGAGGTGTAAAATTACCAAAATGCCCCTATCAAACTTAAATCACCAAAATCGTCTTCTAGTGAGTAAAATCACTACAACAACCTTACCATATGCAAATTTATCCAAAAATACGTTTCTTAGGTCAAATTACCAAAATACCCCTTCGGGGTGGCAATTTACCAAAACACCCCCCGTTACACTTTAATCATCAAAATGACTTTTCCATAAGTAAAGTCACTAAAATAATCTTACTGTATGTAAATTTACTTCAAAATACCTCTTATAGGTAAAATTACCAAAACACCCCTCGGGGTTTCCGGCACCGAAAAATCTCAAAATATCTTAAAACGCTATTTTAAGCATCCTGATATCATTTCTATACTAAAAAAGGCTTTTAAAAATTTTTCGCCAGAAAATCTCGAACAGGTGTCTGGACCGAGCGATAAAAGGTTAGTTTCGCAAAAAATACCTATCGGTCTCAGAATGGCCCAAAATTTTAGAATATAAACCATATCAGTAAAATAAGATTTTTCTAAAATTTTCAAATCAAAATAACTTGGTTTGCTATGCTAAATAATTTGATAAAGTTCTTTAATCGGTACCCCGATTTAGCACTCTTTGCAAATCCCAAAAATTCCTGAAACATTCCAAAGTGTAGTTCTCGTAAAAATATTATGGGTTATTGTTTTGTACTTTGTCTAATTTTGGTCCTAACTATTTATAATAAATCGTGCAAAAAATAACTGCCCAAATAAATTTTATAGCATTAGCGACAAAAACAACTACTATTCAAATTATAGCACCTAGTATTTCACCTTCACCACACACACTTATCTTCTTCCTTGTTCTTCTTCACTGTCGCAACCATTATGCACACCCAATTCGCATACACCAACCTGAAATCTGACCAACCCACTTAATCACTCTTCTAGCACATAATTTCCATACTTAAACACATATAATTTACACACATATATGCTCTGTCACCCATGATCACACATGCCCGAAACACACACACACACACACACTGAAGCACACTCATTGTCACTGAAACACGCAGTTGTTTCACACAGGAGCAGCTATGCTGCTGTTGCTTCCCATACCCCTCTTCCCTTCACCAATTCACGTACAAAACACACGAGCTACCCAGGTTCCATCCCCCACTACTCACTGAATCCACACACTCAATACCCACACCCATGATCACACATGCCCGAAACACACACACACACACTGAAGCACACTCACTGTCACTGAAACACGCAGTTGTTTCACACAAGAGCAGTTATGCTGCTGCTGCTTCCCATACCCCTCTTCCCTTCACCAATTCACGTACAAAACGCACAAGCTACCCAGATTCCATCCCCCACTACTCACTGAATCCACACACTCAATACCCACACCCACGGGAATCACAATCGAATTACTCATAATTAGATTACATGGAGGTTACCTTGAGGAAAAAATTTCCATCTTTTCCCGAATCTTTTTCTTCTCCTCGGTTTCCTTCCTCTCTCTCTTTTTTTTCCAGCCGAGCACCATCCTTTGCTTCTTCTCTTTTCCAGCTCATTTCTTTGTTTTCTGCTGCTGTCCACTGTTTGTTCTTCTGTTTTCCGAATTTCTCTTTTGTTTTCTTTTATTTCTTTTTTTCCTTATCCGATCTATTATTAAATAGTTTAATTTAGCTTAGTCATTAACCTAGTAGGAGGTGGCATAAAAAGTTCCTAATTTACTTTTATAAAATTGCAGAAATGCCCCCAAACTTTACATATTTTCAAAAAGACCCCAAAACTTTCTATAATTACCTTTAAGCCCTAAAAAATTTTCTAATCCTTGTTAATTAAATCAAATGTCACGAAACACACAATATCACTCATATTATTACCTTTCATCACCAAAACATTAATTTACAATTATACCCCCCAAAATTTTTTGAAATTACAAAAATGCCCCCAAATTTTCAAAAATTACTTTTTTGCCCCAAATTTCTTTTAAGCTTCAATACGCTAGTAACACCCTGGCATTGCCCAATGTTAACGCCCGTTTATTTTTCTGAGCCCGGGTGGTTATTTTAATCGACTCCCAAAGTTCGGAATATTATAATTACTTACCTAAGCTATCACGAGAAAATATCAACTACATTATAGTGGGACCTCTTCTCACTCGTCTTCGGTAAAGCCTAAGAGAATATACCACACGAAAAAGGTTGTTATCCCTTGTACTAGAACATTATGGTCTATCAGGCAACAGAGAGACAAAACGCCAAAAGTCTTTCCTTTGACAACTTCTTCTAAATTGAACATTATAAATAAGCATCCTACTAGTTCTATTCTAAACTAGATTACATTATAGGTTAGTAGTGATCAATAGTAGGCGGGCTTTATTTTCGTGGCAAAAACTTAGAACTGATACAACACTAATACATCATGCCAGTACTAAAATACCCACATATGCACACACATCATACCAGTTACACACATCAGAACATCAAGTGCACAGCCTGTTTTGCTATTCAACCTACTTTTCAATACAAGTCATCACCAAGTCATACACCCAACGTTCAAAAACTCAATGTATTTTAATAACCTTTTAGTCCTTCATTTACAGAAATTCGTAATATAGCCCCCTAGTTGCCAAACTTCATATTTGCACCTTCAATTAAAATTATCTTTACATTCTACTTTTGGGTCGTCATACTTTACTATATTTGTTTGTGCAAATACAACTGAAGCAGTATTTTAAGCTGAGATGTTGTATTCCAGAGGCGACACATCAAGAAGTTACTACATTGGGTGGTTATTTGAAGGGGCACAAATCGTCTTATAAGAGTGACCAAGTCTGCTCATCGCCCATATTGATGTCTAGTTCTGTTGTGTTTAAATTTTCTGTACATTTATGTATTATCTTCAACGAGGAATTAAGTAGTATATTCGACAAAGATACTACAACGAGTTTGGTAGAAGATGATTCATACAAAGTGCAAGAAGAAATTGGGTTAGTGTAGATACACCTAAAAAAAAGAAGGTGAAATATGTGGATATTACTGCATTGAACCAAAGGTCTTGTAATGACATTTCCAAGATATAATAGGACGATGTAGGAGCATTGATGGATCCTAGAAATGTTATATGTGGGTCCAAAAAGACAAAAGAATTTATTGCTAACATACAAGAAATCGATTCGTTAGGCTCGAACTTGCATAAATCATGAAAAATCATGTATATCAAATTTAGAAGTTGTTCATCTAGTCTTCACAAAAGGGAAAAACAAATCTTGATAAAGAAGCTTTTTTAATACATATATCATCCAATTTTCAAAGTTGAACACCACTTTCATAATCACGAAAGTCGTCAATCATTGAGTCTATAGTAAACTACTTCACAGTATCTTTCTCAACGTGCGCAATCAAAGAATCCGTAGAAAATCACTATTCATCTAGTTTTGGAGTTGATTTTTGACCATTTTCATAGCCAAATATGCTTGTTCAGTACTTGTAGTAGATATTAGAAGAGTAAGTACAACTCTGACTAACTAAAAAATAGATAGATAATCTATTTCCTAGTCTTCACCACCATCGAGAATGCTTGAAAATAGTTGACAAATTCTCAAAATCGGGATATTGAGCAATATCAAAGTTATAATGTTGCAACTCCATCTCAAGTATGCTTTTTCTTCCTTGCTAATGTCTTCAAGATAGAACTTGCCAACAAGGATACAAAAATCATCCTTCTCAAGATTTTGATGTATTTTCCTAGGATCTAAAGCACAATGAAAATAAGAATCTCTAATGCATTTGTTGTTAAGTCTATGATTTAGCACCTTTAATTGGAAATCAATTGTAAGTAATTGGTATGTTCACTTGACATTGCTACTCAATTTGTATCTGCATATGGTTGATGCGAGATGTACCCTTTCTTCCGCCAAAAAGAGCACTAATATTTGGGATATATACACCATGTCCCTTAAAAATGTTTTTGCGGCGATGAATTACTCTTTCCATCCATCATCTCTCAACTTTTGGGTAAGTAATTTGGTACTTAAGTCAAGGTCCATGGTATCACTAAATGTCTTTTAACTGTCATTACAATGCTTGACAAAGAACTTAAGTGATCCCAAAATTATTTTCACAAGAGGCGCAATCAACACAAACTCAAAGGAATTCAGACTTTTATAAGCCCTATTTGCCTGCAAACGTTATTTAAAAGTATCCCTTACATCATTTATGGTGTTTGAAACCACACTAGTTGTCCTCAACATTTTCATCAAGCTTAACATATCTCTCAAGTGAGAATTCCAACGAGTATCACCGACTCGTTGCAAAGTGCCAATTTGATTTAGCACGATGTTGTCTCAAGCTCATCCATAGCAATCAATAATGCAATTCCACTAGCTTAAGCATCTTTTAACTCATCAATGCACTTGGCAACAAGAGTTAATGAATCAAAAGAAATCTTAAATTTGATCAATATCTTTAGGGACTACAACAAATGCCAATTGCATGAAATGTGCAAAGCAATGGATTACTGAGCATATGGACATTCTTTAGCTATTAAGGCTTGTAAACCATTAAATTTACTCTGCATGTTGCTTATTCCATCATACCTTGGCTCCATTGTGGATGTTAACATGTTCACGAGGAAAAATGAAAAATCTTTCATTCTTTAATGTTAAGGCCTCAGTGTATATGAAACATGAACAAGACCAAAAAAAAGATTCCTGAAGAAGGCCAATATTATCAACAAAACTCAAAATATTGCCATCTGCTCTATTTTTAACTTACTTGTCGCAAGCTTCATTAGCAAGCTTACAATACTTGGCACCACCACTTTCTTTAGAAATTCCTCATCTCGCTTTCTTTGATATAATATGTAAGATTTGAATTTGGATGCTCAGAGATGTGTAATGGGTATTGGGAGGGGATTTTCTACAATTTCTTTGATACAATATGTAAGAAAGCATAATCTATTTCTCTCCTAACTTTTCTACAATTTCAAAATCCATCACTAGTGAATGCATATGGCCCAGAATTTGCAGTTACTTAAAGAGAAAACAAGGTAGACAAAGAGGTTGCATCATTTACATACTCTATACATGATTTAAATAATTCGAATTATGAGGTTTGAAAACATCAAGGATGACTTGCTTGTCCAGATTTTGGATATGAAGAAAGTATGCATTGGTATGAACAGATAGTGATATATCTTCATCGAATTACATCATGCTGATCTAAGAGACTCAGTTGCACCATAAGTATTGGATTTTGATTTAAAAAAATAGGAATGTGGAACTGAATACTCTCGTACTTGTGGCCGCAACCCTATATCACGTTTAAGTCATTCCAGATATTCACACTTTCAAGTTTTAAAGATTTAGGGTGACTTTCTAGGCTCAAAATCTTGACATTAGCAATAGGAGTAGGAATCGATGCAACCACGTAGCCATCATCAAACATTCTTTGGTTTCGAAGTCATTCATGGGCCTTATTTTTTTACGTTATTTGTTTGGAAGAAAGAAAATTGGTGCTTGACTTTGACTTTTCTATCTACAAAAGATAGCATGCTAACATCACTACTGAATATCAAACTGCAAAATAGATCACTTGCTTTGAGTACTTATCATATGATTTCACTAAGTAAATTAATTTATTTAAGTTGATAAGTTTACTCAACAACAAACTACTAATCTCGTATCAAAGAAGCTCAAATGTATGTATGTATGTATGTTTATAATAATTTGACCATAGGATGACAATACTGCATGTATAAATTAATATGCTATAAGAAAAACTAATCTAGAGAGCGATTTGTAGAATTTAAACGATACAAAATAAGTTAACAAACATTTATATATTCTCTTGTTTGTTTAGAAATTGCAGTGCAAGGATAAAAATGGAACATGAGTAGACATGGGTTGACGACAAATTGGTGTACAAAACCCAACAAAAAAAAACTCTAATTCTAAGTTTTAATATGACAATACAATGGTAGTTTCGTACAAGTTAAGCACCCAAAATAAAACAAAGACAAAAATATTTCAGAAGGGGTGATTGTTGTCCTTCTAACCCGTCACATGTATAAATATAGAATAAGATCAATTGACTCCTTGAATGTGAAAAAATTGAATCAGATTCTCTCGATGTTAGAAAACTAACGATTTTGGCTGAAGTGGGTATATTGTATTTTGAAATTACCAATACTACCCTTAAAACACGTATCTCTCTCCTCTCCTCCCCCCTCTACATCTCCATCTCCATCTCCACATCTATTATTGCCCTACTCCACTGCACCGACCACACACTGCACCATCCTATTTTAATCATGTAAAATATCGGACATGGATCCTTTATAACAACCATTGTTACAGTAGAGGTGTTGTGACCTAACCCTAGCCATCCAAATTAGTCCCACAAATCCGGCACCACCTTTTGCCATGTCACAAACCCCAGTTGGAATCTTTCTCTTCCGACAAACTCGATCAACAGAGAGGTGGATCAAGATGCTGTCTTCGGACAATGGAGTTGTCGCCAAATGTGGATGCCCCTGTCGCTGCCTCCTCTTCCTGTCGCCCCTATCGCTGCCTCTTCTTCCTCCACCTTCTTGCGAACTCCACCTTCCAAGCTAAGTCTTGGTCGGAAGGTAATGATTCTTCCATGGCAGCACCCATGGATCAATTTCAGGCCAGTTTGAATTAGAGGAGAGAGAGGGAGTTCAGACCGCAGGCCACCTATAACGGTATGTGTCATCACGAGAAGGTGGAAGAGGTGGAGTGTCGTTGGCGCCGAAAGTTAGGGCAGGTGGTATTGTCATCGCCTGCACATGGCAGATGGATTTTGGAAGGGGGAAGGGGGGAGCGCGCGCACGAGAGAGAGAGAGAGAGAGAGAGAGAGAGAGATGGGATTGGGTTTGGCATGAGATAGGTGTGAGGTTAAAAACCTCCATCACGTGGCTTGATTTGGACAGTCACCTCACACCTATTTCGACTGGACGACTGTAACTAGTGTTGTAACACAAAAAAAAATGATCCTAATCTCAAAATATCCACCATCTCAAGAAGCTCCGGTTTCTCTTTTCTCGTCTCTCCGGAGCCACTATAGCTCCACTCCAATGCACCGGCCGCGACACGCGCACACTGCACCGTTCGAATGATCCGTAGATCCTTTAGTCCTGATACGGAAAGAAGGATATCTACGGTACGTGATCCGGAGCTACCGGGGCCGTAACATACCTTTGCGTGTCTTTTTGGTCGGAGTCAAAATTCAAACTTGGCTGTCACAGCCGACCCGCTATTAAAACAACAAACAAACACGCACCAATTACGCCCAAGTCAAAGTAAACACCCCCTCCCAACAGGTGCAAGGGACAACGCCAAATTCACACGCGCCGCCATGGATTTCCCGTCTTTCCACCACCACCACCAAATCAGGTACGCCTCTTCGCGACCCGACCCCAATCTCCACCCGCAGCACCACTTTCCACCACCACCACCGCCTCCTCCTCCTCCCCCTCCTCCGCCATCTTACCCTATTCTACCACCAGCACCACCGCTGCCGCCGCTTTACTTACCCCACCAATCCCAATTCACCTTCCTCAGCAACCATCAATCCCCATCTAGGGTTTCAAATCGAGCCGTAGAGAACCTCCTCCCCCGTCTCAACTACCCGGATCCCCGCCCCGATCCGATTAGGGCTCCCCCCGAACCGTTCATCGATTACCGCCACCCTATCTCCCCATACCGCCCTGCCGACTCTTTTAGCCTCGATTTGCATCGTAATTTTGCGTATAGAGACGAATTTATCGACGATTACAGAGGTAATATCAACAGGAGGGATGACTTTATGGATTCTGATGTTCTTAGTTATCATGATAATCATGTATCGTCCGTTGCAGATAGGCTTTCTAGGGTTATTGTGCCTAATTCAATTGCTTTGCGGGATTTCGAGTCTGATTTCGTTAATAATTTGCAAGATTACAAGCCTGTATACGGTTCTAGGCAAAGTTCGAGGGAGATATTTGATGGTCCCATGAGGATCAAAAAGTTTAAGAACGATGATGGACGGGTATCGCATTTTTATGACTCGGGTAAATCTGATGAAAGGGGGAGGGAAAGGAGGGAAGAATATAAGCAAGTTCAGAAGAAGAGTGTTTTACTTAGGATAGGCAAACCTAACAGCAATAGGAACAGGAGCCATGAGCATTATTCTTCCAATGGTACGGTTAGGGGTAAAGATAAAGATGGTATTGTTTATGCGGATCGTAGGGTTGAGAACGAGGTCAAGAAAATCCCGGTGGAGCTTGATGTGTCGTTTAAATCCAATGCGCTAGTGGCAAAGGCTATCGTGGCTCCTACAAGTCCGGTGGTTTTGTCTGATGGGAAGTTGACACCTAGGAATTGGAAGATTAGGAAGATCAGTGCATCTGATTCACCGCTAAGTAAGTTTATGTCACGTTCTGTTAAATCAGGCAACTCTGGACATGGGTCAGATTTTATATCTAGTTCTGAGAATGCTCGAAATGAGTTGGCAGAGAAGGTTGCAGATTCTGGCGACATAGGTGTGTTCTGTGTTGGTTCTAAGGCTAGCTATAGTGCAACCAATGAGTGTGCTGTAAATAGTGCAGTTACAAATTCAGATCAGAGTGGTAAAACTGGTGGGTCTAACAGAACACCACCCTACCAGGTTACGAAGAGGAAGAAAGTTACTGCCATTGCTTCAGCTTTGTCAAGTTTGCAATCGATAGAGAAAGATGTTGAGCCTGCCATTTCAGACAGCTCCAGATCTAGTCCCTCGGCAGCTGAGTTGTGTGTATTGCATATAAATCAGCAACTCTCTTCCGCTTCTAATGAATCTGCTGTTGATAAAGCGGAAGAACCTCCACGAGATCTAATCGTGGAGAAAGATAAGGCGGTCATTGATTCTGGTAGGTTATCTGCACCTGATACTGATAGAGACTTATCAATCCATCACGTGGATGCATCTAGCCTTAGGCAAATTGGAATTCATGAGGGTACTGAAAATGTGGACAGATCAGTAAGTGACATGCAGTTTGTTTCAAGTCCTGGCAATATTCTAAATGAACTGCAAGGTGTATCTTCTGTTTCTGACACTGAAAGGGTGGATGATATTAGCCAGCAGCCTTGTCAGAATGAACTTCCTTTTCTGTCTGAGAATGATAGTCATGAAGGATCCTCATCGTCTATGTTCGCAGAAGGCAATGGTAATTTTGGCTTTTCACTCCCCGAGAAGATGGATATTAACGAGGGCCTTGTAGGTTCACGTACCTCTGTCGAAGTTGCGCGTGATTTTTTGAGTTTCGTCTACAGATCTCCTAACAGGCAAGAAAGTCTTGGTGTCTCTGGTTGTGACCCTATGGATGTCAGTCCAAAGCAGTCTTCTGTAGCTGAGATCACTACACCAGTAGGAAACAGCGTCATGGAAGGATTTCTGGATATTCTCTCCACTGTTGAGGGGAGTAGTATACTTGATTCCTCGAATGCAAAGGAAAAGGAAGGATCTCCAAATGCAAATGGCTCTAAGCATGAGTTTGGTACCATCTCAAGTTCCACCAACGATCTGAGCACTCCCAATAGCTTGCTTGTAGATGATAATGGGGCTACTCAATTACTCAAGAATGGTTTTGTCGAAGGATCCGTAGTGGATAAGGTCTTGAAGGGAGACGATTTCGATATTTGTTGCGGTAACGAATCTTCACCTAACGTTAAGAGTAAGAGGGAGATTAGGAATGTTAAGCCTGGTTCGTTAAGCCCGAGGAGAAGTGAGAGAGCTGTGAACATTTTTGGCTCTGTAGTCGACGTAAATACAAGCTTAAGTTGTTCCGTAAATGATCTTGTTCCTGCAGAAGAAGAAGTTAAACGTTCTGGTGCCTTGGATTCTCATGATGACTCACAACTCTGTAAAGACGGGGACAACATTATGCATTGTGATAGATTAGATGAAGGGACTTCTGAGGTTGATGTTGTAGTTAGAGGTGGTGTTAGTATTGACCCAGAGAGAAGTTCTCCCAAGAATAAGAAGAGAAAAGATTTTGCCCCTGTCGAAAAACCTGTGTCTGAAGATGGCATTGTATCATCAGAGAGTTCGAGAAATAATATGAATTCGGGTCATATAGTGAAAAGCAATCTCTCAATAAACAGCAAGATGATATCATTTCCATCTCAGAATACCGGTAAAACATCTCTGACTTTGAATCCTGCGAGGGGTCAATCAAGCACGAGAAACAATCAGCCAAGTCCTGCAGTTTCTAGAGTTTATATAGGTTGTTCATCTTTAGTTTTCTCAGGGAAGACAGCTCCTACAAACCACAACGCAAAATCCCGAACCTGGCATCGAACTGAGAATCCCTCTGTTGCCCCTCCTGCGGCGAAGCAGTCCTTTTCAAGACCTGTTCCCCCACAGACGCTGCCACCAAAAACAGTTGGAGAGGCTCCAAATTCTTCTTATGTTCGTAAAGGTAATTGTCTTGTCAGAAGACGTGCTCCAGTCACTTCTCTTCATCATGGTTATCAAGCCTCTAGTTCAGCCGTTTATCGGTTGAATCGTTCAGGCATGGGTGAGCTCAAGAAGAGCTCAGGAGCTGAAGGCAGGGTTAATGGTATTGAACCGGCAAGTTGCTTAGAAAGTGGTAGAGTAAGTGCTCCCCTTGAGAGGCCCAGAACACCACCAATTCCTTGTAGCACCCAGTCATTAAATTGCACCATCACCCTTTCACGAGATGGATCTTTGCCACGGGCAAATTCTTCCCCGAATGATTCTTCTGAAACTACATTGGCTCCTGATGAGTTTACTGAAAATATAGACGTGCCAAAGTTTTCCGATCATGCTCCGAAGGTTGTAAGAACTCTTGAACATGAAACTGGTTCTACCAACAATGCTGGAAGCCAGATGGTACCGGACGAAGGAAATTTGGGTAAGGAGATAACGTATGTCAAAAGAAAATCAAATCAGCTGGTTGCAGATCCAAACACTGGTAACCTGTCCGTTGAGGACCTAGATAAGAACCAAGCGTCTGATAGCTACTACAAGAGGAAGAAAAATCAGCTCATAAGAACACCACTTGAAAGCAATATCACCAAAGGAATTAACTTATTCTTAGAGGGACAACAAGCTCCCAAGGTTATTCCAAGCAGAAGTATTTGCAAGAGACAGTTTGGAAAAGGTCAGTTTTGAGAAATGCGACAATTGATTTTATACTGTTGCTTTTTCGCTCTGACATATGTGGGTAATGCTGCAAGTATATTCTTTTACTGTACCTGTTCTTTTAGAAAAGCTTTGTCTAGGCACACGAGGATAGCTTTTCTGATCTGTTGTGATTCTTCTGAACATCATTGGTCTTTTTTTAACATATATCCAATATTCATCAAGCTGAGTGGTTTTGCTACTTTGCAAGTCGTCTGTTGTCCTCCATATTATGGATTTACCTAGAAAGTGCAGAGAAGATGTAATTGCTTCAATCTCTGTAGGTCCAGGAAAGGTTTACGATAAATCTTCAAAGCTCTCTTCGGTATGGACATTGTCTAACGCACAATCATTAGAAAAAGATAGTACTTCATTAAAAGGTCAGAAGGTGCGGCCCTACCTGTTCCCTTGGAAAAGAGCAACATATTGGAGACATTTCACTCCCAATTCAGCTTCTATTTCCAGTAATAGTTCCCTATCTATTATCAGGTATCTTGCAGTTCTTTAGTGTTTCTGCTGCTGGCTTGAGAATTATTTTTATCTCCCTGTGTGTTGGCCTGAGAAAATGATGGAAGGATGTATCTTCTCGCAGTCGGAAGTTGCAGCTCTCAAGAAAGAGAGAGACAATTTACACAAGGTCAATTCATGGATTCTCTCTTAGAATATCCAAATTATTAAGTGTTGGTGGGTCTAGTTTGAAGTGGTCAAAGTCCATCGAAAGGAATTCAAAGAGAGCTAATGAGGTTCGTTCTCCCGCATACCTTTTCCTTCGTGTGGAATTTCGTAACGAATGTTATTTATAAATCAGAAAGGCTTGACTTCGTAATTTTGATGATGCTTTTACTCATTTAAAGGAAGCTACGCTAGCAGTTGCTGCAGTGGAGAAGAAGAAGAGAGAACAGAAAGGTGCTGCTTGTGCCGTTGCCAGGACGAAGAATAGGAATCACTTTTCTCGTAAGTTAGTCCGTAGTATAAAGCTCCACCCAGGTAGGCCAATGAACATCCTGGTGTGGCAGATTAAACTTATAGTTCATTTGCTTTCATTACTAATTAAACCTATAATTTGTGTTCCTTCTAAGAGGCTCTTTCAAGCTGTCCTAACGAGTCTATTCAGGAGTTTGGATCTAATGTGGTAAATTCACAGGAAAACGGATATTTCGCATCGGTTCAGTCCGATATAAAATGGATCCTACAAGGAGGACACTTCAGAGGATATCAGGTGGTCTGCTCCTGAGTTTTGCATTGTGAATTTACGTTTGTCTTATACAACTGTATTTTATCCTGTACAATTGTTTCCACGATGTTGTGTTTGTATAACAGTATCATAAGATACGTTAGTTGCTAGTTCTTTAATAGTAACTGTTGCGCTTGCAATTAATGCTTGGGTGACGACGTCAGAGTGTGCTCGATTGATTAAATAGGTTTTGCTTGGATCGCGAATGCTTTTAACTGGTTGATGACCATAGTTTTCATAAATCGTCATTGGCGTGCTGGACTGGATTTGTATGACCACTAGTTGACCTTTTGCTGGATTTTTTTTGAACTTCCGCCATGTCTGGGCAGGCGAGGAACCATCGTGTTCGGCGTCTCTTCAACCTGAAATGGATGCCAAGAAGTCTTATGTGCCAAGGCGATTACTGATTGGTCATGATGAGTATGTTGACTTAGATCTGAATATATCTTCTGAAGGAATAAAGCCATTTGTTTTTAGACCTTTCAAACTTTCCAGAATTTTTACATTTACTTGGCAAGAAAATGGTTGCGTAAGAATGCACCGAACAATTGGCAGGTATGTGCGAATTGGCAACGGTAACCAGCTGATAAGAGATCCAAAGAAACGAACTCGCACTTTCGCAAGCGAGAAAGTTCGATGGAGTTTGCACACTGCCAGATCACGGTTGGCTAGAAAGAGGAAGTACTGCCAGTTTTTTACAAGGTTTGGGAAATGTGATAAGGATGATGGTAAATGTCCTTATATACATGACCCCTCTAAAATTGCAGTATGCACAAAATATTTGAATGGTTCATGCACCAACGCCAACTGCAAGTTGACCCACAAGGTGTATTGCTTACCTGATTGACATAAGATGATGTGCTGGTTCACAAGCTACACTATGTGGCTTTTTATATTGTATTTTTGTTGAAGCACGTTTGTATTTCCATGCAGGTCATTCCGGAGAGGATGCAAGATTGCTCATATTTTCTGCAAGGTAGGCTTCATTACATTATGAACTTTTTTGTTCAATGAATTTATAAGGTTGTAAAAATCTGAACTCGTATCTTGGCAGGATTATGCTCCAATGGAAACTGTCCTTATAGGCATGTAAATGTGAACCCAAATGCCTCTATATGTGAAGGTTTTCTCAAGGGCTATTGTGCTGATAGCAATGAGGTATTGTTGATATTTGGTTTATCTACAATTTTGCACCATATGCCAGCATACCTATCACCTGCTTAGTTCTGCCGTGTTTTTCCTTTTCCATTTAATCGTACGATTTTCTTTTTCTATTTTTATTTTTATTTTTTGGTCGGGTGGGGGGCAAGTTACTGCTTCTCACATTACATAACCAATAATTACTATGACACAATGCGTGCAAAAATAAAGTAAGCAATGTGATGTTTTTAAAATATCAAGCTGGGCCTTTAGAATTTATTTTAGCTACATTTTTAATGAATTTGAAGTTCTGAAAACCAAACATGTCCTTCTAGGTAATTATTTACTATTTAAAAATTTTATTCTGTGTCACTTTTAAAAAGAATTTGGAATGCCACATGTCAACATTTTAGATAGGTAGTTATGTAACACTAAAAGAGGTGTTATGCAGAAAGAGGTTAACCCTTTATATATAGTACAGATATCGATATAATGTCTTGGGTCAAGCTACGAGCTGTTTTTTTCATATCTTTTTTTTTCTTTTCCTGGAAAAGTGGCACAAATCCTGTGCTCTAAATGGAAGAAACTATAATTATCAATATTTGTGGCCAATTCTGTAAGAGGATGTTTGCCCACTGCATTGCATTATAGTGTCTTTAAATTTGAATAACAGAGCTTTAAACTGCATTCCCCCCACCCCAAAAAGAAAGGAAAACCCTACCGCCAAATAATAAACAGTAGTTACAAAAGAAAGCCACCAAATATATCGGCAAGCAGTCCACTAATTTTTAAACATATAAAATGCATCATATCTCGAAAATTGCAGTGTAGAAAGAAGCACACCTACGTCTGCCCCACATTTGAAGCGACAGGAGTTTGTCCTCAAGGTTCCAGATGCAAGCTTCACCACCCAAAAAAGCGAAGTAAGGGAGTTCAAAGGAAACCTTCAAGACAGCAGAAGAATGCTCGAGGGCGGTACTTCGGTTCTAGGACTATTGACATTGATGAGCGCAGAGCAGCCGGGTCTGAGACTCGTTATTCAAAGGAAGATGACGATATTTTCTGCCAAGAAGGGAAGTTTGCTGAGTATATCGCGCTTGATGTAAGTGACGAGGAAGCAATAGAAACTAATGATCCACTAAGTGAGCGAAGTGCCATGGTTGATACTAACCATGCGGACTTTCAAGCATCTGATCTTGACGAGCTGACCAAACCCATCCGTGTAATGGGAAAAAAATTGTCAACAGAATCAAGCACGGAGTTTGACAACCTAAGTGAGAAGGCTTCAAGCTTTGTCTCCGTGGAATCTAATTGTAGATGAGGTAAGTTAGGACTTAGGCGTTTCAATTTTGTTGTACAGAGAGAGAGAAGAGTTTTTTTTTTTTTTCTTTTTGCGGGTTTTGGGTCTTGGGGTGGGGGAGGAGGGGGGATTAGGTGGTTTTGTGGGTAGGTAGGGGGTGGTCTTTTTTTTTTTTTTTCTTATTGTTATTCTGTGTACACAACTATCAATTGGAATACACAAGCGATTCTGCTGAAAGAGTTATTGACTTTGCCATTTTGTTCATATCATGCTGAGGGGTTTTGGCAGCTGTGTTTTGAGGATGAAGGTGTAAGCATTGCCATTTGGTGAAAACCTGGATGTTGTTAAGGCCTTCAGACTGGAGTGAATAGTTAGAACCGATGAGGGGGTAACCTGTATTTTGTGTTTCTTTCGGTTTCAGAACTTTTTGTCTGGATATTATTTTTTGTTTTCGATCAAGGATTTTGGTTGTGGTCAGAAAATATAGATGAAAGTGATGTCAAGGATTTTTCTAGCATAATAAAATTGAAAGATAAAACAGAAAAAGTTAAACTACACTGTAACAAGCAGGGCTTCAAGTCAGCATCAGTGAATTAACAAGCTAAATAGCTAGAAGTTTACGAAGCTTGTTCTAAGGTACAGAGCCTTCTTAATTTCAGCAGAGGATATTCAATTCGGCCGTAAATGAAGTATTCTTGAAATCTGATTATGTTCTCAAGTTGCCTTGGTTTGTCAAACATATTTCTTTGGTAGTCATCTCCTCATCAAACACAAAATTGCCAATGCCATCAATTGTCAGTAGCGTTATTGGATAACTCGGGCGCTCAATCTCTCACTCTCACAGATTCTACCCCTTAGATCTCTTAAGCTCTCCCATAGAAATCCTAGTCGCCCCTTTCTCCTCTAAAGGCTCCATGGATGGAAGTGATTTTAGTGTGCCTTTGGCCTACTCCTTTGGTAACCACGGAGTTTACTGTGGCGGGGAGGTTGACTAGTGAAATAAATTCCATATGATTATCTTATTAGGAGAAAACCATCCTACTTTGGTATTGAAGAGAAATAAAGGTGATGTGATTATCCTACATGAATTGGTTCTCTTTTCGTCCTAAGAAATGATGATCTTTCCGGTTGGAAAACAGAATAATTTTTTTGCCTTGTTTAATTTAATTTGAGCTCAGTAATTGCCGAGGTCGAAAAATGTTCAATTTCATTTCATTTATCCCACGAACCGATCTTTGGAGGGGAAAAATATAAATCAGCTGTCTCTACACCGCACAACAAATAAGGAAACCCAAAATGGACATCTCCAGTCTCCACTGTTACAATTTCTTTGTTTCTGGTTGGACCTCATGCATTGCAATAACAGAAAGAAACCTTATCCACAATCAGAGGATACAAAATACCTGGCCCTTCCCAAAGCAAAGAGCTGGAAAGTTTGAAAATCCAAACACCCACAAAAGCTTCACTCACATCCTCTATGGCAGCAACTTGTTTGTGCATGGCTTCAACAAAATTCACCATGGTGGTAAACTGGACAGGGTCCAATAAAACAGTACCCAAAAGGAGAAACGCCTTCTCAGTCTCAGCCCAACAACAAGCCGAAGTACTTCAACCAGAAGAAGCGAACGCAGCAGCAGCAGAAGAAGAAGTGAAGGAGGTGAAGAAGCAGCTGAGGCCAGTTGAGCCGCAGCTGAACGCGCAGAGCAAGAATATGGGGAAGGAGTACGGAAGCCAGTGGCTGAGCAGCGCCACCAGGCACGTCAGGATCTACGCGGCCTACATCGACCCCGTCACCTGCGCATTTGATCAGACTCAGACGGACAAGCTGACCCTTCTCCTCGATCCGACCGACGAGTTCGTGTGGACACCTGAGACCTGCAACAAGGTCTACTCTTACTTCCAGGACCTCATTGATCACTATGAGGTACGTTTTCCTCATTCTTAGTTGAGGCCATCTGAGCTATCAAACGTCGCTAAATGTTTTAGCTATGCTTTTGCTAATGTCGTCAGTTAGTATTTCGTATATATACATCAAGGAAAGGACTAATTAAACATCCTCCACCCGACCGTATGATTTGTGTGAATTAGAGGTGCTAGTTTTAGAATATCATATGTCTACTATATATATATATATATATATGTTTCAACTCCTTGATTTGTTAAAATATCAAATTTAAACGTTATTCATCAACCCCTTGTAAATATATTAGTAGACTTCGTCCCACCCATTGTGACAAATAAATGTGTTGAAAATTATTATTGAAACAACATAGGGATTTAAAATGTACTTTCTTAAATGTGAAAGTCGTATCAAAACTAGTTGTGCTTTTATTTTTCTAACAAAATACATTTTTATGTCATTTAACGAGAAAATTGAAACGAAAACATAGTAACATGAGGGGAAAGTTTTTGATTGAATGGACCACTTTTGGTAACTATCAACTAGACATGAACCTGTTAAGAAGTGGAAGGATATTTGGTAACTATCAACAAGATATGATAGCAGAGGTAAAAACTTAAAACAAAGAGCACGAAAGCCATTTTGGGGTTATTAAACAAACAACTTGAAACAATGGAGGACATCAGCAAGTTATTGATGCATCGGGTGAGCATCAAGTTCCCAAAGTTTATGTCCACTCTGGTGTGAAATTACCCTAGTTCTTGCCACAACAACGTTCACCTATAATAATAGCCAAAGTTAGTGTAGCATCAAAGTTTGATATGACACTGAAATTCATCCAGGAATTTGACAAGTGGCAGATCTAAATGATGTTACTTGACAACCTTAAAATTTAGAACTTAAAAAATACAAGCAAAAATAAATTACCACCACCTAAAATAAGTAGCTTCCACTTTTTATGCCGGTACTAGTTTTGGGGGAAAAAAAATTAGTTCTGCACATGCTGATAACTTCCTCTCTTCTGTAACTGCACATATGCACCACTGCTACTACTACTACTTGGTTATGCTGGTACTAGTTTTGACAAAACTTCAACTAAAACAAATTACTCGGGTTATTCAAAAAAGTAGAAGACTTAATTCAAACCGACCAAAACGAAGTTATGTTTCATCTGCTCAAATTTCCCAAACGGATTAGAGTACATTCTGCACTTACTGCAAGCTCTATTCAGACTGACATTTGATTAAGCGACTTACATGATATATGGATCAGGGAGCACCACTGACGGAATACACGCTTCGTCTGATTGGTTCTGACATAGAGCACTACATAAGGAAGCTGCTTTACGACGGAGAAATTCAGTACAACATGAACGCGAGGGTGCTCAACTTCAGCATGGGCAAACCAAGAGTTGGATTTAGTTACAGTGACGACCAATTACAAGATGTAACCCAGTGACATCTCCGATTGCAAAAGATGGGCATGTCGAGTCAGATGATTTCACCGATCTAGTAAATACTTTACACGGTGATCAAAACTGTGGACAAAAAGAAGAACCTATTGGTCAGATCAAGCGCCTTACCAGCAGTACTCCTACTTGAGCCTCACAACAATTGTTTGTCAACCATTCATCTGCACTCTGCTTGTTTCCTTCATACCCTGCAATGTCAGGAACTGCAACAGCAGCTGATTCTTCTAGCGAGTCGTTGGCTTTACCTCCAGACACGAGGCATCTAACCAAGGTCTAAATGCTCCTCTGTGGGACAGATTCTGACACCATATTGATGAATCATGTGCATAAGAAGATGCTAAATGTACTTCGCCAAAAAGCTGTGGGGAGAACAAATAACTATTGCAAGGAATTGACATTTTCACAGATGCACATTTATCCGGATAAACAGGTCAACGTTCCTTCGGAGTTTATTCATAGAGATAACCGTAAGGCCTAAACTGTTACAATGGCAGGACCTAAAATAGCATATCAGCATATAAAGCTTAAGAAATAACGTAGGGGTGGCAACGAAGGTGGGTGGGTTGGGTTTGGGTGTAAGTTAAATGAGTTGGATATAAATGGGTAACTGACCCATTTATTAATGAGTTAATTGGATCATCTCATTAAGTGGGTTGGTTTCATCCACCAACCTTAAAGTGATCCATTTGACTGGCTCAGGAACCCTTTGCTCATTTTTAACCCGTTGTTCATTTTTAACAGACATTCACTCTCTCTCTCTCTCTCTCTCTCTCTCTCTCATCTTCATTCACAGATTCCACCATTACCATAACCACCGTCCCATTAACACAGCCACCATCACAAAAATCTAATTAACAGCAACCACATGGACAATGGTCGATAGGGTATCCAAAGATGAGATCGCGATATGCCGGTGGTTCCACTTCAGCCTTCCTTAAATCTGCAGAGATTAATTTAATCTCTATTGAGATCCTCTGGTGGTTGTTCTTGGTTGGGGGTCATTCTGCGATGGTTGTGGTGTTGGGTTTCGGTTAAGGGCGTTACAGCGATGGTGTGGTTTTAGGGTGGTGTTTGTTGGTAGGTGTGTGGGCGGTGCTGTGATTTTTATAAAGGTGATGGTTGTTGGTTTCTGGGTGGTGCGATGGTTATCTGGTGGTAGTAGGTTTTTCAGGGTCGGTGGTCATCGGTCGTTGGGCGGTGGTCGGCGACCTTTGGATGGTGGTCGGTGGTCGTTGGGTGGTCTCTGTATGGTGGTTTGACGGGATGCGACTTTTGGATGGTGGTCGGCGGTTTTTGGGTGGTTGTCGGCGGTCATTGGGTGGTTGTCGGCGGTTGGTTGGGTGGGTGGTCTCTGTATGGTGGTTCGATGGGATGCGACCTTTGAATGGTGGTCGGTGGTCTTTGGGTGGTGATCGACGGTCGTTGGGTGGTTCGACAGGATTTATGGAATTAGTTGGATTTTAAGAACGTTAACTGGAAATATTTTTTTGACGTAACGGTTAAACGGGCACCCATTTATATACACTTACATTCGTGGGTTATTGGGTTATATAATTAGTGACCCATTTAAGACCCAATTATTAAAAGGGTGGGTTTGGGTAAGTTTTAAGTGGACGGATTTGGGCAGGTAAACGGGTTTGGGCCTTAATTGCCACCCCTAGATAACCGTAAGGCCTAAACTGTTACAATGGCAGAACTTAAAATAGCATATCAGCATATAAAGCTTAAGAAAATGCATAATGGAGCATTGTTGTATGTGATTTGTAGGCTCATTCCAGGTTGCCGATTTAGAATTGAGTTGCATTCAACAATTATATCCTCAAATGAAGGATCAATATTTATCATCTATTCATCCGGAGTAATACCTAACTATTTTGCGGAATGTTTGAACCCAAGCCCTTAAATACTTTTAATGCCATTCTCAATGATTGGTGATTACGCCCCCACTAACTAATTATACATGAATATTTTACCATCAGATTGACGTTTACAATAACAACAAATGTCCTAATGCATTAGGGACTAAACAAGATCTTAAGTAAGTTCATAATAGCAATCTCTGTCTCTCAATGAAGACGATCTAGACTCAAGTTGGGAAGACACCACTTCTCACTTTGTAAAAGAAAATGGCCGAATTAAATCCTATTTTTTTTTTTTTCAAAACACATGGCAGGGTCATCTAGAATCTATTTGATACTTTAAGGTTGATAAACGAACTCATGTGTTGCAAAGAATAGAAAATGGCTTTAACAATTAACTTGTACTAGAGAAACTTACGAAATTGAACCAGTTAATTTGAACTATTTGGCACCCTTTTCCAAAGAGGGCGGGGCCTATAACATCACCCACTTTTATCCTTCATATTTTAACTTCAGATATCAAAACGAGATATAGATAGGAAAAACCACTCTTGTACCTGAAGCTCGTAAAACACTTAGAGAAGGAAATTCTAGGTAGGCTGTGAAAGCTCAAATTGAGGGCCTCCAAGTCTTTGTAAGAACTGATGTTCAATTTCATAGGCAGAAATAACTATTTACTTGGCTAATAAGTGCACAGAAATGGACTATGCATGCAGACGTTTAGGTAATCTTCAAGAAAAGCGCAGATTGACGGCTTCCAAACTTTTGCAAGAACTAATGCTCAATCTCATAGATGGCTGTATTGTTTATCGCTGTTTCAACCACATTCTAAAGATTATACCTAACTAAGCTGACACACTAACCTTTTTCCCATATACCACAGAAGCAACTTAAAAGGCTGAGTTTGAGCCTGCCATAGTTCCTTACGGTTACTGCTCTCTTGTCTCTTAGGTGCATTATTCACATAGGATAAGTTGCGTTGGATTTCTTTTTCAATATTAGCCTCAAAGGCAGAGGTCATGATCACAAGGACCAAATATATGTAGATAACTCTTCTTACAAACACGTGAATGAATGAAAACTGGTTATCTTCCTTATCAAGAGTAACTTGTAGCTTTACAGATTACACAAATCTCGCGAAAACTAATAATTGTTCCAGCAACTTAGCAAACCTTCAAAGGCTTTCTGTAAGTAAATCTAAAAGGACTTGCTAGTCTCTTGAGATTTTAACCCTACAAGTCATTAAACACTTACCACCAAGAGTAAATTTACATGCTCTAATAACCTTAGGAGTACGTTTGGATTTTTCCATTTATTACCTCGTCATTTTGTTTGAGGTATTGCAAATTTTTCTTCTTCACAATCTCCATCTGATGGGCTGCAGAGCCTCATTTTTTTTTAGCTCCAGCATCCAGTAAGCTTTCATTATTCCTAATTTATCGAGTCATTAGTTAATGACTTCATACCTTACACATATAAAGCAACTCCAGGAAATGTCACAATATAAGTTTTATAGTAGTTATAGTTGAAGCTATCTTCCTTATGGGGATCTAAGATATTTGATTGGATATCTCTTTTAATTCATAATATTCAACACACGAAGGTCAACTTACAAGAACTGCATTATAAATTTGCAACAGAGTTGTCTGATTGGATTTGTTGTGGAAATACATGAACAAATTTAAAGAACAAAGTAACAACAATTAATTGCGAAGTTGTTTCAAACTATTCAACAAGCAAAGGCTTATTGACAAGAACTGAAAACAGTACCCAATACTGCAAAGTACTCTGCACATTTTAGACGAAGTAGAAGATTAGGGCGGCCAAAATACTTTAGTTACGTACCTCCTTCCTCCTTTGCACAAAATACTACAGAAAAATGTGCTCTCTGAAACTGCTTTTCTTTTTATCGATTTTGATGGGGAAGATGAAGTAACTCTAGCTAAGTTTCACAGAATGGACTTTTTGTAAGTTTTTGTCTTTAAAGGTCAAAAGCACCCTTAGCTTTTACAAATTCTTAAATTTAAAAAGGGTATTTGAAAAATAGAGGCTTAATTGCTATATTAAAAGCCAAAAGCACCCTCAATTTTAAAGTGCACTGAATTCAAAAAGGGCACTATTAGGAAAACAATCAGCCATTTAACCACCTGACATGCTTTTCTATACAGTACATATTTCTATACATTCATGTGCGCAAGTGTGAACGATTTGAGTCATGGAACCTTTGAGTCCACCCTCATCAGCCTACCATCGGTATATGAGGTACGTGTCATCCAACTTCCAGTTTACAAATTATTAAAAGGGAAAACAAGTAAAGAAAAAGGTCCATTTGGCTACTTTTCTTGTTTTCATTCTCTCTCTTCTCTTTTCTTTTAGTAATTAGCTATAATAAGCATGCCACAAAAAATTTTACAGCAAGACTAACAATCTCAAATGATTGTAACTTAGAAGAAATGCTACTACTATCGCATTAACAACCAAAACATTACCCAATAGGTTTGAGCAGATCTCGTTTCCGACCCACTTTTCGAGTATAGACTACAAGTTGGTGAGTTTCCTTTGTAATTTTCCCTAATTATTGCCTTAGTCATAGGTCCTCAAATGAGTCACTGAACCACCCCACTTTTAGCTGCATTCTTCAATTTACCCACCTAGCACTAATTGCTTCGGAACTCGGATGCATTAATTGTCCTCAATAATTGTCCTCAAACATCCTCAGAAAAGTCAAGAAGACCATGATAGGTGCTTAAATCCCCAAAAAGAGCCAATAACACCAAAATGCAAACTGTAACGCCCCGAACCCGTGGGTTCGTAAACATCCTTAAACCAGAACCCAACCACATCCACAACGTAATTATTACAGTGGTAGAGCAGAGCATCTATTGTCCACGAACATCCTCAGAAAAGTCAACAGGACCATGTTAAATGCTTAAATTACCAAAAGGTTGGACTAAAAGTGAAGAGACCATACTTTTATCAGATCGACCTACAATTCCTGAAAACAAGGTTAGATATAAATAAATACTGACTTTCACGATTTACCCAAAATGACCTACAATAACAAAAATTTGGACTTAAGTTACAAGACTATGCTCTTATCAAACAGTCCTACAGTTCCTGAAAAAATGATTATATATGAATGACCTCATAAGCAATTCATAAAAAGTGACTAACATCTTTCCCCAAATAAGCTCCAAGAATGATTCAGCTTTTCAGTAGAAATTCTTGTGTGTACATTGCGCTCATATTCAAACCACATTGAAAGATGTACTAAGATCTCAGCTTTTGAGTTTTGAATATTGAAAAAACCACGAGGAAGTTATATATAAGTTCAGGTCGAAATTGCTTTCCTACTTCACCCAACCCAATTCAAGACCCTTTTCCATTTTTTTCAGACAAGTAAATTTAATTTACAAAACCACCATAAGGAGTGAATCTATGCGCGTAAGGAATATGCCATATCACAAATTACACAATTTCATGATCAAACACCCATTTTCTACGAGTAGAGGACAAGTATTTGGAAAAAAGTTGGATAGAGTCATTAGGCTTTTGTGACGGGTTAAATGGGGTTACCTCTTTCATTTCTTGTTCTTTTCTCTCTTTTCCCCTTTATTTGCGGTGATAACTATCCAGAATGCACTAGTGCAGGAAGCCATGAGGGCATCTTATGGTTCAATATTTACAATGCAGTCACGTCCGCATAAGTGCCAATTTAATACTTTAGCCGAGTCCAAGCAATCCAGTAACATGTACCTCAGAACATCCCTATAGCTTTTGTTAGGGGACAAAAGACATCATCTAGGATGATGCGGTTTGTACTTTATATTCACCACAAACACGTTTACTCTTTAGTTTGAGTAACATTCTCCTTGAACTTTCAAGTATACTCAACCGAGGAATGGTGAATGGTGATATTTCCATCATTCCAATTTGTTTGCTTCTAGTTTCCCCTTTTTATTTTCACTTCTTGATGAGGAATATAGTACCCATGCTCAGCTGTACTTCAGACCTACACCCATCTTAGAATGCACAGAAATTCCAACTCAAGCTACTGCTGCTAATTAAATGTAACAATTCGAATCCACCGCCCCACAACATAGTAATGCCTCCCTCATAAAGGCCTGCCAAACTATGTACTTCTCTGATGATAGGCAGTGTCTTGTAGGACAATCTTACATTAACCACATACGACATAGACTATGACAATCTCCCCTCCTTGTGCCTTAGTGTCCTCACTAAGGATCATTCCCATGTAGCCCAGAATCTTTCTCTCTAGCCAATGTGGGATATAACCTGCTCAACTTTCATTGTCCCAATATCCTCTTAATGTCTCATATACTGGGGCTTGCCATTGTTTCTCCTGACCATCGGTAACCCCACTATAACCCAGCCTTTCAATAGTCGGCTATGATAACCCAGCCTTTAACGATCCGAATTCACGGCCCCACCAACAAACAATGCCTCTCTTAAAAGCGCTAGCCAAAATAATCTATACTACCTATAAAAATATGAATCTTGTAAATCATTTTATTCCATTTTTACCCTTCGTTAATCACTCCAATAACGATCCTACCCTTTCATAAATACTACTTCAGTATTATCCTATCTTTCATAAATACTATTATTAATTACTAATTTTGTAATTATTTTTGATTTCGCCCTCCGTTAGTTATTCCAATGACAACTATACCCTTCTCTAATTATTTTTTTGTAATACGTTTAAGGAATATTAGGTCATAAATTTAATATAAACCTACATTTACACATTGAGAAACAAAATGTGTGGTTGAGAAAAATATATTTATCTATGTTTGTATACTACGTATAAATGTATAAATGTTGTAAATCATTTTTGGACCATTACGTCCTCCTTTATTACATCAATTACATTCTTACCCTTCTTTTATTACTTTTTAAATTTTGATGAAATTAAAGGACATTGGGTAATGAATCTATTATATACATTGAAAAATGAAAAGTGTGATGAGAAAGAAAAACAGAACAAAGAAATTCCTTTATTATTCTCTTTTTAATTTGGTTAAAATGAAATAAACATTAGATCTTGAACTGGTTAACGAGAACTATGTTTTTTTTTCCTTGCATTTTTAGGTTAGCAAATAATTAACCAATTGAAAAACTGAAAAACAAAAACAAAATAAAGAAACTGAAATACGTAAAAAAATCAATTAAGAAACAAAAAAATTGTTTAGAAAAACAAAAATAGAAAAAAAAAAAAAGGGTTAAATATGCATAAAAAAACAAGGCTTAAATATGGTGCCGATTTGAACTGAAAAATATGTTCGGTTATTGCAGTTGAAGACCGGATGTTTTGCATTTCTTATTAATAAAATGCAAAACACCTGGTCTTGAAAATTACAAATCTTAACCATAAACCAATTTAACAGATTACAAAAACAAAGACATAGATTCATTCTTTTAAATTTCTCCATTTGCTTTTATTTTCACAGTACCATCAAATATTCCTTCAATCCAGAAACCTACAAAGAATATTTTCAAACATCGAATTAATTACATTTCTTCTAAAACGAGTCACAAAGGAAATAAGAACATAATTGAATTACATTATTTTGATCCCAAAAAAGATAATAATATCACCTCAAACACTACTTTCAATTGCATCTACGTGCAACGCACGTATTCTATACTAGTTACTTTTAAGATCACAGACAAGGTCTTATAAGGACAATCTTACATTATCCGACATCCGATGTGGGATATCACAATAACATTAGTACTATTTCATTTCAAATATATGTCATGAAAGCATTGCATACTTAATGCGTGCACGATTGCCACTTATTTCCATTTAGACAAGGACAGCAAGAATAAAGGTCAACGGGGGGCTGATTGATGAGTATATTGCATGTCTATGTCAAACCAAACTAGAAATAACTTGTAATATTAGATACCTACAGCAGATATAGAATGTAGATACAAATAAGTTGCATGTCAGACAGGATGTTTACCTGCAGCCAGAAGAAAAAACCACGCAAAATGTTTAACTTCTTAGGTTGATCCAGTTCAACGGCGTCAATCTTCCTTTTAAGATCTACGCGAGTAAGAAAAAAGTTACTATCTGCCTAGCTAACGCAATTGGAGATCTGAAACAGAATTGTAATTAAGGAAGACATGTTCAAATATGCAGTTTTTTTTTCTTTCTTTTTGGGATAAGTGCGGCATGCTTAAACATATGGAACACATCCATCAAGAGGGAAAGAGCCTAAATTTAGCATTGGAAGTACATTGTGACATGACCTTGATAGATGTGATTAATCCGTGCAATCAAGAATGTCAGAATTGGACCAGTAAGCCAAGACATGGAAAGGTAAACTATTTGCTGAATCTTCAGCTTGTTTCACGCTATCAATGCTAAAGCTTTGGTGTTAATGTATTTCCCTTTAGGCAAAGCAAACAACAATTAAAAGGTGCAATATCAGACAGTATATCAATCAGGAAATCATCAATACAATGTTGGTTTAGGTAGTAATTGACCCACAACTTTAAGTTAGTAAGAGACTTCAAAATATCTGTAAAATCAGGGAAATCAAATAAGAATGATTAACCATATAAACACAAAACCAGTATCCTGTACTCATGGCAATAACCAAATGTGGACATTTGGCAGTGTCATTGATTCAATCAACATCGAAAAACAACTGCATACAAAATCTCCAACATACTCCATTACTTATGAATATGGCATTTACAAATGAACAAATAAAAATTCTGCATGGGTATATATCAATAAGTCATCGTCCAAGCATATAATTCAAGTACTTCTTAAAGAATAAGATACAAATCAGTAAGCGTTTTAGTGCCATTTCAGCTAAATCGAATAAGCCTTATCCCAAGATAGTTAGTGTTGGTGTGGGGGCAATGTCAATACTCAAAAATAAACTGAAGAAGAAAAAATGGAAGTGAGTGGGGATAAAACCAAGTAAGATAAGTGGTTTAATATTCAATTTACCTTTGTAGTGATCGAGATATGATTTACTGTATTCATCTTTCGAATAAGATATGATTGCCCCACGCAAATTTCTACGACCTTCCATTGGTTTTTGTTCTTTTACATCTTGCCAAAGCTTTTCAAGCTCCTCTTGGTTATACGGCCTCTGCAGAATACCCATCAAATTCTCTCTAAACTGAGAATGCTCATTTTTGGTGGGATTTCCAATGCAAGGCTGGTCAACTCTTTCCGTCTTTATATAATATATAAAAACAGCATCATCAGTAAAACCAATTTTCAGTAAAATGCAAATTTAAAAAATAATAATAGAAAAGTAAGCAGAACAGTCAGTTTGAAGTTTTCGGCAGAAGAAACTACGTACTGATGCATCAAAAACTCTTGAATGTACAAATGGGGTATTATCCCCTTTGCAGCAGTATGGATCATTGTCCATCACCAACACTTCTGAATCAGAAGAACTTTCCCGATCGTCTTCTTCATATACTATCCTTTTACCATCACTTCTCACCAGAACAAAATGGTCACCTTCCTTTTGTATATTTTTCAGGAACCATCGATAACTTGAATCGGTCATATCATCCGCTGAGTCATACTCTCTTTGGGGGGCTGGTGCATGCTCATGCAGCAGACTAGGCTGTCGGCTCAAACATCCATTTATCTCGTGAGAAACATGACTTGAGGGTTCACATCTCAAATGCTTCTTGGTACTCCCCACATTTTTCTGTTCTTCCACCTGATCAGCATTCTCAACAGTCCTCAAATCTTCCTTTCCTCCTATCTCCCTTCCCTTCTTATCACTCCTTAACTCTCTCCGACTTGGCGGATAACAAACCTCATCCCTTTCTTTTCCTGTCTTTTCACCCTTACCTGTGCTCGGAACATTCCTAAAATATTTCTTTCTTGCTATCTTCTTTCCCTTCTGAAAACTCCTCAATTTTCTCTGACTAGGCGGGCCACAGTCCTCATCCCTTTCCTTCCTCGCTTTTTCATCCTCACCAGTGCTCCGAGAATTGTAGAAATCTTTCTTTACACCAATCTTATTTCCCTTCTTATCACTCCTCAATTCTCTCCGACTTCGCGATCCACACTCCCCGTCCCTCCTTTCTTTTCCCGCCTTCTCAGCCTTATCTGCACTCTTAATATCCCTAAAATCTTTTCTAACTTCTCTACTCTCCGCCTTCTTACCATGCTGCAGCTCCCCCGAACTTTCAGATGCACATTCCTCGTCGGACTCGTCCTCCGCTTCGTACTTTATAAATTCCTCCGTCCCGTCACCATTTACAATCCTTAGCAGGTACGACTTCCCATCCTCAACCAAATTATCGATAAACACCTTACAATCGGGATCTGTATCGTCGTCACTCTCCTCATCGCTACTCTCTTCTCCCTCTGCCAACCACCTCAGCTCATTTCCCTCGAACACACACCTTAAAAAGTACATATAATCCTCATCTACTATTCGACCTCCCAATTTAAAATTTTCCACGACTTCCTCTGAACTATGGCTACGAGTTTTAGGCTCGGAATTCCCTCTAAGTAACCGCTTTCGCTTAGATAAAGTCGAGGATCTGTGATTCACGTCGTAACGATCACCGCAATCATCGAAAGTTAGTCGCCCCATACTTTCCGCTTATTGCGGACCAAATGCAGCTAGCCACTCTTAGCAGAACAATTCCAATTACAGAAACTATATATATCTGGTAGAACAAGGAAAGGAGTTAAAATACATAAGCTAGACGAACTACATTCAAGAACGTAAGAAATTGAAGAATTGAGAAGAAAAGGGCGGGAGCGGAGGTTCACCTGAACGGACAATTCCGGACGGAGAGGTGCCGGAAAAACATGTTCCGGTAGCAGAGGGACGGATACGAATGTGCTAATTAGGTCTAGAGAGTGTGTGAACAGTGAACCCTAGGGGAAAGAGGAATGTGAATGAAGTAGTAGAAGTAGAACGTAAGACTGTAAGAGGAGTAACTAGTAAGGTTTAATGGGGAAGACGAAGCGCAGTCGGCTCTCGCTCGAAAAAACGGGAACTACGTAAACAGGGTCCATTGGATACGGGTCCCTTTTGAACCCCATTTTTTTGGACAAATTAAAGTTTGACCTCTGCGCACTTGGGGGCTTCGGGAGAAGCCCTCACAATTAATAAAATAACGCATACCCAAAAAAATTCGGCAACAATTCAGATCGTAGAAATCTTCCTTTTATCTCTCGTATAGCGATAATTAATGAAAGTAAATGTGCCTAGTGACTTTTATTTGATGAGGCTAAAAAAATATTGTTCAGAATTTTGGTTGAAAGTGTTAATAGAAAAGTCACTATAAATATTTAGCGATCATTGGTTGTTGCTATATGTAACGACTCGAAAATCTGCAGCTCTATCACCCTGAACTCCTATGACGTTAACTTACCACGTCACATCAAATCATGTCAAACCTATCTACTGACACATACTTCAAAGTTTCTAACTAGATAGTAACTCAAATTATTCAAAATATAAGGTTATAAAAAAAGTTGCTTAAAATTAAATTATTAAAACTTGTGTACTTTACAAACTCAAACTCTTTATAGAACGAGTTAACAACATCGACTCATGCAAAAGTCTTACTACATAGTAGTGGTGGGCTCTCCAAAATCTCACACAGACTAACTCATTCCCAAGCATGATATAATTGATCATTACCTGCAGAAGGGAATCAAATGAATGGTGAGCTTTTGATAGCACAATAAGGTCGTTCAAGGACAACCGAAGGAATCACAAAATGACTCAAAAGTTCATTCAATGATAATAAGATTTAAAACATTTCAAACAAACAAACAGTTTAATAATTTTTCAAAACGATCCTAAGTAATCATAAACAGATACCAAAACGATTATAAACAGATACCAAAAATAAAAATTAACAATCAGAACAGATTTCAAACGATCACTAAAATTCATAAACAGATACCAAAATGATCATTTGAATATCATTTCAAAGATTCCAAAACGATCATTAACAGATACCAAAACAATCATTTGAAGATCATTTTCAAAGATTCTAAAATGATCATTTGAAGATCATTTTCAAAGTCATCATTTTAAAATGAAATGATAATTTTCCAAAGGATTTCAAAACAAACACAAATATTTCAAAGACAATATGGAAAAGGTTTTAGATAATCACAAACAATTTGATCACAATACGAGGAAGAGTTTCAACTCAATCCCCTTCAATCAAATATCAAGACATTCATTTCCAATTATTTTTCAAAAATATTTATTGTAAGATACAATGTAAACAAATTTAAAAAGATATTTATTATGGACAGAAGCACTGTCACTCATGCAATGCACAAAAAAGTGTACAAATGCATGATGTACGATAATTAGCCATTTCCATCATTGAAGGGACTAGCCCTGCATAATTACGCAGGTTCAAACCATCCTTACAATGCCTCCCTCATAACAGACCCTCAGGTCAACACAGAAAATAACAATCATAAAATTAACAAGAAATTCAATACTTGGCATGCAATAAAAACGAGAATTAACATGAATTCAAATAAACCGATATCAATTAGGTTTTCCATGACAATCAAACATGTTGATACTAATTCGTGACTCATAACTCAAAAATAGCCACAGACAAATAGCAAGAACAAATACAAAGAGTTATCAAATTTAGGCACAATCATTCAGAAGAAATAATGCTAACAGTTATCAAATTTGCTCAACATGCAATAAAAGCGAGCATCGATAAGATTTTTAAGTAAGCGATTCAAGTTCAATATTAGGATTTGCTTGGCAATAACATGCTGATATCAATACATATCACAGTATTCGACAATAGTCATAAGTAAATCGAAGGAATACTTAAGAACACAAGTTATCAAAATTAGAGTTCGGCAGAAGTCCCTACCCAGGATTTGGATAAAAACCCTAACATGAATCCGCAGCTAAGCTAGTCTAACCGGAAAGTCTTTTACTTTAACTTAAACGGAACAATCAAATGATCAAAATACAGTCTACACTAAGATATTATACACTTAATATTGACTCATGCATATTCCCAAAATGAACCCCCTCACCGGGTAGGTAAAATTACCAAAATGCTCTTATGTGTAAAATTATTAATAGCACCCCTCTCATACTTAAATTACCAAAACAGCCTTCCCATAATTAGAATTATTGAAATATCCCCATCGCATGTGAATTTACCTAAAAGTACATTTTGTAGGTAAAGTTACCAAAATACCCCATTTTGGGTGGCAAATTACCAAAATACCCATGGCGTTTTTCGAATTGGAAAAATCTCCAAAATACAGTAAAACACAATTTTAAGCATCCTGAAGTCATTTTTCAGCTAAAAAGTGTCTCAGAAAATTTTCGCCCGAAAATCTCGAACCAGTGTTGAATCGAGCGCTCAGAAGTCGGTTCTGCTAAAAATGGCTATTGACCTCAGAATTACACGAAAATTTAGAAAATGAAACATACCAATAATATAAGGTTTCAGATTAAAATAACTTGATTTGGTATCTTAAATAATCTAAGAATTTCTTTTAATCGATATCCTAATTTAACATCCTTCGGACACCGAAAATTCTCAAAAAATTTCACAGCATACGTCTCGTAAAAATATTAGGGATCAATGCTTTGAACTTTTCTAGATTCTGATTTGAACTATTTATAAAAATTTACACAAAACTGCTAACCCTAGCCCCCATTTAGTGACAATTACACTTATTGTTAGGCCTAGCAAACATTGATCCGGACCAACAGATCTACCCGTAACCGTCCAAAAAAAACCCGGGTATGGGTACATTTTTAGAAGATCCATTGAAAACAGACTTATTCCCGAATCGACTCGTAAAATCTGGGTAAGTTCAGGTGGGTTACCGGGTACCCGGGTTTACCCGATATGCACATATATATATATATATATATATATATATATATATATATATATGAATTTTAGGGTTAAAACATCTCATTCAACTCCTCTCCTCGCTTCTGATGCCCCAGCCTCTCAACTCTGCCTCACATATCCCTTCTCACAAGTTCCCTCTCTTAAATCTCTCAATTTCTCACAGATCTACCAAAGTCACGACCACCCTACTCCACCCACATCCCCGCCTCCACCGGTCGGTCAGTCACTCTCGATCTACCGCATCTCCGCCGCCACCAGTCGGTCTCTCCGTCACATCGTCGCGACCGATCGTCACTCCGTGGCCCCGTCACCACCATCGCCATTATCGCTGACCGTCAATCCATCACTTTGTGGTTGTTGGGTAGACTTTCAGTCAGTGGATCTTGATGGTTGTCGATTTGTCGTGTGTCGTTGATGTGCAGATCTTTATTATTATTATTATTATTATTCAAAAATGTTCAGATTGATTTTTTTTTCATGGAAAGATGTTCTGATTTTTTTGGAATGAATTTTGATGGAGAAACAATGAATGGTTTGATTGTTAGAGGTTAAAATGTGTGTAATTAGTGGGTAATTAAAGTCTGTTTATCTAAAAAATAATCAATCAGAAATTGATTATATACCCGCGGGTAATACCCTACCCGCAAGGGTTGGGTACGGGTTCCCAAAAAGCTTAATTTACCCGACTTGTTTTTACCTATTCCCAACCTGGTTTTACCTGTACGGCAGGTATGCCCGTTTGTCAAGTCTAGTTATTGTTCGCATTCATTTAGATTAAACACACACACACACACACTAAAACACCCTGAAACACACACGTCCTCACCACTTTTGAACACACACAAACACACTGCTACTCGTAATTACACATATCTACACCTAAAACACACACTTTATCACCTTAATACCCATAAATTACACACACACACACACACACACACTATTACACAAAACACACCCACAGTTCACACCCAAGCACACACACACACACACACACACACACACACTCTGTCACACAAATACACACATTGTCATAACCCGAACGTCACCCATTATACACACACTTCCACAGTTTCTCATAAACACACATCCAAACACAAATACTCACACACATACACAATATAAACACATAATTACACCTAGACACACATATATACGCACACATTATGCAAACGTGTTCACGGCTATTAACACACACACGCGCGCGCACACACACACACACCACACCTTGATTTTCACACACGCTCATACTGAAACACCCCCACACGCTGTACTTACACCTAAGAGACACACACTCTCACCGAAATTCACACACACACACACACACTGAACACACATCAAAACACATACAACAAAATGCATTGTGCACCCTTCATGCACAACACTGCATACCTACAAACACACACATTCACACACTAAAATTGAAATAGGAGACCACCTTTAAGAAATATCTCCCAATCTCTCTCTTCTTTTCCCTTTTCTCCCTTTGTTCTCCCGAGCTCTCTCTGTGCTCTGTTTTCGCTACTGAATCAATGTTCCTCTGTTTTCTTCCCTTTTTTATTTTCCTTTTGTTTAATTTCCTAAGGAATTAAATCATCATTAATTAATAATTAAATTAGATGAGTCACAGTTTAAGTAAGTAAGAGGTGAAACCTAATAAAAGAATTCTCTCCACCAAAGATTTGACATATAAGTACCAAAATTTTAAAATTACAAAATAGCCCCCAAAGTTTTTCATATTTATAAAATAACCCCAAAAGTTTTCAAAATTAGATTTTGATTCCAAAATCATTTGAAGCTTCCATACTCTACTAATACCCGAGCATTACTCATAATTATCACCTGTTTATTTTTTGGAGCACACATGATTATTTTAAGCAGCTCGAAAAGTACCGAATATTACACTATATGAAGGATTTGAGAAAGATTCATATAACCTGCGTAGCAGCCAAAATCTATTTCTTAAAGGATATAGTTAACTTTAATGTCACGTTAGATAGTAATTCTCTGCTTTCGTATTCCTCTTTCTATTATGACCTGTTTGTACCAATTTTAACTTATTTTAATAAATAGCTTGACAAATAATTTAATTTGTAAGTTGGTACTTTGTGCCAACATATATAAGAATATTTTTGGAATTTGAAACGATAAAGGGACCATTCAGCCATCGCACAAATACCATCTCAAAAAATCAACACTTTTACCACCACTTCATGACCACCGACAACATTGACCAACTATCATTCTTTGCAAAATTAACCCATCCATCGCCACCGTAGGAAGCCCCTTATATTACTACCAAAGCCACACCCAGATCTAGACTATCACCACCACAGCCACACCCAACCCAAAACCACCGACCACCACCCTTGATAGTGCTATCATTGTCGACCGCTGTAACTTTTACCCTTATCACGATCGGCCACCAACCACCGCTACTAGCATCACCATTATGGTCGACCACCATTACTTCTGTCTTATCAACATCAATAATCACATATGGCCACCCAAGAACACCACTGCCATCTGTGTCACGATCACTGCCGTATTAGAATCAACATTGTAGATGGATTCGACTCCTTTTACAATGTTGTATCTCTAAAAAAAATACACGACTTACCTAAATCGCCTAAATTGGGCATCGTATGAGCACATAATGGCTGCTCGAAAACCTAGAAAGGAATCTGTCTGATTTTATGTATATATTATTTTGGACTTGAAGACAGTGTTAAACATATTTGATGACTTCTAAAAAATTGTAGCAAGATAGACGAATTAGGCCTTTGAATCACCTGAATTAGGCATTGTATGAGCAGGTTAGGGTTGGACGATAAAAACCTAGAAATGGAATTTTTCTGATAAAAACCCTGTTTGAACCTGAATTTGACTTCTTTTGTAAAGCTTTAACTCTTGAATACACACGTTTTAGCCTTTCAAATTACCTAAATCAGGCATCATCTGAGCAAGTTATGACCAGTCAAAGTTTGGGTGTGTGCTAGATATGAGAAGTCGGGATTTATAGGGTTCTCTGTATGTGTGTGTGTGGCAGAGCTTCTCTTAGAAAAAGGCCCTAAGCTTCTAGGGAGGAAGACCTAAATTTCTAGGGAGGAAGTCCCTTAAGTTTGTAGTCTAGGGGATCATTTTATAGAGATATGGGGGCTGATAGAAATGGTAAAGTTGAATTTTTTGTGTCAATATCTCTGATAGACCAAAATATTAGATTTAAATTGCATATTGAGAAAAGTTAACTAAGTGGTCACTTTGAATAAAGACCCGCATGGTTTATCCCTTTACCAAATAAGATCTTATTTCGAATTTTAGGACATATATTGTCCCTAATTAGGTAAAAATCTCTAAAAAGACAAAAGGGATGTACCACATTATGGGAATTAATCCCAAGTCAATCTCAGCATCAAGGATCAATCCCATGTCACAGTCTCTTTACCTTAACTTAGGTTAAACGTAACTAACTGGATTGGTTTAATCAATTGGACGGGACTCTAATAAGACTGGACTGGACTGGACTGGCTGTCGTACTTAATTAAATAGATTAAGCTCATTATATATTACTAGGCTTGAACCCATAATTATAATAAACGTAATTATTGATAAAGCCTAATAAAGCTAAGAAAACTGCAAAAATAGGGTGTCTGCAATTGGCATTTAGGTGATCTGCCTCCAGGTAAATCTTTGCACGTGGGTGTACAAGATCAATACACATGCAAATGGCAACACTGAACGTCATGAAGCTTAGCTTATAGCGAAGGGACATATGCAACATGGCCTTGATTATGAGAACTTTGCTCCCATAGCTTGTCTTACATAAGTCTGAGCTCTCATCACAGTTGCCTCTGCTTGCTATTGGTCTCCGTTTTAGATGGATGTACAAAATGTTTATCTTAACGGGGAGCTCACTAAGTAGGTGTACATGAAATGTCAGCCATCCTCATCCTCCACATTAGGTGCGTCATCTCTGAAAAGCTCTTTAGAGTCTCAAGCAAGCTCTTCGGGCCTGGCTCTCCAAGTTTATTCTATCCTAACATAGCTTGGCTTTACTTTCAATACCTATGATTCTGCTCTATTTCGTTGAGAGTCTGACTTAGGCCTTGATATTTGTACTGCTATATGTTGATGATATGATCATCACAGGCAACGACAAGCACTCACATTTTCAAAATCTCTCTCGGTCAATAATTTCTTGGTCTTGAGGTCGCCTCTCATCATACTCTATAATCGATTGGTAGCCTGATTTATCTCACTCTTACTCGACCAGACATTGATTCATTGATTACACGGTTCAGCAGGTTGGCCAGTTCATGACCGTTCCCTCCACTGTGCACTTGATTGTCGTTCTTTGTATTTTGCAATATATGCAGGGTACTATATTTCATGGCCTACGTTATCCATTTGTATACAGCTTATTTCCTTCTCTGATGCAGACTGAGGACGAGACCTTTCTGATCGTCATAGTAATGAATATCGTATCGAAGTGTGTACTCTTTTCTTTGTGAAATGGTATGTACCGATAACGGTACTGTCTCAAATTTTTCATCAATAATATACATTTGTATTATTTATTTATTAACGAACTACCCACACACACACACACGCATATATATATATATATATATATATATATATATATATATATCACTCACAACTCTTATAGAATAAATTGTTTGTCCTATAAAGTTTGAATTATCATAGTTTTCGAATAAGTTATTGGTTCCCAAATAAGTTGTTTGTTCCCATACATTGATATTAGAAACAAATAGCATATTCAATTGAATTACCTCCTCAGATTATCCTCACTTTTTTAACGATCTCATTTGCATATTCTTATGTAAGAATAAACAGTTTGTTTAATAATAACGTCTTTGGGTTCAAGAATAAATTATTTTTGTGTGTGTCCATGCGTGTGTGATAGCGAGTGTTGTAAAGTAGTACATCATATAGATGAAAGAATATGATCAAAACTTCCAAGTATGAAGTAAATCAAAAATAAGTACAGATTGAAAACTTAAGAAGAAAGATTTTGCAAATTGTAATGAATATTATGAGTAAGAGGCTACAAAGGCTTTGATTGGTATAATAGAACTTAGAGTTTTTTTTTTCCATCTAGACTCTGTATGGTCAATTTATAAAATTTCAAACAAAATTTGTTACTTTCACATTTTTTTTAAAGAATCGGTACAAAACACAATATCTCGATTGGTACGTAGTTTTCGGCCAGTATCACCTCTACCAACTAGTAAAACTAGTAACATATCAGTATTTTGACCGGTATAAAATTTAAGGGATACTGTACCAATAGAAGGCAAGAACGGTATGTAGCGGCCGATACTGGTACAATATTGATAACTATGCTGATCATTGCTCTACTATAGGGGTTTTTTTTTTGTGTTTAGTAATTCTCTCGTCTCCAAGTGTAGTAGAAAACAGTCCATTCTCTTTGGATCAAACACTGAGTCTGAGTATCGAGCTCTTACTGACACTACTGTGGAGTAAGTTTGGTTACAATGGCTACTAGGGCATGGGTGCCCCTCATGACTTTGCTACCTTTATTCACTGTGATAGTCAGGGCACTATCCACATCGCTTAGAATGATGCTTTTCACGAGAGGAAAACACACATTGAGATCGATTGTCATGTCACTCGTACCCATCTCACTTATGGTACACTTCAGCACATTCCCGTTTGTTCCTCCGATCAACTTGTAAATATCTTCACGAAGTCTTTCTCAGTAAAGAACTTCTTGCGCTTCATTCTCAAATTTAACTTGGTCTCTGGTCGACCTTGAGTTTGTAAGGGGATATTATAGTCAACTACAAAAACTAGAGAATCTCCTTTATTTACTTGATGTCTTATCAATCTTGTACTTTGTATGTTAATCCTTAATTAACTCATTGTATTTATTGATAGGTCAAGTCCAATGACTATATACACAGGACTCTTATGTATTCTTTATAAACACAAAACCATGCTCATAATTTTGTGTTTTAATCGTCGAACACCGTCATTCCTAACCATATCACATCAACAACCACCCACGACCACCACAAGCATCTCCCTCCTTCAGATTCTTGTTGTTTTTGCACTAGTTTGTCAGATCTATGGTATATTTAGTCACATCTAATTATATAAATAATGATGGTGGTGATTGTTTGGGTGGCGGTGGAAGTGGGTACCCTGATTGCGGTTAAAGGATGATGATGGTATTCAGTAAAACATGTTTGTGATGGTAAGTCTATGTGGGTTTGGTTGTGGTGGAAGCACGATTAGAGTTGATCGAGTGGACGATTTAAGGTGGTGGTAATGATGAGGGTGGCGGTGATAAGATCCTGAGAGGGGGAGGAAATAATTTTTTTTTGGATATCTTTGCCAATTTTTAAAATCCTGCATCATTTATAAAATGGAGGAGTAAAATCATCCTAAGGTATTATACTGGGGGTCAAAAGCTATATTTCCTTAGTTTTATAGTTTTCAATTTATGGTGTAAATATTTAAAAATTGTGTTTCATCACCTTAGTTCTTTCTGACCCCCTTATTTGTCTGAGCAAACTAGTAACAAGAGTAGGGATTGGATTCTTGTTCATGAGAGAGGAGCGCCAATATTTGTAATCATCAAGCAAACCCATAAAAAATTGTCCGATTGTTTATGGTCACGAGCATGAAAGTAGTGCACTAGACAAGCTGTACACTGAGAGGAATGTGTTTGCTTATCCCAACGGATTGCTAAGTAGTTGTAATAGTCCTAAACGGATTGATCAGCAACCTATCGAAAAGGATGGAGATCCAAATCAATCTTATACAGAGAGGCAAAGTCAGATTTAAGTGTTGGTGGCAGCAAAATAGTCCCAAACTTCCTTTGCGGTGTCAAACGGTCCAAAGAGTTGGTTGTTTCAGAAAGAGGTGTTAGAAAACCAACCAACAATTTTGAATTTTTTGCAACCCAATCAACCTCTTTGTCCTCAAAAGCAGCATCAGTGAAAGAAGAAGCCTTGATACTGCTACTAACAAAGCCCCAAAGACAACAATCCTGAAGAAAATGATGCATCTGTTATCCCCAATGAAGATAGTTTGCATCATTAAGAATAAGTTGAATATGACACAAAATAGCACTGCTATATTTTGGGCAACCATGGAAAGGAGAAACTATTTTTTTAGAACAGGTAAGAGAATCGGGAAGAAACTGAATTGGTTGCCCTGGTGTGTAAGGCGGGACTAGTAGCAGATTAGAGCGTGGCACGTGGAGCGGGTTGCATGTGAGGCATGTGCGGAGCGGGGTGCATGTGAGGCGTGTGCAGAGCATCTTGACATTTTAGGGCATGCGTGGAGCGTGCCGCGCATGAGGCGCAGAGAAGTTTATGCACGCATCTTGACATTTTAGTACATGCTGGCTCGTGCGTATGAGTGAAGGCACGTGCTTGTGCGTGGGCACGCTGTTTACGGTGGTGCGTGGTGTGTGTGGGGCAGCGTGAGGGCCTAAAACATCCATTAAAGTACATATTAACTCGACTTTTTATTTTGAGCTTGTTTGTGGTGGTTATAGGACTTGAAGTGGAGCGGAAGATGGGCGAAAGAGTAATAGGGATGCACGGCGGTGCTGGCGGCACACCCGATGATATATGACAGCAGTGTTGGTATAATGAAAAAAAGATCCGAGAAAGGGCTCTTGCTCTTCATACCAAGTTAAGGAAAAAAAAATTGTTTGCATAATTATGTGTGTATAAATAGTACACAGGAGGTCTGCATATTACAATTGACCTAGTAATAAATATAATGAGCAAATTAAGGATTAATAATCATATTATATATAAAATATGATTATATAAGTTGAAGCAGAGAGAATGTGAATTTCTCTTTCATACTTGGCATGTCTATTTTTATGTCATTTGACATTCAACCAATCAAATGAATTCGCTTTTCTCTCTCTTCTTGTAATACCCTGAACTTCGAGAGCCGGTTAAATAACCATCTGGGCTCCAAAAAATAAACGGGCGTTAAATTTGAGAAATGCTCGAGTATTAGTAGTGCTTAGGAGCATAAAAAGATTCTAGCGGAGTCCGCGAAGAGCGCTAAATTGGGGTACCGATTAAATAACTTTATCGAATTATTTAGCATAGCAAACTAAGCTGTTTTGATTTGAAAATTTTAGGAAAATCTTATTTTACTGATATGATTCATATTATAAAATTTTGAGCCATTCTGAGGCCAACAAGTATTTTTCACAAAATTGGCCTTTTAGCACTTAGTCCGGACACCGGTTCGGGATTTTCGGACAAAAATTCTCTAAAATACTTTTCAGGCAAAAAATGATATTAGGGTGCTTAAAATAGAGTTTTAAGATGTTTTTGGGATTTTTTTGGTGCCAGATACCTCGAGGGGCATTTTGGTAATTTGTCACCCCGATGGGGGTATTTTGGTAATTTTACCCATAAAGGGTATTTTTGAGTAAATTTATATATGGTAAGTATATTTTAGTGATTTTGCTGACGAAAATGTCATTTTGATGATTTAAGTGCAACGGGGGGTTATTTTGGTAATTTGACACCCTAGGGGCATTTCAGTAATTTTACATACCTGGTAGGGAGATTCATTTTGGGAGTATGCATGAGTCTGTATTAATTTATAATATTTTGCTATAGTATGTGTTCTAATGGTTCGATTATTCCATTTAGGTTAATGTTAAAGACTTCCGGTTATATACTTTAACTACGGATCAAGGTAAGGGATTCTATCTGAACCTTGTGTAAGGACTTTTGTCCGAACCCTTATTTGATTAATTGTACTCGTAGGTAGTCCTTGATATATTTACGGCTAATGCCAAACTCTGAGTTATGTATTGATATCAGCATGTTCTTGCCTAGAAAACCATAATGTTGAACCTGAATCGATTAATTGGAAATCTTGTGATGCCCGCCTGTATTGCGGGTTGAGCAGCAAATTTGATAATTGTTTGTATCCATTCTTCCGAATTGTTGTACCTAATTTCGATAATGTTTTGCAATTATTTTTGCTATTTATTTATGATTTTCTTCTGAAATTTTAAATAATGGCTTACATCAATATGTTATTGTTATTAGAACTCAAATTGATTTCGGGAATATGAGCTTATGTTAACGCTCATTTATATTGTTAATTTTCTATGTTGACCTGGGTACCTGTTTAGTGGGAAGGCGGTATAAGACTGGTTGAATCCTGCATGAAACGCAGGCTAGTACCCAAGCGGACTAGTAATTATTTTAGTACATCATGCATGTGTACACTATATTAGCTTGCCATAATGGCATTGCAATCGCCCAAGATCAACATTAATTTTTGATTTTATTAGCTAGAATGATTTGTGCTTGGGTTGAAAGCCCTTGACAAATATTCATTGTATTTAGTTAGAAGGAATTGTACTTGGGTTGAAATCCCTTGACAAGCCTTTATCGTATTATCTGATTTGATTTCTACTTGGGTTGAAATCCCTCGAAAAATCTTGCTGTATTTTCGAAATGATTTCTGCTCGGGTTGAAATCCCTCGGAAAGTCATGTTGTATTTTGGAAATGAATTTCTGCTCGGATTGAAATCCCTTGAGCATGGAAAATTTTCATGGTACTTGGAAATGCTGACTTGAAAAGGATCTTTTATTGATCGTTTTGGATTTTGTTCTGATTGTTAATATTTATTTTGGCATCTATTTTTTATGAACTTTGCTCAGTTTAGGTAATTATTGAATTTTGATGGTTCGAAGTGTTTTGAAAATCATCGTCGGTTGGATTTTTCGGAGTCATGTTATAATCTCTTTTGTAGTCCTTGTACGACCTTACTGAGCTCTCAAAAGCTCACCATTCGTTTGGCTCCCTTCTGCAAGTGATGATAAGCTGTAGCAGGTTCGGGAATGGGTTAGAGTCTGTGTGAGATTCCGATGAGCCCATCACCACTGTATAGTAAGACCCCTTCGCGGGTCGGTACTGTTAATTTGTTCTTAAGAGTTTGACTTGCGAAGAACCTAAGCTGTAATAATGTAAGCTTAGTAGTTGGTGATTCGGTATTTTGGAGAAATCTGAGTTGATGTTGAATTAGATGATTTGAAATATGCGTTAGTGAACAGATCTGACATGTTTGATGTGATCCGGTAGGTTAATGACCCGGGAGTTCGGGGCGACGGAACTCCGGATTTTCGGGGGCGTTACACTTCCACGTCAACATGTTCTATTCAAAATCAATCTCTTTTTTTTTTTTCTCTTTCTTAATTTTGAACTCATATATCTCATTCAAATGTTTAAACTTTCATATATCTTACACAACTCCAATATTTTCTTATAATTCAACAAACTTAATATCCCTCTTTTACTTCATTGTAAGTCATATGTATGTGTGTGTGTGTCCACGCACGCATATAATTATCTATCACATTCACTTTATCTTATATTCCATAATGTTTATAATCTTCTCGGTGCGTATTAATACAAACATCAACAATGTGGATTAATATTATTGTTACTAAAAACAGTAGAAAACTTATAAAAATGTCGAAATAACATTATTATCACTACTCAAAATTTTAATGCTACATATAATTATGGACTTTTAGCATTTATTTGTTCCGTGTGCAAGGCACGAGATCAATACTAGTAATACAAGGTTAATAAGACAATGAGTAAATTAAGGGGACTCCTTAATTTAATTGGAGCATATTAAGAAGATTCTTTAATTTATGTAGTTGACTCTAAAACCCTAACTTTCAACACGATTGTGTGTATACTATGATATGATTGTATGTAAATTATAAACTCTTGACTTACTGGGACAGTAGCTTGTCTACTCTTATAACTCAGAAGACATTTTCCTACTATAATTTTTTTAGATTATATTAAAAACTCATATCAAAAGGGAGAGAATAATATAAGATTTATCTTTTCGAGGGTGGTTCCACCGCGGGCTAACTTAGATCAATCATGAAACTTGTCACGTCACATGAGTAGCAATTTCCTTCTTTTCTAATAACATAACCAATTCATGGCATTACCTTGTTCCTATAACACATATAAATCCTAAGTGTCTTTTTGTTGCATTAAAGACTTCAACACTAATCCAGCCTACTTCATTCTTTTTGTACAATGGTGCCTTCGCGTTAAGGTTAAATAAATGAACTTAACATTCTTTGTTTGAAAAATGGTGACTTCAAATTTTGGATAAAATTCAGAGCTGATAATATGGAACGCTTGAGTTAACATTAGATGTTATTACCTCAAGACGGTATTTGCCTTTATATTGCAATGAGTTACACCCACCTTATAAGATAGAGCACACAACCATTGGCTACTATTTGTAGAAGAAATTTTTTTAGTGAGAGAGTGAGAAAATTCATCATCAATGAAGGAAAACCTCGAGACTTTGCAGCAGAATGTGTCTTTGAAGAGGTTTAATTAGTTATAACTACCGTCAAATTAAAAGTCATCATTGAAGAATTTAACTTTCGAGTTAAAACTTAAAACGTCATGCCTCTAACAGGACCAAAGCGCCAACTATTAAAATGTGATATCCCACATTGTATGTGGGATAGCTCTATACGACCTTGCCTATGATCTTATAAGTACCTACTTTGCTAGCCTTTTTGAGGGAGACATCGCCTTGTGGTGGAGTAGTGAATTGGGTCATTATACATGATATCAGAGTCGATTCTCAAAAGCTTGGGTGAGGCTATCCAGTATGGTTGCCGATGGTTTAAGGAAACATAAATAAGCTCGGGTATATCCCACATCAAGAGGATGGTTAACACAAACGAAGGGTTTAGCTGGGTATATCACAAATTGACTAGATAGGAAGATTCTGGCTTATGTCTGATCGAGCCTTAACGAGAATACTAAGGCATAATGAAGGGATATTGTGATATCCCACATTGGATGTGAGATAGTAGGAGTGCAACTTAGGCTGGACAACCCGTAAAAATGACGACGCATGCTTAATTTTTTAGAAATTGTGGTAGACATGGGCACAAAATTTTGAGACCGTAAGAAATATGGGCTAGGCAAGAGTAAAGATATTTAAAGCTATCCAGCCCGTGGACTCGTTCAACTTTTATGAATTATTATATATACATTTTTTGTGCACAAGATATGTGATTATTCTCTTTAGTCTTTAAAATCCTCTAACCATATGGGTTTATACACCTTTGAAAACTTCTTTTTTCTCCTTTGTTCCTTATTATTTGATTAGACTTCATATGATTGTTTTGAGACTCTTGTCCTTTTTTTTTTACTTTATTATGTCACAATATAAATTTGTTTCCATGCTTGTACATAAATCAATTTTGAGACTTCATTATGCTCTTCTTCATTATCGTGACTAATTAGTAGACTTTGATGGCAATTAATATGCTTAAATTAAGTAACAAAAACTAATGTGTAACCATGGAGAGCCTATGTCGAGCCTGTACCTACCAAAACAATCATGAGCTGGACGTGGACATATATTATTCGGACTGTATATGGGCTGGGCTGGGCTGGGCTTGGCACGAGCATAATTTTTTTAGAGTAAGCTGGGCATGGTCTGGCCCTTGGGCCTGTCCAACCCGCCCAAGTTGTAGCCCAATGGAACAGTACGAGATTGCCTTTATAAGACTTTACTTATGATCTTAAAAGTATCTAATTGGCTAGCCTTTTAAGGGAGGAATCGCCCTGTAGTGGGATTATGGACCAGGTTGTTGCATGAAAAGGTTTACAACAACAGAAGTAGCCGAAGATAGAGATCAAAGTTATTATAGAAATAGTCAATAGATTTGGAAGGTATTATGTAATATTGATATACCCCCAAATAAAGCACCCCTACCGAACCCCTTTATCGAAAGCCATTAGAAGGATACTTTCGGTAAACGAGGCATTAGTTCGGTTGTTAAGAAGGATGAATACCATATGCCGTATGCCCACTTTGCTGATTATGGATTTAAACGCCAAGTCATCCCTTTGCAAGAATGATTTGAAAGGAAATGGCGATATGACCAAAAAGATTTAGGCACGAAGCTTCATGGCTTGGTAGAGGAAGTGGAAAATCTATGCCAAAAATCTACAATATTAAAATAAGATCCAAGTATACTTATCCCGATAATATGGTACACATGAAAGTATATAAACAATGCTTTGGTCGATGGGCTTCATCAGATATCAAGCAAACTAGAACATATAGTATCGCATAGAACTAATGATTTCAACCTTTCTAGGACATATTATAAGGTAACCTTCTGCCTCCCATAGCTCAATCATTCTATCATATCAGCCATTAATAAGCTGATGATCCTAAATGGTTAGGACCAATGTTCCTGGACCATATAGTAATTTGCTCGAAGCAAAGTTGCTTGAATGGCAATATGGAGGTACTGTAATATATGAAGATTCTGAAGGAAAAAAAATATTCAATGTTCTTGGAGCATTTGTTCTGACTGTATAGGACTGTTAGGCCACGAGGAGCATACAACGATAGAAGAAGAGACTCAACGAGTCCGACAATATAAGACTCTTAGACCATGAGCAGTGAACGTGATAAAAAGAGAGAAGAAATGAGGCGTGTATTAGACTATTTTTTACTGAAGGAAAGGCAAGACATGGTGCACAGAGTTCACTATGTATACTGTCGTGATAACACTAGGCAGACAAGTAGAAAGATAAATATCTGTAATTAATCCTGGTGCATTCAGTGTAGTGGCAAGAGATGCAAGACGAAATCTAGTATAGACATGTGTGACTGCAATCCTAAATTTCATGATTAGATTTTTCTTGTGTTGGCTTCTTAGATTAACTTAAACCACTGTTATTAAAGGCACGCCTAGGGGCAAGGCGGTGGTGGAGGTACAAAAAAAAAGGCCCAAAAATCTTAATTTTTGATTTTTTTCATCGTGGCATCATCTCAAACGTTCATTGTTTTTATTGTTTGTTTCGTAACATAATAATTCAACAGGTTAACCACAAAAAAAAAAAACTAAAACCCTAAATCCCTGATCAATCGATTTCTTATTGTTGTTCAATATGCTAGCATCCCGTCCACAGTTGTTACTTTCTTTTAAGTAAATCTACTCCTTCTTCACTTCACCTTGTAGACAAAGAAGATGAAATCGATGAGGAAGATCTACCAAACTTGGAGCCTATGATTCCTTTTTGAGGAACACATTGTTGCCTTAGCCTTCACTAATGATGAGGATGACGTTGTCATATTCACTTTGCATTGACTACTTTTCATTAGCTTTAAAACCTTTTCTAGTGTTGAATATTTGTTAAATTACAATATTCTGAATATTTTTTAAGCGATTTTTATTGGTTTAATGCACTAATATTTATTTTTATTTTGCGTTTTACTTTAAAAAAGTGCGCGCCCAGGCTCTAGGGACCATTTACGCCTTAGGTGTGCCTGTGCCTTTAATAACTATGACTTAAACTAACTTATAAAGCTAGACAAAATGATACTCACTCTGTCCCACATAAATTGATCGACTTTTTTTTTAGCCTGTCCAGAAAAAACTGCTTACTTTTCTAATTAAATAAGATTATGAAGGTCTTTTGCGTATTTACCTCTTTTACGCTTCCCTGAAGTCTGAAGGTTTATCTTGCAGGCATAGGTAAGACAATCACATGGGCCAAAACTCTCTTAAATGCCATGTAAGACTAATGGAGCTAACAGATCTTCTTTCGTTTTTTTTAAATCTCATTTATGTCCTCTCAACGCTTGGCAGCAGGTTCAAGCATAAATATTTTTTTTTGCAGTTGTAGGCCAAAGATGCACAAAAGACAACATAATAGTCTTCGTTCTTTCTTTCGCTTGAGTTTTTGATAGCAGTCCAGAGGTACTCTTCCATAATTAGGTTTTACGTCTTTGACAGTGCCAATGAAAAGTACAATTTCTCAAGATAACAGTTTCTTTGCAGGTGCCTTTAGTTGTTTTTATACTTTCTTTTATGTCCTGCAAACCAAAGGGTTTTACACAATTTACTCGACCAAGGCGGTCTGGAATAACCCGTAGAAAATAGTAATTTTTTTATTGCATGTTGGACGAATAAAAAAGGGGGCAAAGCATTACCCTTTGTGACTACATTACAGTGTGACTTACATAAAAACTTCTCAGTCTTCTTTTTAACGAAATTTTTTGTAGCCACAGAAGCAGAGCTATGAATGAATAAAGGATTTTCTTCTCAAGCCAGTCAAGTGAAAGTTTCAATTTCTTCACTCTATCATATCTATTGTGTTGCATGTATATTTATATATGAAAGATATTTGAGTTTTGAGATAATACGTTGCCGAATCGGGCAACAAAGTCAACAGGTTGAATTACATTACCCATGAGTATACCTGAAATATACAAAGAAAAATAGCATAATTTTAAGGGTATTTTCTTTCTCAAAGCTGAAAAATGCCACTACTAATTTCAAAAGGGTGTCAAAGATTGGAGAAGGTGGCTTTGGGAGTGTGTATAAAGGTACAATTATGCCTCCATATCGACAGGGTGAACCTATTGTGGTTGCCATAAAAAAGTTTAACAAGCATGGATTGTAGGTAGCTTCTCATTTTTTAATTACTGCCATTATCACTTATTTATTCTTGACATCTTAGTTTATGCTAGAGTTATTAGTTTATCCTTTGATGGTGTTTCTTTATCTAGAATTTTATATGTTCATAGTTTTATTTGCTGATATAGTCCATGTTTCAAGGGCTAGAGGGGATGTGAATTATAGTTTATAACTCATATGAAGAAATTACGTGCTTGCAACTTATGGTGATCTTCCAACTTATGTTCAGTTTATAACTTTCAATAAAGGGAAGCAAGTGTTACTGTAGCTTCATGATGAGAAAGTGATCAGAGAACTTCGCTAGAAAAGTTTAGGGAGACAAAATTAAGCATCCGATGCTACTTACTAAGGAAGACAAAAAGACTAAGCATTGGACGTGTTTTTGGAATTACTTGGATAATCAAGATTTGGTCAGTAGATAATGGTGAAAAATGACGAGTAAGAAAAATGTTTTATAATAAAGATCTGAACATTGTTCAGAAGTAGTTCAAATGTCTATTTCACTTTTTTTTTCAAGCAGTGTAGATGTTATTCCCAGATTCAATTCTCTCCAAGTATTAGCATAACGAAGTCGTGATGACATACATTCTAGAGTGCAATAACAACGATGATGTACATAAACACGGAGTTCTTAGATGCATGAATGTACAAATGCACTTTCTAGTAATTACAGAAAAGTTGCGACTAAATATTCTTTTTCTTCCCTTGCATTTGTCATTCTTTTTTTTTGAATTTTGGCAATTTTTCCGTAAGTCGTGTTCCCATTTTTTGGTATAACAATGTAACTTATCTATGCTACACACACGCGCGCGCGTATATATATATGGATTTGATTGGCAGTGTCTAAGGCCACCAAACCCAAATTTCTGAAGTTCTCATAAATAAATTCATACACATAATTAGGTGTCCAGATCCTATTAGCTAAAAAATAATTTTTTATTATTTTTAGGATACCGGTACAAAGCACGTGCGCTGCACGAGAATGTGGTCGAGAGTAATTTTTCAGATGATGTCATTAACTTTTTTGGGATCATAATAATATATTTCAATCGTGTTTTTATTTCTTTTCTAACTTGTTTTAGAAGAAATATATATTTGATGTTCGCAATTCTAATGAATTCATTGTTTGAAGGCTTCTAGATTGAAGACATGTTTGATGGTGCTCCTGAAAAGAAGAGCAAACAGAGAAATTAAAAGAATGAATCTGTATCTTTGTTTTTGTAATCTGTTAAATTGGTTCATGGTATACACTTACGATTTGTAATTTTCAAGACCAGCTGGTACTTTGCATTTCAAACTACGAATGTTGTACATCATGCAAAGCACCTAGTCTTTTAATTGCAATAATTGAACAAATTTAAGTTCAAATTTACGCCATATTCAAGCCCTGTTCTTTTTTTTATATGCATATTTCCCCTGTTTTTCCTTTTTTTTCCAAACAATTTTTTTTGTTGTTTCTGAAGTGATTTTTTTCACTTATTCAGTTTCTTTTTTTTTGTCTGTTTTAAATTGGTTAATTGTTTGCTAACCTAATGCAAGGGAAAAAAAATCACAATTCTTACTACCCACTTCATTATCCAATATTTATTTCATTTCAACCAAATTAAAAAGGGAGTAATAAATGAGTTTCTATATTTCTTTCTTATCATATTTTTCATTTCCCAATGCTTAGAATAGATTCATTGTATCCAATGTTCATTTAATTTCAACAAAATTTAAAAGGGAGTCATAAAGGGTAGGTAAGAATGTTATTAACATAATTAACGGAGGACAAAATGGTTCAGAAATGATTTACAACATTCATATTTTTATAAATAGTATAGATATAGATTTTATGAGGATAAAGGCCCCTCATAATTTTTAGCCATTATCTAGCGATGATAAGTTCCATCATGCCCTCACTCCTAACTAGAGGTGTCAAAAGGGTCGGGCGGCCCGCGGGCTGGCCCGACCCGGCCCATTTCTAGCCCGGGCTGGCTCGGCCCTATCGGTGAATAGTAACAGCCCTAAAAAATTGGGCTTTGGGCCTGGACTTGGACCAGGCCAAGAAATTCTAGAAAAGCCCGAGCCCGGCTCGGATTTTCAGGGCCAGGCTTGGCCCGGTTCCAATCTCGCGTACAACGCTATTATTAAATCTAGGCTGCTTGTTGCAGCACATGTATTTACGGCAGTTACAACAAAAAATTATCTCTGCTAACAGACAGCATAGGCAATAACCACGCATGTATGGACAACATCCTAGTAGCGACAATACCATTAGCGGTAGACATCATGTTCACTGGGTCAGCAAGTTTGTTTTTGTCCATTTAATGAATACAATTATTATCAATAGTTCCTAGGGATAGGTTATTCTAATTTCTAAGGCTGTTCTACACTTTGCTTGTCGGTAAAATGTGACACTTTTCATTAAAATGTATTTTCTTTCCAAAAAAGAGGGCGTGAAAAAGCATAGAAAGGGGGTAGTGATAGCATTTTCCTAGTTACTATTCCGTAATTCAACCATGTCATGCACCACAACATAAAGCAACTCCACAAAGCAATCCATCATACAAATTGCCGCGCTTCCATGCCAGGATTCACCATCTTTACCAATACAACAGCTTCTAGTCAAGGTTCAAATCATCACATATCACATTTTCTTGAAGCATCTTAAGTTTTTTTTTATGCTATTTTTCTATTTCTTGTTCCACAGACATTACTTTCTACGCTGCCATAACACGAGTCTTTTCGATAAGACAGTATTTTCGGTCTTTGGTTGGTGGCTAAAGAATGCAGGTAAGAAAATGCATATATTATCATGCTCAGGAGAAATTTAAAATGAAACGCATGACCATAAACTCTCCACTCTCTCACTCATGAGTGATGTATTCTTGTTGGCCATCGACGCAAATAAATAACAAGGAGTTGGGAACAAAAAAAAATATTTTTTTGGGCCCGGCCCAAGCCTGGCCCCGGCCCTAAATATTGGGCATAGGGCCAGGGCTTGGACTGGGCCAGCCCAAGCCCGGCCCAATGACACCTCTACTCCCAACTAGTAACTATAACTATAACTACCTTGAAAAAGGTTATAAGAGTAAAACAACTGTCATTAAAAAAACTGAATATGACAGTTTTTCATTCTTTTGCAAAATTGCCTTCTAACTGTAATTACTGTCATAAAATAACCTCCCATCCCTCATAATTCATGATTATATATTTTTAGTTTCTGCTTCTTGATGATGTTCTAATACTATTAAATACCTTTTTGTTACGATTACAACTATCTTGATAGCAATGACAAAAAAAATGTGCTTATATGCAAAACAATTGTCTTTTTCTTATAGTTTTTATCACAGTTTTGTACCTTGACTGATCTTTCGTGCATAGCACGAAATTTTAACTAGCATAAAAAATACGCAATACAATCACTTTCAAATAGACATTACTACTGTAATCCCTCTTTTGTAAACAATCATCATGTAATTTAATTTTAAAACATCCCGTCATTTTAGCCAAGTTCAGGACCATCAAAACACATGATGTGAGATTATGATCCTCTACTGTACAACAGAAATGCTGTACTAAAAAAATGCCACTAAATAATTTTTAGCGATAAAAATTTATCATTATAAATTTCAATAATAACAACAAAACAGTTTCAGTGACAATATTTTGTCGCTAAATGTTGTACAGCAACACTACACGTGATTTTACGGGTGTTTTATGTAATTTACTGAAGGAGTAATTATTAGTGTGCGGCACCGATATCAAGGGCCTCGGGAGTAGCAAAATACAGAAGTCACACTTGACCATTTTTCAATCTCCTCTCCTCACACACGCAGACGCACACAATGAAGTAGAAGCAGCGGCAGCAGTAGAGAAGATGGAGTTGGAGGTACGGGTCGTGGCGGGCATGGAGAGCTGCTTCGTGTCCCTCCCGCTCCTCCTCATCCAAACCCTGGAGTCCACCCGCTCAGCCCCTCTCCCACCGTTCCTCGCGCTCCAGCTCCGCCCGCGCAGCAGCGATTGCCTCTGGCACGTCGCCTGGACCGGCTCCGCCTCCGCTTCCCCCGCCATCGAGGTACTTCACAATTTCTCTCTCTCTCTCACTCTCTCTCTTTCTGTACATGTGTTTTTGTGTGCAAATATGGCTAATGAGTTCTGTGTATTCGTGAGCTGGTGGATATGAATTTGAATTGGTGCTCTCATTCTTTTACAGGATTGGCTAGCTCTAGTGTACATTTTTGATAATACTCTATGATTAACTTTTAGGATATGATGATTGGAACACATAAACATTGAATTGAAAATGTCGTTAGGGATCGGTTAAGTATTGTTAATTCAAGCTTTTTCTGCAATTGGGAAGCTCAGTTTACATGTTTAATACTCCCGTTTCATTAATTTTTTACCCTTTCACTTATTTTTAGAGTAGACTTCAAATGTATAAACACATTGAATTGAGGTCGGAAGGTAGTTAGGGACCAAATATGTTTTCACAACTCAAAAGAGGATTACAAAGAGTATTATCATTTGTTTAGTATAGTTTACATAGCTAGCAACAACAGACAAGGAGGCTTTAAGGACTTGAAGGAAGAGAGACAAGGAATTGAGTTGAAAAGGGCTTGATTTTCAGGTATTCTCTCACTTGTTCCATGCATCTCTATCTAGCTAACAGGATCGAGTTCCCATATTAGCTTGGGATGAGATCCCATGGAACTCCTAACTTGGGATCGCAAAAGCGAGTTTCCGAGAGGGAAACGTCACCTTATTAGGAGTTTCCTGTAACTAAGGGTAGGTTGAATTACTCTCTCTATTTCTTTGAAATTTCCCTTTTTGACTTCTTGCAAACTCCAAGGATAGATTTAGCACATGTAAACGTTGACTTACCCATTATTTTACCCTAGCTTGACTTGCCAAAAGATACTTATTTATTCTATGATTGCTGTTTGAGTTCATTTCAGTATTAACATCTATAGCAGGAACTCACAAAGTGAAAGGGTAGAATCAAATGAAATGGAGGTACTAACTCGTAAAACAAAGAATACATATGTAGCTACAATAATATGTTGACGTGTCACTTATCATGGGCAACGTAGCTTTTAATTTTGAGATGCACAACACAGTCTGATTATTTATTTCTTCTTCTTTTTGATTTGTTTTTAGTAGATTGCTCAACAATTTGCCGAATGCATTCGACTATCAGATCATACTACTGTTCACGTAAGAGCTATTCCTAGTTTGCCGAAAGCTACTCTAGTGACAATTGAACCTGACACTGAAGATGACTGGGAAGTTTTGGAGCTTAATTCGGAACTTGCAGAGGCGGCTTTCTTGAAACAGGTGCTCAATTAACGCCCTGAAAATCTACGTTTCTCTCTTTAATGACTAGCGCCTTGCCTGTTATAGGAGGAAGGGGACAGGGACCACTATCGTTATGTATTTGTTTCGAAAGTTAAGGAGGATTATGCCATAAAGCTTGTCATATATGCACAATCTTCATTGTTGTTACCTTTGATTATAAATAGAAGCTATGGGCTAACTAACTTGCTCTAAGTAGTGCAGAATAGTAGCTATGATGGTTATCTTATAATGTAGTGAAACTCTCCTGAACTAGAAGGACTTATCTTCTTTATCCACCTTTCATCCATCTAAGGGAGCTTTTGTTCATGTTAAATAGTAGCCTGAGACTCTGATTTTTATGGGAAATATACAAGTTCTTTGAAGCTTTTTAAAGTAATTATAACTTGTATATGGGTTGGTGCATAATGCGTTAATTAACTTTTCTATTGTACATAACCTTCGTTAGTTGTGCTCTGTCGCATGACAGTAGTGGTCCAAAACATCGACAATATGGTTCTGGAGTCCGAAACCCAACCTATGATCTCCAAAAACTGAGGTATTATAAGGACTGTCAACGTTGAGAACACGATTTTTAAGGAATTGCAGTTAATACAATGTGAACATATAACGTTTGAACCTTCCTTCCAGAACTGTTCAGGCAAGCACAAAGTATTAACGAAGCACATTAAATACAATGCTTTCTTTTCCAAGGGTAAAGCAAAGTCTCATACATTGTGGGGTAGATAAAAATAGAGACCATGACACTAAAAATGGAAAACAGGGAGTAAGGTTACCACTGTGTACAATTTAGTGACTAAGGTGCATACTCCATTTCTCATTGCCGCACTTCTGCATCAACTTAGTAAATCTGTTGTGGTGGTCGTTTTTCCTCATAAATAACAGCCTCAAAGTCCTTGAAGCTTTAATTTCCCCCCCCCCCCCCCGTGGCGGTGATATAAGGCAGGTGACATTATCTTCTCATTGATCATCTATAGATATATGTTCTGGCTGCCCTTGCTTAATTGCGCAACCCAATACTGATATTTATGTTTTATCAAGTTGCCTTTTTTGGAATACCTCTGTAAAGCTTTTCGCAACCTCTTTATTGTTGCTGAGAGTTTGAGGGAGGTAGAGAGGGAGGTTTCATCTTTTACCCATAGCTGTCAAAAGGAATGGAAAGTTTTTATGCTCCACTCGAACAATACTGTGGAACCAAATATTTCACAGTGAAATGCACTTGTTTTGATGCAGATTGGAATTGTGCATGGATCTATGAGATTTCCTTTGTGGTTGCATGGGCAAACAGTCATTACATTCCTCGTTGTCTCAACCTTTCCGGAAAATTCAATAGGTAAGATGAATCTGCTGTTTCTTCTTCTTTTCCGTTGGCTGATGCTGTATAATTCTGCTAAGTCATCTGGAACTTTGATTGCTAGATTTTCCTGTTTCTTACGCTGTTACTCTGTAACTAAAACATATTGCAATACTATTACTTTTCTGTATAGACATGAATGATTATCCACTGTTTTTCTGATTTATTAGACCTATTAATAATTGAGCTGTTGTCCTCTTTAAAACTCGTTAGGAGAGGTCAACGTGCCTGCTGATTCAGTTATCGCTGGGGCCTGGGCAGACAGGCAAGGGTTTTAAACATCAGCTACTCATGTTGTGTTTACGGGCATGTAAAAACGTCGGTACATTATAATCCAGCAAACCCCAAGTAAATGGAAGTCACCATTAAGGTATTCTTCCCAACCATGTCGATGTCGATACTAGCCACAATATGCAGCCGAGAAGTGCGGTCAACTTGATACGGAGAGCAACAAGAACCCAAGTAATAAAACGAAGGGCATCCATCCATGTACCATAGCAGTATAACAATACTTTTGCTACACTGTTTGGCAGAGATGTAGAAGATGCCTATACTTTATAGGAGAATCAAGTAAAATGAAGGGGAAAGACAACTTCAAAGATTGGGACTGGTGGACTGACAAGTTGGATAAGCCCATAAGGTGACTGAGGCGACATGTTTGTTATTCACTTCCCCTTTACATGAAACTCAGAACAACTACTACTACCTGATTGAACTTACAGGTAGCGAAGACGCAAGATCTTAGGATTAGTCTTTAATCCAGAGTTTGAGAAGCACGACATGTTCTGTAGAGTATCACATCGCGGTAGGGAACATGTGGTTGAATTCGAAATAGGACAATAGCACTTTATCCTTGTAGAGTGAGATTTAAAGGCAATCTATGGACAGCATCAGTACAGCCAGAGGAAACGAATACCATCAGGAGCTGTCAAAGAAAAAGTACTTCTGCTTTAAGATAAAAGCGGCCCAGTGCACAAGGGTCATATCATTGCGGGTTCCTGGGAGGGTTGATGTAGGCAGTCTTACCCCACGTTTGAGAGCTCCAGGTCAAAATGGACCACAGGTAATGGAATAAAAATGAACATGCAGTAACAGCTTCACTTCAAAGTTTGTGGGAACTCTCGTGTGCACATTAGAACGAGCAACATCTAATAAATGGTGATTTATCAGTTCGGCATGCATATGTGTTGTGTAGTATATAAACCTGGAAACTGTGAACAATGCTTTCGAATCAGGAAAAAAAATTGAAAACCAGAAGAACGGAGTACTATTTCTTAGCATACCACTTCACTAGAACCAAGGAAAAAGAAGCACATTGATTTTCATTACAAACTTTGACATAAACGTATAAATGACACAGAGGACCTCATAAATGTCTTTTATTTATGTAATTATGTTATTCTTGATTACTCTTCACTAACTGATATGACTCTGTGCAGTAAGGATGAAAATTTGAATGATCTAACACAACAGGGCAAGAAGCCCTTTCATCGACCCGAGATGGAACTGACACACTATGGTGTTCCCCATATTAATCGCATTGAACATAACTGAGCTAGGAAATGAGCAGACTTCTTTAGCTTACTAATGAACATTTCAAGTACACGTTTACAGATTTCATAATATACGGACAAAATTCACCACCCACAACCAAGTCACTATATCATAATGAATCATCTTGTTCTTCTTTTCTTTTTCTTATTTTTTACTTCATCAGATCCATGTGTAGTGTCTTTACTCTGTGTCAAATGCATTAAATATAATGACATTCACGTTGTTTTGTATGAGGTTGCGTTTACACAATAAACTCAATAAAGGAATATTATTCATCTTTGATATGTCTGAATTGTGAAGTTGTTTGCAGTACAACTTGTGCCAGGAACTGAAGTTGCAGTTTCCCCAAAGAGACGAAAACAGAAGTTTGAATCTTTCAAAGACTCCTCCAATCGATCTGTGGAAAAAGAGCATCTAAATGTGAAGGCATTGCTGCGTGCTCAAGATCTACACAGTAGATTTGTTCACAAGAGTGAGGTCAATGGCATTGAGATGGGGGTGGTGCTTACTTCTGCTGTATTTGTTCATCCTGAAACAGCTAAGAAGTATTCATTCGCGTCTCTTCAGTGCGTAATAATAGAACCTAGATTGGCACCAAAGAATAATCATCGAATAGAGAGCCCGAAAATAAGAAGCAGCACAACTACTGAAGAAGTTAAAAGTGGAATTCTTGAAGGGCAGGATACTCGTCAGGCTCTTGTTCACCTTCTAATATCTGAATCAGTCGCTAAAGGACATGTCATGCTTTCTCAGTCGCTTCGTGTTTATCTGAGAGCAGGCCTACATTCTTGTAAGTTTTTCTTGAAAACCTAGTACCTTCACTCTGTGACCTGCAGCGGGCACCTATTTTTTGTACTTCTAACCTTGATACAGAAAATCCCTAGTCAAAGGGTGCTTAAGATTGGCATCTTGAGTCCCTACTTATATTTAGATAAATGGATAAATAGCCTGTACTACATACTACCTGCTGTGATGGTTTGCCTGTTTCCTTTGTTAATGTCACTGTATTTTTTTGGTAGTTGTATGTGTTCCTGATGTCTTTCAACCTTTCATGCCAGACAATACAAAAGATGAGTAAACATCACATTTAATATAAATTTGTAGCTGACTCATTCCTTGGAAGTCTTCTCTCCAATTATTCAGGGAACTTTACTGAGAACTTTTGTCAAGTCATTTTCTTGATTGTCTAGATGTATACATAAAGGTATGGTCTTCAGTGAATGGTCGTTGCACTTGATCTGTAACGGGCAAAAGAAAGCCTAATGGAACCTGCTTCAACGAAATTTTGTTTAGAGACCTAATACTGGATTCCAGTTTAGCTATTGTAGCGTCTTTTTTTACGTGGTTGTGCATTTCTACGATATCTAGTGTTTTAACTAAGTGTTAATTGTTTATAAAGTCTATCTTGAGAATAAACTGAAATTTTGTTAGGGAATGTAGAAGCTAGGTGAAAACTCGTTAGGATATAGCACCAATATTCTCCCTGACAACGAAAGTTCACCTTTTTCGGGCTAGTCTAATGAAATTTGGTGGTGGTGTCTCAGTGTAGACGATATACTTCCATTACCATGAGGAAACAACCTAATATGGAATTAAACCGGCAGACTTAGTCATTCAGAGAGACAAGGCATCTATGAAGCACGGACACGGGTGCGGGTGCAGATACGACATGGGTGCAGATACGGTGATATGGCATTTTTGAAAATTTTAGGATACGGGTGCTGCGTGGATAAGGCAAATTTTATAGATATGTTTTTTTAATTATTATGTACCCTTAGTATTGAATATCTAAACAATTTGAATCTTAAGAATCATAATATAAGTATTAGATACATGTAAAAAATATATTAATATTTGAACCAAATTAGTGAATGTTTAAGTTTAATGGGCTGCTTTATAAATATTAGAATTTTATGGCTGAACACAATAAAGTTTGTACGTGTGGTATTACTTTTATTTCCTGAAGTACTGGGGCTGGTTAAGTAACAGGTTAGTAAGTGTTTTAAATGAAAACAACTCTGTCTCCAGCACATCGATAACATCGACATCACAGCCGGACTCCCTCTTCTTCTTCTTCTTCACCCCACATCGCCGCTCACCGCACGCCGTACGTCGCACGTCGCCTTTGGTTTTGATGAGTACGTCTTCCTCCTCCTCCTGCTTTTTCTTCTCTCCAGTTTCCTCCCTCTTCTCAGATTCCTTGTGGGTGATCCCAAAAGGTTGTTGCTGGAGTAACTAGTGGTCGCCGGTGGCCACCGATGTGCCCTTTCCACTGTCCGATATGCACCCAAGCCACACCCCGTATTTAAGACATTAAAAAAATAAATAAAAAATACCGGACACGCACCCGAGGTGCACCCGGTTCTGGTGCTTCACCCAAAGTGTTGTACCCGTGCTTCATAGCAAGGCATAATTATCAGTTTGTCTTGAACCTGAATATTTTGAAAGCCTGAGAAGAATTGTCTCATTTAAGCCCCATGGTTGTCCTCATCCTATGTATCGGCTGTTATTTGGTATTGGAAAAAAAAAATTTGAAAGAAGGTGATATAGGTTCATCCTTCATAGTTATACCAAAAGGACTGTAGGGAGACGGTGCTATTGGGGGGGTGTGGTGGATTCTGGTGGGGAGAGAGACACACTTAAATGGTTTTATAGCATGAAGAGGACGCATGAACCAGCATTTGTGTCTGATCCTCGTGTGAAAAAACCATCATTCCATTGATCGCGATGCTATTTTCTCCCTCCAAGTTTTTCTGATGAAAATCCATTCAAGTAAAATTACATATTTTGTTGTTAACTTCTGTAAATAAGAACCACCACCTGCAGTTGCATCACCGGCAACTACCGCTGACCTCCTCCTGTTGACAGCAGCAGCCTACACCGCCTGCCGCTCCCTCCACTGCCTGCAGTTGCCACCACCGCCTTTGCCTCCGCCTCCATCGATAGCAACTGCCACTGACCTTTGCTGCTGTCATCAGTCGCCTACAAGCAGGCAGTCACTTACAACCTATGAAGCATGGGTGCGGCACTTTGGGTGAAGCACCAGCATCGGGTGCGAGTTGGGTGCGTGTCTGTTAATTTTGATTTTTTTAATGTCTTAAATAATGGGTGCGGTTCGGGTGCGTATTGGATCTGTGGAAAGGGCAGATCGGTGACCACCACCAACTCCACTGACTACCTTTTGCGACCACTGGTAAGGAATCTGAGAGGAGGGAGGAGACTGGAGAGAAGAAGTAGCAACAGAAGGAGAAGGACTCACCTGAGACCCAAGGTTTGCGGCGGCAATGTGGGGTGCAATTGATTCTAGAGAAAAAGAAGAAGAGGGAATCAAGCTGTTATCGATGTCGATGTGGCTGGAGGCAGATTTTTTATTTTATTTAACCCTCTTATTAACTTATTACTTAACCAGCCCTTGTACTTCAAAGAAATAAAAGTAATACCACATACAGACTTTATTGTGTTCAGCGATACAATTTTAATATTTACGAAACAGCCCATTAAACTTAACCAACTCTCACTAATTTGATTGAAAACTTCAAAATTTACGAAGCAGCCTATTAAACATAAACATTCATTATTTTGGTTGGTGTATTAATATTTTTTTACATGTATCTAATACTTATATTGTGATTCTAAGATTCAATTTGGTTAGAAATTCAATATTAAGTGTACATAGCAAAAAAAAAATATATAAAATTCACCGTATCCCCGCCGCACCCGTATCTTAAAATTTTAAAAAATGCCTTATCCTCGTATTGTCACCCATGTCCATGCTTCATAGCCTACAACGCAGGCCGCCGCCTCCACTGCCCTCTATTGCCGGTAGCCGCCACCGACCTTCACCGCCGTCACCAGTTGCTTACACTGTCCGTTGCCACCTCAACCTCCAGCTGACACATCCATGGTTGGCAGCCGCCTAAAAAGGCCGTGGCCTTCACCGCCGGGAGTCGCCTCCACCAGCCAGCAGTCGCTGCCATTTGCTGCAAGCCCTTAGCCCCTAGCCCCTTGCCGGCACTTGCCGCCGCTGGTTGCCATCACCCGCCACCACCATTTTCGTTTTTGTTTCAAATGATAAAAGATTTACATTGTTTTAATCAGCTTATTTAGATATAGCAACCCAACTCAACCTAACGCAATTAATTCAATTTTTTCGTAGGTTAAAGTAGGTTGTGTTTAAAAGCACATGGATTTTCTTAGGTTGGGTAGAATCTCAACCCAACCCACCGAAGTTGCACCCTTAAATGGAATTGGGGACCGCTTTGATTGTCGTTGCGTACTCTCCATTGTTATTGCTAAAGATTTTTAGTAACACCCTTTAATAACATTTTTTTCTTTACGTTTTAGAGACTATAAAAGAGTATATAAGTGGTGAAGTCGAGTGTGATTATTAGTTTCGTTTGAGTGTATTCCTCATTAAATTGAGGTCGGTTAACATTGTACGTAGATAGCAATAACGTTGCACTATCTACCAAAAAGGGGATAAAGAAGAGCAAAAAGGTGCCCATGAAGTATCTCTCAGGCGAGATGACGAAGTCAAGGAGGGTATTCATGGTCAAGGTGTTCCCATTTTCGACCTAAGCATGGTTGGCATTATCGAATAATTGGGTAGACGTGCCAAATTATTGACTACTCCAAGTAGGCAGGTGTCGTAAGATATTCCTCCCTTTCTCTTTAAGTAAAGATCACCCAACGAGTGCCGATGGGTCAAGAGTGCTGAGACTGCCATGTCCTTAAACTGCAGCTAATTGGACCCCTTTATGCTGACCCTGTAATGACCAAAATAAAACCTCCTTGAGATCCCTAGATGCGCCCGCGTGGCACCCACGTCAGTAGTGCGATGGTGCTATCCTCTAAATCTTGGAACACGTTACATCACTTTGGATCCCTTTACACAACCCCTGTATTGACCAAATGAAAACCCCCTCGAGATCCCTAGATGTGCCCGCATGGCACCCATGCCTGTATTGCGATGGTGCTATCCTCTACATCTTGCAACACATTAGATCACTTTGATTTCTTTCATGACAATTGACGAAAATGCTCCAAATTATGGTTCAAATGACTCGTGGAATGGAAGTGTTTTCCAGAAATAGCATAAATGCATATTTTGGCACACAAATGTATTTGATTCTCCCAGTCCCCATTGGGGCAATGGGTTCTGTAGATTGCAGATGTTCAAGTTCTGATTCCACTTTGATTTTCTTCACTTTCTTAATTGGATGGATGGTATTGCTGCTAATGTGTCAGACATAGAGCTGTCCTCTCGCTGTAGATTTGTTCTTCTTGTTATAATATGACAATGTCCTTTCCACTTTTTTTTTTCTTTTTGTCGTTCTTTTTCTTCTGAACTTTTGATACAATGCAACATTTCAGTTGAGATCCTCTTATGCTCCCAGGGATATATGTGAAGAGTTGCCATATTAGCTTGAAGAAAGACATTCCTGTGTTTTCACTTTCTCCTTGCCAATTCAAGATGTTTAGGAAGACTGAGGCTCTTGAGAACAGCGGGTTAGAGCCTCTTGAGAGTCAAAAGAGTCGCAAGAATCGAAGCATGCTTCTTAAGACCGGCTCGGATGGTGATATGGCCTTAACTGATTGGTCAACCCATGAGAGATTTGTTACTGCTGTTTCTGATCAATCTCCTGGTAATGAGAATGACGAAGCTGGTATGAAGACAAACAACGGAAAGGGAGTTTCAAATCTTTTATGTACATGGTATCTGGGTCAACTTGATGCCATTCGAACTGCAGGAGTGGAAGTCAATTCATTGGTTTTAGGAACTAAAACATTGATTCACTTTAAAATGAAAGGTTACAGTTGCGGGAAACATGGAAAGCTACAGGCATCTCTGGAATTACGAAATAGAGGTGGAGAACCATCAACTGACATCCTATATATTCTGTCTACATCTGAGGAACCTCTGCACGGTGAAAAAGCTGATGCATATGAGCTTTCAATTGACGGAAACTTGAAGAATGCTAACCCAAGAAGCTTAAACTTGTTGCTCGAGAAGCTGCAAATGGGTGAAGGTGTATCCTTCCATTCTGTCAAAGAGAGAACCTGTGATAAAATATCAAATACATCGATTTCTTCCTTAAGCTGGATGGGTTCAGCTGCATATGATGTAATTAACAGTAGGTACTTCTCCTCTAAATTCTTATTCTATTAATGCATTTATTTGGCCAGCAATTCTCATTACCTTTTAATTATATTGACCATTTTATTTTCTGAATAAATGCTTCTCTCTCTCTCTTTTTTGGTTGTCACTCGTTGAGCTCGATTTATAACATGTTTATAAACCCAATTCACATCCGTAATCGTGCGCAAAGAGGGCCTGGCTCTAAGTTGTTAAGTGTCGCATCTGAAAAATCTATTCTCAAATTTTCAAGATGCCCCATAAAAACGCTTTAAAGTAGTGCATCTCTTGGTGATGGTCCTCCTATATGTTTGTCAACTATCTTTTCTAGAACTTGGATGTGACTGCTTTACATTATTCTGCATATTAATAGCATGAGTAGTATCAGCCATTAAGACCCTGATCCCTGCCAAAAGTCTTGGATTTCCCTGACGTACATTACTTTCTTACCTGCAGGGTTGAAAGTACTACTATCTTCTGCTTCTGGAATGTTGTTTACTAATTATAATCTTCCTTTTCCTGGGCATGTTCTAATATATGGACCTCCGGTGAGAATTTCTCGACACTTCCATTGTTGTTATTAGTAGTGCAGTAATTGATGTTGAAAGAAGCTCCTTGTCACTTAAGTCTCCCTTTTAATTTTTATCTGACCACAGGAAACTTGAGATAGTCAGACCCCTCTACTTTGCAATCCTTAAGTTCACTTTCTGGTACTATCTCATTAGGGCCCTTACCTTAAGGTGCTAATACTTCTCGGCCAAAGTAAGATTAGTGCTTTTGAGATTTTGAGTAGTACATCTACCATGAACAGTCAGTTGAGTAATTTAACAAAGAAAGAAAGTAGTATATCAGGTGGCATGAGAATCTCTTGGACAATGTACTCGGAAACTGCAAAATTGTGATTTGACCGTGAACTCATACTTTGCATCTACTCAAAAGTTTCACTTACTTTCGGCCTTATTATCCCCCATTTAGTAGGAAATGAAGCAGTAGCTCGAAAGTTCCATTTACTTCGGAACTGCAAGACGGTGATTTGACTGTGAACTCATACATCACCACTATTGGAGCTTTCGACTACACTCAGTGTTCAGGCAAAATCCTGCGTGGTGCATTACTCTTAGAAGCACTCAATTAGGAACTGGCTTTCAGATGCTTATTCTTCTGACATGTTTCCCAGTCTCATTATGCTTATTGAACTTAGATGGTTCTGAAGGAACCTATCTAGAAAAATATAAATTCAATCAATTCGTCAGATTCAATATATACCGAAAGACTACTTTTTGAATGATTGCTGATAAGTTGCTAGTAGGTTTTGGAATAACCTTTGTAGCGGAGGACTCTTTGCTGCTTGGTTGTCACTGCTTTGATTATGTAATTTGGAGTCGCAGTATGTAAACATAGATATAACTTGTATTTGCGCCAACTTGTGCCATTTTTTTGGGTCAAGTTGAGTCATAGCCATGATTGTTTATATTGATATTGGGATTGTTTGAATTAGCTGATACTGCTGCCTTATCTATACTATTTATAAAAGTAACACTCTTTTTGGTGTAACACAACTTTTGGTGTTACACAACTTCCTATCTAAAATGGTGACATGTGGCATCAAAATTAAAAAAATAGAAATAGATAGAAAGGAGAAAAAGTAGAGATATAAAAGTGATTATTTTTAACGGCAGTTGACTCTCCTAAAATTTTTTTCTTCCTAATCCCACAATTTACAATACTGTCATTCTACTTTAAAGCCGTTAGAGTACATCACAATTTCTCAAAACAGGAGAATACTTCTTTGCATTTTCTCTATTTATTTTGCTTTGTTGTTTCTTTTAATAAACATAGTTTGCAATCAATCTTCGTAGATAATTTGGTAAAACAAGATTTAGGATTGCATAGTTCATAAAAAGACTGCAACTATTACTACTCAGAGAAAGCGATAACAAAATCACATATCTACAAAAACAATTTTGATTTACCTATTTGATCCACACGCATCGCGCGTGCCTCACAGCTTGTCTATATAACGTTATGTTCCCAGTTTTACTTTGTAATATATTTTTGTCCCAGGGTTCTGGGAAAACGTTGTTGGCCTCAGCTGTTGCAAAATCTGTTCAAGAACATGAAGACATCTTGGCGCACATGTATGGAATTTTTGACGCATGCAGCTGTTGACTCATTCTCTAGTTTGTGTTAAAAGCATCTTCCTTGATTGTTCTTTATCCCTTCCCTTGGTATTTTTTTTTATCATATCAAGTTTTGATAGTGAAATCTATGAACCTTAATTTATCGTGCTTTTCTTGTGACAGAGTTTTTGTATGTTGCTCTAAACTTGCTTTAGAGAAGTCTACAGCTATTCGTCAAGTACTTTCTGGTTATATATCTGAAGCATTAGATCATGCGCCCTCCGTTGTCATCTTTGATGATCTTGACAGCATTGTAGCCTCTTCCTCTGATCCAGAAGGATCTCAACCTTCATCTTCTCTTATGGCGCTTACGGAGTTTTTCACAGATATAATGGATGAATATGAGGTGATAGTTACGATATATTTGTTCGTTGTTTGTTTTAAGAATTGAGCTGATTCCGCTATTTACTGGTGACTGTACTGCAATTGATGTACCGATTCATAGTTCTTGAAGACGACTAAAATCAAAACCCTTTCTCTAGCATTATTTAGCTACATAAAATATTTTCCTAGCTTTACAATCGCCCCTCGTGTTCCCTTTTTCATTACTGTAATGGAGCTCATGCTGTGTTGGCCCTCCACTGAACCCTAACTATACAACATAACCGTGTCATATTATATGCATGCATGCACTAAAAAGCACAGAGGTGGACAACTTTTATAACCGTATAGCATATGTTGAAAGGTACGAAAAAGATGATATTTGTTCTGCTCTTTATTAGAGAGACCCTCTTAATCAACTTCTCTTCTCACTCATCCAGTGTTTCATCCCCAAATCCAAGTTGAGCAAGTGCAGTAAGAAGTTGGTAGGAACTCCATAACACTGTGCTAGATTTCATAGCGTTCTTCACATAGTATTCTTTCCTGGTATTAACCTTGTTCTAAATATGCTAGGTTTGACGGATTCTTGGGCTGAATTACTAGGCAAACATGGTGTTTGAAGAAATCATAAGGAAAGAAATCATAAGAAGGGGAATGAGTGAAGGCTATGTAAGTTTGAGAGTAAGGAGTAAAGTCAGGCTTAGTTAATGAGAATAAATAACAGCGCAGGCTGTACGTAGCGGAAGGAGTTTTACGAGCAAGAAAAAAAATATAATGGAGATGAAAGAAGGGAGCTAGAAAACTCTCACAATCACAATGAATCTTCTCACTTTTCTTTTACATGTTATTAGTTGAGAAAATATAACTAAAAAGGTATGTTAAGCATGATATCATTGTTTGGGCTCATGCTACTAGGGCTTAAGCTTTTAGAGCAGATGGTAAGCTAAGTCCTTAGTTGCACAAAGCGGGGGCGGGGCGGGGGCCGGAGAGGGAATGGGGGCGGGGGAGCGCAAGCACCAAGAAGAATTTGAGGTTGGGAGCGGCTTGAATAAATAAATGCGTAAAAAGTATTATCATTTGTTTAGTATAGTTTACATAGCAAGCAACAACAGACAAGGAGGCTTTAAGGACTTGAAGGATGAGAGAAACAAGGAATTGAGTTGGAAAGGGCTTAATTTTCAGGTACTTTCTCAATTGTTCCATGCATCTCTATCCCGCTAACGGGATCGAGTTCCCATATTAGCTTGGGACGAGATCCTATGGAGCTCCTAACTTGGGATCGCAAAAGCGAGTTTCTGAGAGAGAAACGTCACCATATTAGGAGTTTCCTGCAACTAGCTAACATGGTATCAGAGCTCCTGGTTGTGTAAGGTCTTGGATTTGATTCTATTTGTAAGGATATATCCCATTTAGGAAGTGCATAAAATAGTTTTTCTATTTGTAAGGATATAAAATAGATTCTCCCTGCTTTATGAGAAGGTGTGTGGTTCTTTTAATCATGTAACGATAGTAGGGGAGAGCTGAAAGAAAGAGTGCACGTGCACACAAATGCATTCGAATAAATCTTTTTTATTGAAGTGTCTAAAGAAACTAACAGTATTTTTGATAATGGATGGTACCCTTTTCAGCTGATATAATTTCAAGATGGACCACTTATCTAGAAAGGGTTGTTCAAAATGTGTTAACTTCAGTGACAGGGCCATCATGTTCATTTCCTTATCTTGTTATGACAAGTATTCTTGTGACAGGAGAAGCAAAGGAGCTCATGTGGAGTAGGCCCCATTGCATTTGTAGCTTCTGCACAGTCCCTCGCTAATCTACCACAAGCTTTGAGCTCTTCTGGTTAGTTGCGCTGCTTGTGAATGAAGTCCATTAAATACCTGGTAGCATAAATATAAAAGATAGCACCCTAGAATTAATTATGCTTTTGGCTTTTGGTTTGTATACATAACACGTATGATCTTAACTTAATCTAGGGAGGTTCGACTTTCATGTCCAACTGCCTGCTCCAGCTGCCGCTGAACGTGGGGCTTTATTAAGGCATGAAATTCAGAAGCGCCATTTACACTGTTCTGATGACATCTTGTTAGATGTAGCTTCCAAGTGTGACGGCTATGATGCGTATGACCTGGTATGTTGTTTTCTCTGATATGCAACTGTAAACGTTTACTTCATCCTTTGTCCTTGTGTGAGTTTTATGCAACTTTTTGTTATTTGTTCTATGTCAATAAGCCATGTCTATCGGCAGCATGATTGATTCCTTGCCTACTCTTAACCTAGCAACTTGGAAATTTTATACCTATTATTTTTCTTCCAGATGAGAGTATTCTTTGTGAAAAAGCTTACCGATTATCATGTAGTTAATGGCTTCTTTATGAGTAAACCAGGTAGTTTTGTTTTCATCGTAAAGAATCACGTTTAGCGAGACAATATATGAACTTTCTTTTTGAGGTCTCAATAAGAGAAAATGCTGTTTGAAATAGAACTTTCAATGAGTTGGGGTATTCATGGACAGAGAGCAAGAGAATCTTAAGGCATAAGCATATATTTGCCTTAGTGTAGGGTTAGGGGTTGTCGGTGAGTAAGGAACGAGTTGACTCTAAGGTTATGCGTGCTACTTCATTTGCTTGTACATGTGACAAGAGACCGACAACGGATATTGAGGCCTAGAGTACTGTGGTATTTTTTTTTTTTGAGGGGATAGAGTGTCCAATTATGGGAGTGTTGTTAATTTTCAAAGACTCGGCGTTCTTCAACATTATATAGGAGAGATCGACGTTCTGAATGCTGTGGATTTGATTTTACGTTTGAATTTTTAGAAGTTTTACGCTATATTTTTTAATGACAACTACCAAAGACTCCCTAAGCTACAAACGTTTTGTCAGCATCGTTCTTAAACTATCATAGTAGCCAAATTCATCCCTAAACTATCTTAAGTGCGTCCACCAAGTCCTTCCATAGTTTGGGGATTAGAAACCTAAATTAGATAATTGTAGTGTTTAATTGGTAATTATCATTTCTAAAGCCCTTCCCTTCCGTTCACCTCTGCCATCGTTCGCACCGTCCAGTAGCCGTCACCACCTTCGACCACCACAAGACCCCACACCACCCGACCACGACTATCACCACATAGCCTCACTGAACAACCGTCCCTCCCCCAGCCACCGTGACCACCATAAGACCCCTACCCCCAGCCACCGTGACCACCATAAAATCCCATCGAATTGCCGCCACACTACCCAGCCACTGCGAGTGCCATAAGACTCCACACCACCGGCCACAACGACCACCAATGACCCCACCCAATCGCCATTCCATCACCCAGCCACCATGACCACCATAAGACCCCACCCACCCAACCGTCACCGCACCACCCAGCCACCCAACTGTCGCTACCACCGCAAGACCCCACTCAACCACTGTCACATCACTCAGTGACCGTGACTACCTCAAGACCTCACCCAACCACCGCCGCATGCCCGTGACTACCACAAGACCCCACCCAACCATCGCCACATGCCCGTGACTACCACAAGACCCCACCCAACCACCGCCTCATGCCCAACCATCGCGATAACCACACGAGCTCCCACCTCTGTGAAATTTGCCACAAACCCTTGACACCAACCAAATCTAGTTTATTTGAACAGTTTAAACTTATTTGTATTTTTCAGGGCATAAACCATCAAATTAAGCTTTAGTTAGTGGGGATGAGCCCTGATTGGCGGTGGTGGATAAATTTGTGACTGGTGGCTGGGAAGGGAGGGAGACGAGAGGAGGAGAAGTTTAGGTTTGTGGGCTAGAAGGTGATCTGACCGTTTTGCCCCTCATTTTAGGGCTATTAACGGTGGTTTTCTATCCCCGACTGACAGAAGGAGTTGGTGGACGCACTTATGATATTTTAGGGACGAATTTGGCTAAAATGATAGTTTAGGGACGATACTGGCGAAATGCTTATAGTTTATGGATGTTTTTGGTCGTTGTCCCTTTTTTTATTGCTTCTTTAGGGCTTGTGGTAAGAAACTTAGGTGCACTTCTGTTCTTATGTGTTTCAATTTGATTTGTAAAAGGAGATTTACGGGGGGTTAACCGTTTGCTAGTGAGATAAAGACCTGCATTAAACATTTATCGGTGTTTATAACTTGTTTCTGTTCGGATGCATTCTTGTCCTCCTTTAACTGCATAAACTTCTTCCATATGAAGTTACATTCGATGCACTTCCCATTCTCACTTGATTGATGCTGCACATCTCGGCCTCGGAGGTTATATGGAATGAGGAATTGGTTGCTGCATTACAAATTTAGCTTTTTGTCAAGTTGATCCAAAATTGCATGCATATAGGATCTTTCATTGTGTTACCTTTTTGTGCTTTATATATGCTTGCTTATAGATCAAATTGTTTTGCTGGATGAAAACTTGCCATAAGATATGCTGTAACGACCCGGTCCACAGCCCCCACCACAGGGGATTGCCTCCCTCAAAAGGGCTAGCCAAGTAGGTACTTATGAGTTCATAGGCAGGGTATTATAAGGCCAATCACAAACTATCCCATAACTGATGTGGGATTTCACTCATGCACAAATCCATGATGAACTTTATATTGGCTTATTGCCCCAATTAATATATTTGCATTTGACATTGATATAAACTGTTGTCGCTATTCCAGGAAATTCTGGTTGATAGGTCCGTTCTTGCTGCCATTGGTCGCTTTGTGTCTTGCAATTTGGCTTTTGGAGAACAGGAAAACCCTAGTTTAGTTAGGGATGATTTTTTGCAAGCAATGCACGAGTTCCTTCCAGTTGCGATGCGTGATGTTACGAAAGCTGCTTCTGAAGGTGGACGTAGCGGTTGGGAGGACGTCGGTGGTCTTGTTGACATCCGGAATGCTATCACAGAGGTATCCTGTCAACTCTGACATTTTGTTCACATATTAATCGTTCAATTTTGAGATCATATACACTCGAAAACGCTTAGAGACATTTCAGCTGTTTATATTTCCTTGTAAATCAGGAACAACGCCATGTGTATCTTTTTGCAGCACCTTAGTGGAGTTAAATTTCGTCTTTCCTCTTTTCTCTAGTTGGTATAGCTGCTATATGATTTAACTGTACAACTCAGAATTATGGGGTGTTGAACTTATATGCTTGAGTGCTACATGTCCCATTCTAATCAAATCAGTGCAACCTCGGGACTTCACTTATCTAAGTGTGTTGATCGCGAAGAAGTGGGGACTTGCTTGTTGATGTGCAGATGAAAGTAAATTTTATTGGTCTTTACTGTCATGTTTGCATGTATATTTGCAAAACCAGCTGCATACATGAATGTCCTTCTCATCAAGTTTATGATCATTGATGGCCTTAGCCGATGAAGTGGTGTTTCCATAGACCCTTCCTCCTAGATGATACTTGTGGTAGTCTCTCATTCCTCCTTCGGAGGGTTACTTCTATCCAACATTATTTCCTCACATCTGTGATAGGGTCACTCTTGGAATGTCATGTGTTTCATTTGAAGGTGCTAGAGTGAAACTAGTGGAGGATGACACACTGTTGTTCTTTCTTAGGCTGTCGGTTCTGATAGTCTTATGGATCCATTTTCCGATTGGACCAATATACATGTTTAGGAAGGTCAAAGGCACCGTAAACCACACTTTAGACAAAAGGTAGTCATGGCACGCCAGGTTCATACTAGTCAGCAATAACCATGTCCCTAATTTGACCAGGTGCAAGAGTAAGAACTCTTGTTAATACAGAGTTTGCTGCTTCCAATGAAGAAATGTGGGCTGAACTTACCTATTGCATTATTAGACGCTTACTAGAACGACATACTACACTAGCTACTAATTTGTGTTCAGATGCATGCAATGTTCTACTACACATATTCTGGTTGTCATATTTTGTATTTTTCTCTCAGATGATTGAATTACCTTCAAAGTTTCCAAATATCTTTGCACAAGCTCCTTTAAGAATGCGGTCAAATGTTCTCTTATATGGCCCACCTGGCTGTGGCAAAACACACATTGTAGGTGCCGCTGCTGCGGCCTGTTCGCTAAGATTTATCTCTGTCAAAGGGCCTGAGCTGCTGAACAAATACATTGGCGCTTCTGAGCAAGCTGTAAGCTTATAAATTTTGCTCCTTGTTATTTTAAGTTGTTCTTGATTTATTCCTTCTTTTTTTAAGGTATTGAACTCATTGTTGAGGCTTTTGTAGTCTTGATGTTTTACTTTTGGCTCTGCTCTTCAGAACCGTGGAGCTGAAGAAACTTTTTAACCATTTAATTTGTTTGAAATTGGTATCTTTGTTCCTTATACTTGTTTGTGCTCCACTGTAATAACTTTTACTTTCTCCAACCCGTAACATGCTCTTACCTATCCTTTTTTGGGATGTAATAGTAGAAGTGATAGCTTCCAAATTTCCAGCTATGATCATTCACATTCTTCCTTATTACCTGTGTGGTGATTTAAAGGCCCCGTGCCAAGACCCATGTTCTCTCTCGCTTCCTCTCTCTCAAGAAAAATCGGGACTCTATTTCACCAGATCTGCCAAACCACCTTGAACAATGGCGGTGATTCATATGTTGCCTCTGAAGCACGGACACCTCTCCTAGGTGGAGGTATGGTGTCCTAAACGGACGGACACCCCAACACCCTTCGGACACCGCCCGACACATGTCGGACACGGCTCATCAGTGTCGGAATTTTTTTTTTTTTAATTTTTGACACCGTGTCGGACACTTCATCGACGAGTGTCGGACACGGCGTGGAGCAGTGTCTTACCGTTTGGAGCCAATTTCAACGGATCTGGTGTTGCCGGAGCTAGTAAACGGAGATACCGAAGCCAACGGATCTGGGCTACAATCGCCGAAGGAAGAGAAGCTAGCCGCTGTTGCCATCGCCTGTAGTCGTCACCGGAGGTCACGCCATCATCGCTGGAGCTCCTCCGCCGCCGTCGCTAACCCACAGGTTGCTGCAGTGCTGGAGCTCCTTTCCGTCACTCCCTGCTATCCTTCTCTTTTTTTCCTTTCTCCCTTTTGTTCTCCCGTTTCTGTCCTTCTCTTTTTTTTCTCCCTTTTGTCCTCCGTTTTTTCTTTTCTCCCTTTGTCCTCTCGTTTTTGTCCTTTTCCTTTTTCTTTTCTTCCTTTGACCTCCCATTTCTTTCTTTTCTTTTCTTTTTTTTTCTTTTCTCCCTTTTTTGTTGCATTTCCAGTATGTTAACTAAATAAATATTGATCAAATAAATTATAACTTATAGTTTTTCATTATTGTTTGTTATTTCAGATTGTGAAATATATTTGATATTTATTAAAAAAAATATATAATATAAAATATATTTAAAAAATAGCGGTGTCCTGCGGTGTCCAAAATCTGATTTTTTGGAAATTGCGGTGTCCGGTGTCGGTGTCCGACACCGTGTCCGTGTCCGTGCTACCTAGTATGTTGCAGAAGGGATGGTGAATTCGCTGATGGCTGGCAAAGATGCTGTTGGTTGCGACAATGGTGGCATTGCTGAGATGCGCATCGATTTGAGTTTGCGATACGGTTGTCGCAGGGCTGCTGGAGATGGTGGCTGACTGATGATGATGATGCAACGGCTTGAATGATGTTTCTGAGTCATGAGTCATGGACCAGCCACCGCCTAGGCACCCAGGCAGAGACTAGGTAGGCTATGGGTTGAGACTAGGCAGATGAATAGATGGAAAATTAGCTGGGCTAGGCATTGAGGTGTATGTCTAGTCGGTGGTTAGAAGTCCAATGTAATCAAGCTTCGGAGCGCCAGCAATCTTCAGGACCCCGTATCAACGAACACAAGAACATATTCCCTCCAACTAACATTGTTAGACCTTATTATGTGCACCGTTATACCCAAAATACCCTTTTGGTTCTTTGAAATCTAGATTTTCTTCTCAAGAACTTCGCAACTTTTTCATATGGCTTGATCTTCTGGATGTAAAAACTGAAACTGGTGTGCGTGAACTCTATTTCTGGTTCTATTATTTGGTTTGTTCAGTACCACGCCACTGTGTACATCGGCTATAAGTTCATTGTGCAAAAGATTCACCTCCGCTAGATGCATCACTCTAAGCTGCACTTTTTGATTTTTTTAAGCATGATATAACCTTGTTGGGTCCCCTCTCCATTAGCTTAAGCTTTGGGGCAGATGATGACTTAACATGGTATCAAAGCTCTGCTTCGGCAAGGTTTTGGGTTCAAAGTTTTATCTCGTGCACTTGGTCCTCCTCTATGTTGGTGCAATTTGCACTCCATATCTTGTGCACTTACTGGTGCGATACTTTGATTTGTTTCTGTTGATTCATCTACCAACGTGCAATAGAGAGCTTGTGAGTACGGGGAAGGGTAAGCTTGACAAATAGCTTACAGTTTAGAGCCCACGGTAACTTAACGGACTTCGTTGGAGTACGACGTTAGAAGATAAATTGGAAAAGAATGCTATCAAAGCCCTGTAGGGCATGACCTGCCTTATGCAAGATTAAGGTGGTTTTTTTTTATCTTTTTGTAGGTGTGCTTGCTTGGACTTGGCTTATTTCCTTGAAGTACTCATGATCAGTATTTTGTGAATTTTTTCTTGCATCTGTTAATGAAACAGGCTACTTCAAAATAATATGACAACTTGCACACCATTGAATCTTCTCTTGTTACAGGTACGAGATATATTTTCGAAAGCAGCTGCTGCGGCACCATGCCTTCTTTTTTTTGATGAATTTGACTCAATTGCACCAAAGAGAGGTCATGACAATACTGGCGTTACTGATCGAGTTGTTAATCAGGTTACTTATTCAGGTCTCCCGTCTTTTTTTTTCCTGCCATTCTTATTACAAAATAACACCTGTGTTGCCTCATTGTTTCCAGTTTCTGACAGAATTAGACGGTGTGGAAGTCTTGACGGGTGTATTTGTTTTTGCTGCCAGCAGGTCAGATCAAACTTAAACGCTTCCCTTTTTCATGCTATCTTTCGGGAAAATGGAATCTTTTGTGAATATATTATACCGATGCGTATATGGAATCCTTGGGTCAAGAACTGTTTAGATGGCAGATGTTCATTCCCCAGAGTTGAAGAACATAAATGACATCCGAATCTGTATACTAGGTTGCGAGTTTATGGTTAGTTACTTAGTTATAATACAAGCAACAGCAACCCTTCTATACATGGCGATACTTGTCTAGGCTTGAAAGCTCATGAGACGCAAGTTTGCACTTTTCAGTCAAGGGCAAGGCTCAGGGACTGAGGCCTGCAATCCTAGGCCCATGGCCGCACCTCTGGGCCCTGAGGCCCACATTTTCACACCCCAAGGGGGGAAGAGAAGTTCCCTCACTTTGAAGAAGAGTGGTTAGTTAATTTTTCCGTGCCACGCGATCAATGTAGTAACATATTCCCATGTTAATCAATCACACCCTTAAGAAGCAATATACCCTCGTAGTGCGCTCAAGTGGTATCCAAGTTCATCAATCCTTTTGAGGAGTTCAAATATCTCCACCTTTTTTGCAATAATGTTGTATATCATGTAGTTGGCAATAAAGGGTAATAATGACTTTGTGACTCTCATATTGATGCATATATGTTGGGTCTAGGTTTGGCCGCTACGCTTCTCCTCCCTCCCTCCCTCCCAATTAATTGAAGAAACCTTTGGATTTTCAATTTGGAGTGACTGTCAAAACAAAAGATCTATAGCTTGTCGGAGAAGCTGCTGACATCAGTATAGCATGCAGCTTCAGTCTCTTAGATTGACATCATATGGTCCCAAGTCGAATACTCCATGGTATCTAACCTTGGTAAGCTTAATCAACTACATGGGGTTTTTCAATATACATATTTTGAAGTATACAATCTTTTCTTCAGCTGCCTATGAAATTGCTTCTAACTTTAATATACTACTTAAGACGAACATCTAACTAGAAAAATAGGTGGGAAGGAAAAAAAGACGATTACACTTGCAAGTTGATTTAAATTGTATGTACTGCCAGAGAGGATTGTCTAATTTGTAACCGGGGTACGCTTCATTGTGCTGCTCTTCCAAGCAGGATGAGATCATTACTTTTACATCTTCATTAAATACAAGCAATGGACTTTTTCCTCCTTGTTTAAGAACTTCTTTTCTTGGATTGAAGTTAATATATTGCATTTTTCCAACAGTCGACCAGATTTACTTGATGCTGCACTGTTGCGGCCTGGTAGGCTTGATCGTCTTCTGTTTTGCGATTTCCCGTCACAGTACGAGAGGTTGGATATTCTGACAGTGCTTTCTAAAAAGGTTAGCATCTTTGGTTATGCAATTTTTAATTTATTCCTACCATGGATATTTAACATATCGGCTTGCATTATTTACTTCAATGAGGTGTAACTTGATTATGACCTTGTAGAAAGAAACGTATTTCAACTGTGAAGGATCTTAACATACCTTTTTTCTGTTGCTGCATCACTGCTAATTTCTTTGGTTGACGGATTATTGCAGTTACCATTGGCCAGTGACACTGATTTGGACGTTATAGCTCGTATGACTGAAGGATTTAGCGGAGCTGACCTCCAAGCCCTTCTGTCAGATGCACAGCTTGCTGCAGTTCACGACTTTCTGAGCAGTAAAGACAATGAACAGCCTGGGAAACTGCCAGTCATCACCAACAGTCTACTGAGAACTATTGCTTCCAAGGCAAGACCGTCAGTTTCCGAAAACGAGAAGCGGAGGTTATACAGCATCTACAGCCAGTTCTTGGATTCAAAGAGATCTGTTGCTGCACAGGTAACTCTCTCTCTCTCTCTCTCTCTCTCTCTCTCTGTGCATGTTTAACATGTGCGATTGTGTTTGTGCATGAAAACTTGCATGACTAGTTTACCAGACTTGGGATATGGGTTAATAACTGACAAAGTACTTGTCTACAGTCGAGAGATGCAAAAGGCAAAAGAGCGACCCTAGCATGAGGAGATCGTTGTTCCACTTCCGGGTCGACTATTATGGAATGAGAAAAGCAACGGGCAAACTCCAGCCTACTAACAGCATACCCTTGATGTAACACGCGAGTCCAGAATCTCTCCGAGAATAAGCTGTGGGCAGCAGTATGTTTCAGCAGAAAAGTTGACATTTCTTACGACGGAAAACTACGAACATTCCATCAATGTTATACACAGTCCAGAATTTCTACTCCGAACTTTAAATGTACAGATTTTATACGGGACTTTATTAAGAGATTCAGAACTGAGCATCAATCATGCTACATTCATTCGACTGTCGCGAATCAATCATGTAGAATAAATTTTGCTCTAGAAAAGTTTCAACTTTCAACCCTCACTTAACAACACAAGACATTTGTACTCTATATTTCCAGGACAAGAAGGAAGCAAATCTCTGTGAGCTCCTATACGGTCGGGCTAATGATGTAGGCAGCCTTATTCTCCAGGTCGAAGATGACCTGAGACCGTTTCTCTGAACCTCCGAGAACTTTTTGAGGCTGCTCATGCTTCCTTTGTACCCTACACAATTAAGGATGTTCCCGTCGTTTTGGACATCGATGGAATCAAGAGAGTTATACTGCACGTGTTTCAGTTGCCTTTTAAGTAGATGTGGGTTAACGTTAAGTTTTCCAGAATTCATTCTATTACTAAGCATGCGTTAGTTACTTCGGAAGGGAGGCTAATCAAAATTAGCTTGCCATTGTAGCCGAAGTTCTAGCTCGATTGAAAAGCTTCGGAGGTTGTCTTTTCAGAATGCAGATATGAATTTTTTTGCGAGGACTTTGTCAGCTTTAAAATGGATTGTGGAGTTATTTAGAGATCTGCTATCCTACTCACCCATCTGTGTACAAGGAAGCTTGAGTCTGTAAGAAAGGTGACATGCAGATACTTTAAAGAGCGAACCCCAATACAAGCTCTGAAGAAAGCAACTGCCGCGACAGCTTGCTCATTACTGGCAGGTTCTGATAAGATGTCGAACTTGATCTGTATGGTGTATTCATCAGCGTCGGTGATGCACAAGTCTACCTTTTGTTGGTCATCCAAGAACCCGAAAACAGTGAGCCATCCAAATATGTTTGGGGATGAAGTTGTGATTCTGGTTGCTTGGGTGAGATGATAGGGAGATTGTAAGATTCCCTTGCTCAGCGCGAAGAGAGTTTACACGTTTAGTTCGTAGAACATTATTTTGAAGGAATTGAGATCGTGATCAAGGGAAAACATTTAGTTGCAACTCCGGTTGTAAGAATAGCCCGCAACCTCATAGAGCGACGAATGATGATCGTTAAACATGTTTAGTGTGTTTTACTTGTCACTAAAGATGTCACGGGTGATGGTCGTTAAAAAGGTACTGTTGCAAATTGTGGCTGAACATGTTAGTAAAGTTGTCGCCGACCGTATATAGAGGCCATTAATTATTACTGTATGTAGAGGTTGTAGGCTATTCTTAGCATACGTGCTGCAGCCAAAATCTTTTCGTGACAAGCAAATAATTTGACTGTGACCCCATTGCTATCAATTCAAAAGCTTGTAAAAATACACTCATTTGGTTCTTCCTTAAGACCAACAAAGAACAAAAACAAAGTAGGAGTTTGATCATTTTAAAAAGATTATTATTTTAGGAGCATTCACCCAATTAACCATGCAATAAAAGGCGTCGCGTCATATGTACGTGGGAAATGTACCTGTTATAAAGCCCGTGCAAGTTGAGGTAGGGGCATTCCCGATTCATATAAGTTTCACTAGTAGTGCGACACAGAAAGCACTTGTTTGGCGAGGTCACCCACATTATGAAGTGATTTTGTAACGACTGTTGCAATGATAAACCCTAAAAAGGTAAGAGTCTTGCTTGGATCCTTTCTCTTGGGAAATTAATCATGGTACCATTAAGAACGGCAAACCGTCATAAAAAAAAAAAAGCTTTGAGTTACATAACTTTGTTTTGGCACCATGGTTTGCTGGTGTGGTCTGTTAAACTTTTAACATCCTATTTGCTCAAAATGGATCCGTTGCTTAAAGCAAAAATTGTAGTTATTCGCAAATTAATTCTTAAAATTTATAAATAAATCCTGTATATCTCTTCTGTCCTTCCCATACTATAAAAAAAACATTTAAAAAATTTGGTGATTTTAGGAGTAGCCCCATAGGTTAATTTATTTATTTTTTGCCCCTTTCCAACAAAGAGAGGGACTCTTAGGTTGGAATGTTCCTGTAAGTGGTTGGGGAATATGCTTTCAATCAAGCATCAACAGAGATGGATTAACAAAAGGAAAGTTTGTCCACATATCTTATAATGCCTAGTAAGATCTTGTGTCAATTATTATATTGCTAATAAAGATTATCACTAGTAAATGGCTTAAAATCGAGAGAATATTCTCTATGATTGTGAAGCGCAAGATATGTTATGCTGTATGCATGCATGCATGTTTCTGTTTCGAGTTCTTTGTTACATCTGGCGCCCTCATGTTTACTTGAGGTAGCGCGTGTCACCATAAACTTCATTTTCGCTAACTCGTACCATCAAATTTATAAGTTTAAGATCTTAACACTCCCCAAACCATTTTTCAGGTAAAACCTGACTTTACGTAACTTTTTTTTGGGGGTATTTTTCACAGATTGAGTCAAATAAAAAAGGGTTAAAACATTTTGGCAAAGTAAGCCAAAAATACCCCAAAAAATAAGTCAAAATTACAGAACACAACACAATATCAACAAGGTTACCAAAAACTTTCTTTTTAGCGTCAAATTTGTCGGTGCAAGCACCTTGCTAGGTGAGATTGCCACTAACCTCCTCTTGGATGGGGAAAAGAGAGCTGTTTACAGACAAAGTCAGTTTATATTTGGAGTTCTCGTTTGATTTTAGTTTGGACTTTGGGGCTATTTGGATAGGGCCTATGAAATAATTGGCACGAGCTACATATGTATTACATATAGGCAGATACGAATTTATTAGACACCAATTTATAACGCTTGCTTGATAAGGTGACAGGGCTGGAGATGATTAGTGTAGCAACTATGCCGATCTTCTACCATACATGTTGTGTTATTACTATTTTATATCCCTTAGAATACAAGATACTACTAATTGAAGTATCCTCACAAGTTACTTTTGCGTGCAAGGCAAGAACATGAGTATTCATGGACTCTACCAGAGTCCCATTCCTAGGAATTAGAATCTGCCGAATAAACTTTTTCGACGTAGATGGTTCTTAATTTTTAAATATTAAATAATTTTGTAATCTGTTATTGTTAAATAACCAATACGACTCGATAAAACTTTAATGAAATATTTTTACTATTTATCAAGAAAAGAAAAAACCATGACCAATCATTTATTACAACCAACGTGGAAAAAGCTGGAAGAGCCCACACAAATTTCAACTACTTCCCGTCCCAACCGCCAAAGCAAAAATATGTTTGTATTTGGTTCTTCGTACCATATGAAAGTTGTCCCTTTGCACGTAAATACAGATACCCATTTCATTCCAATTTCCCTTTTCCGGGGATAATCACCGGGGTAACGGTTTTAAGCCGGCGCACCGGTGGACTCCATTCGATTCCAGTTCTTCTCGTCTTCTTCTTCAGCCTCCTCACCTTCCCTAATCCGGTCAGTTCACCAGGGAAAAAAAAAATCCCTTTTTCCGCCGCTAGATTCACCGGGCGTCATGGCCACAACCGTCGGATCAACCGCTGACATCAACAGAAATCTCCGAAAAAACCTCTCACTTCTCTCTCCTGATCAGGTTCACATTCCCTTGGACATATATGCGAGTGTAAGAGGTTCGGTGTATGCGTTTTTTTTTCATGAATTTGTGGTGGTTATGTGGCAGGTTGAGCTAGCAAAGATGTTGGTGGAAATGGGCCAAGGGCATCTGTTTGATAATTGGCCCGAGCCCGGCATCGAGGACGATGACAAGCGAGCTTTTTTTGATCAGGTGCGTGACTGTGATTTTGTGAATTTTGCTTGTTTAAATTCGATTGGTGTGCCTAAATGGGTTCGATTTTGCGTTCATGTGGGACCCTTTACGATGGGGTTTTTAGATTGCATGAGGTCATAGGCTGTGGAGATGGTGATCGATCAGAATCCGTGAAGCCAACCGTCAGATATCGCCACCTGATCAAAATGTGAGACCTTGTGCGGTTTGCAGCTTTGCCTAGGTGGCAATCCCTCGGGTTGCCGACTGGAATTCACTTTGGAAAGCATTAGACAAGAGGCCTTGTATTGTGATTCTTGTAAAGCATTATATAAGAAGCTCAAAAAATGGGAGACAATGCGGGTAAACGAAGTGAACCTATGAGAACCATAAAACAGGAACCCGAATCAAGTGGAAAATAATAGAGAGTGAAACTTTGAAATTTGGTCTGACTGACAGAAAAGTCGTGCCACACTGCAGCATTAGACTATACGAGGTTCGTCCTAAGTATTGACCGTAGTTAATTCAAGTCGAATTTCGCCCTGCTACTACTACCACTTCTACCATCACAACTGACTAACTTTGTGCAGTGTTATTTGATTCATTGGTTGCTCTCTTCTTTCAGAATTTGCAGGCATAGACTTTAAATGCATCTTTATGGAGATGGCTTTTTGTTGGTTTTATGTTGATAGATATGCACTTTGTCTGTGCATTTCTTGGCTGAGCATCTTGTGAAAGAACTGCTTGTCTTTGCAGTTCTTTTATAGGATATATATATATATATTAGTAGATCGCATGACATGTTGCTTTTTTCTTAGGTGGCGCGGCTTAATGCAAGCTATCCTGGTGGATTGGTATCGTATATTAGAAGTGCTCGAGAGCTCTTAGCAGATTCCAAGGCCGGCAAAAATCCATTTGATGGCTTCACACCTTCTGTAGGTTACCAGCCTCATACATGTTATGCGAATGATGAATCCTTTGCATGTTTTTTGTTTTCTGTTTCTGGGACCTGTTGATAGCTTTTTTGAACATTAGTTACTTAATGGTCATGTGCCTGGCTGTTTTAATTTGTACATTTAGAAAGATCTTCCAGTAAGCAAGAACGCAATATAAAAAACATAATCCTTTAGCAACCACAAAAGACTAACATAATTTCCTGAAAAATAACATGTAGATTTAAAATGGCTTAATATTTCCTTTTGGTGGCTATTAGCCTAAACGCAACAAAACATTTGCTTACTTTATTAGCACTAAAGCTAAACGCATGTTGTTATGCCTTCCTATATGAATTAGTGAAGTATAAGATGATATATCGCATCTGAAAGAAACAATATATGTGTTCGTTTTTTTTATGAGAAGCATTAGTCAAGTCAGGTTAGGGAGAGCAGAAATTATGTGAACCTGTAGTGCGAAGAAGTTTTAGTTTCTGTGTTTTAAGTGCTTTTTTGTTGTCAGTCCCTGTGACCCAGAGCGTTCCCTTAATCTAATTACTGAAGATCAACATGGCAGATGATATGCATTAGCCTGTAATATGCATGTTTGGTTCCTTCAAAGCTCCGCAGCGCACAATCATTGGTTGTTGAACATGACATTTAGTCTTTTGTTAGCTCTTTTTGTTGTTAGCTTCCAGACTGCACTAAGACACATGAACTTTCAAGACAACATATGGTATCCCTCTATAGGGCCGGGATGTAAGGTCCCTTTTTTTTTTTTTCTGTTCAGAAGTTACCGAGTAGCTCTCAGAGTTTCATTGTCAAAGTTACCATGGATTAGAGCTGATCACCTTTCCCAGTTGCACAAATTTGATGCAACAGGTTTGTTAAAAGAAGTAGATTTGTATGCCTGGCTTTTAGCTACTTCTGTTTGTCAAGAAGTAGATTTGCATTTGTCTGCTTTAATCACCTTAGGTTGGCACTGGACACTGGAAATTTATCTATTGGTGACTTCATATGCATCTAACGCGTCCAGAGTAGGTGCTCAATTTTTCATGAAAGAGCTTTAATCAAAGTTGACGGTTTTGTTATAATGTTTCAGGTCCCATCAGGAGAGGTGTTGAGTTATGGTGATGATAACTTCATTCAATTTGAGGAGACTGGTGTCAGGCAAGTGCAAGATGCTGCATTTGTTCTTGTTGCCGGGGGGCTTGGTGAACGACTTGGATACAATGGAATAAAGGTATCTGTGAAAGTTTCATTGGTTGCTACCGCAATTTCCTGTTGTTGCTTGATCTACATTCTCGGTACCTATCACTCTCCTCCCTTGACATTTTGTAATATGTCACACGACTTCCCTAGCATCTAAAATATAACAGACACCTTTGGAAGCCCTGCCAGTGGATATTGTCAGTTGGAAAAAGTAAAATAACAATCTTGCGTTTGTAGTGTTAAACTTTAAAACAATTAAAAGTTGGACATCAAAATAAACTGGAATCACGCACACACCAAAAAATATAAAATGAATGTACATTTTGTATATCTTATGCAAATGTACATTGATATAGATGTGAAGAACTAAATATTGTGGTCGTTAAACCATGAAAAAAGGCAAAGCTAAATCTGTTTGCAAAATGTACTGCCAAAATTCTTCAAGAATATCTACATCAGCTTAGTCGCAACCTATCTTGCCTGTACTCAGTACGACTGTTGGGCTTGGGTACAGGTCTAAGCTCCCAATTGAGGCAAAATGGCGTTTATGTGGCAGGCATTGTTTCAGCTGAAAGCTTCTCTCATCTTAAAGCAACAACAAAACAAAAGAACATATCCAAGTGTCGAGCGTCCGAGATGGGTAGCTTATGCATTTTAAAGAGTCCATATCTGTCTTCAACTTTTGGTTGTAATTCACAATTTTATGAGTAACTGAAACCACTGTGCTGGCAATTGACCATGAAGGTGAAGGAACCACAGCTGATAAATACCTCATGTTTTAGAAGTTACTTAAAAAGATCTTTATCTCATTGCAGATGAACATTGTTGGTTATTGTATAATCTACAGTGTTCCCTTAGCGCCCTTCCCCTGCTCGTGATCCCTTATTATTTGTCTGCGAAGTAGTTCCTGAGGAGTGTTCTGGCTATGAGGTTTTTAGTTAAATGATCGATCCAGATGAAAAGAGTGAAACAACATTTGACATTAGTTCTAATCTCTCTCTCTCTCTCACCCCCTGTGCCAGTTTGACTGAAGGATTTGGATAACATAGGTTTCTTTTCTACTCTCCTTTGTTTGACGTAATTCGGTGAGCTGACTCGCCCTTTTCAACTTTTTAGACAAATGTTAGGGGCCTTTTGTGGAATGTTTGAGGGCTGTAGTGTAATCTATGTTACTGCTTTGGCTTATTGTTGTGAGACAGATCGTGATGCAAGATGTATAACTTTATCAAGGCTATTCGTCAATCTTGGAACATTCTTGACCAACTTCTCTTACCTCTTTCAGGTGGCTCTCCCTGTGGAGTCTACTACTGGAACATGTTTTCTACAGCACTATATCGAGTCTATCCTAGCCTTGCAAGATGCTAGCTGCAGACTAGAGCAAGGTTCGCTGTAATTAGGAACTCATTTCTGTATAGTATCCCTAGAGTACTCACTTTACCACTTTGGGGCACACATGTCACTCTGCAGGATTTATGGTGTTTGATTCTTCCCTATATCCCTGTTCGTTACAAGTTTCATTGCAAATCATTTACTTGACAGTTGACTTAATGATTCTTGGTAACTTGTACAAGACGACGGACTACAGTAGAAAGGATTAGTTCTGTCTCTGGATGCGGATTGGAAAAAAGAAAAGCGATAGAAACTTCCGGTTACTACTCCTACTTTCTTAACTTAGTGTTCTCGTAAGAATGGGATTTTTGGAGGCAAAAACAATGGAGCATTACATTTTATAGTGAAACATGACCCTCTTCTTACCTTTTTCTCTTAGCTTTGAAGATGAATACTACCCCTATTTGTTTTATCTCGATCCTAATGGGGTTCAAACACCCAAGGAAATGTGGTGGAAGCATCCAACATCTTGCGAGTCCCCACAAACAAATACCAAATAGACCAACAAAGAGGTCTGGAAAATTTGGAAAATTCTTTCTTTAGGCAACTTTACCGTGATCATGTACTTTAGTGGGTTATCAACTGCTTTGCTTATGAGGATAAATCAAACAAGTGGTTCAGAGAAACAAAGATAAATAGGACTGTATACAATCTTTTAAGCCTTAATATGCAGGGACCTCCATTTTTGTTAACTTCTTCATTTTTTTAGAAGATGGATAGTTGATGTCCAAGGCGGCAATACTGCATCGGTTAGGTTGGTAAGGTTGTGGTGTGTGATATGCTACTGAAGCCAAGACTGTACAGCACTTGGTAAGTATCAAATATGAAGTAGGATTCCTGGCGAAGGGTGTGAGATGACTGCCTAGAGTTCCCTTAAGCCTTTCTCAATTTGATGATACAGTTACAAACTATTTACCAGATTCTCAGATTTGAGGTCCCCGGGTGTTATAAGACGACTCTTGCCTTAAAGTTGTTGCTATGATATACATGAAGCAAGATAGCACAGTAGGCATTCTATAAGAGGAAAGATGTTAAGTAACCTACTATTATTGGCAATTAGATTTTGGCTTTTAAGTCATGCCTCATGCTAAAACTTGGTCATCTCTTGACCGATTTCTTGAAGGTTCTTGCAATTGCGCTATAAAGTTACTGAGTCTGTTGATTGTCAACTCATATGGTTGCTTTTAAACCTGTAGGGGCACGTCAAAGAGCGATTCCTTTTGTCATAATGACATCTGATGACACACATTCACGTACTTTACAGCTTTTAGAATCAAATGCTTATTTTGGAATGCAACCTACGCAAGTAAAACTTTTGAAACAGGTCAGCAGCCAAAAGCACTGCAAAGTAGTTCAGAATATAACATTATATTATTAAATGGGATATACTGTTTGTTGCATTTCCTTTGATTCCAGGAAAAAGTTGCTTGTTTAGATGATAATGATGCCAGGCTTGCTGTGGACCCACGTAACAAATACAAAATTCAGGTACCTTATTTTGGGTGTAGTTCGATTATATTTTTAGTTGAAGATGAATAAGACTTTGATCTCACAACTTAGATGCATCTGCTTTTGTTTTTCTGTAGACAAAACCTCATGGACATGGTGATGTCCATTCGCTTCTTTATTCAAGTGGCCTTCTTAAGACATGGTATGCTGTCACTCTGACCTTTTTGCTAATTGTTTCGTGTTCAACTAGGCTTTGTGTTATTTCTTTTTGTTTTACGAATTAGATCTCTTGGTTGTGCATAGGAAGTGTCCTAACACATATGTTGTGTGTGTGTAGCACAGGAAGTGTTCTAACACATATGTTGTGCTTGTGTAACATTTCTTTCAGTTAGAGTTAAAAGTCAGAGCTCATGTTTCAACTGAATGGACTAGTAAAAATTGGCCCCTTTTACACAGCAGATAGCTGCTCAAAAACCTATGTTCCTGTTTTATTATTTTGTACTTTGTAAGCAACTTCGGAATCAAGAATTGGATAGATTATTCTCAAAATATCCTAATAAATCAAGAATTGGATAGATTATTCTCAATTTATCCTAATATGTTCTTCGAAAGCTCAAAGATTCCTTCAGTAGCAATTTCAAGTAGCATTCGACCAGATGTTCTTCGAAAATGTTTTACTGATTTTTTGTCTTAAATTCAGTTACTGTTTTTTTTGTAAATAAACCAAATTACATCCTTGTTTAACTATATTTCTCATTTTTCAGGCATGATGCTGGTTTAAGATGGGTTTTGTTTTTCCAAGATACGAATGGACTTCTTTTCAAGGTTCAGATGAACATTTTCTGGCATTGTATATTCTGTCTTGGGAAGCATTCCATCTTATTACACACTAGATAGACTCATCTTCATCCGTTGTATGTGTATAGGCAATTCCAGCAGCATTAGGCGTCAGCGCAACCAAGAAATACCATGTTAATTCACTTGCTGTCCCTCGCAAAGCTAAAGAAGCCATTGGAGGCATTACCAAGCTAACTCATGCAGATGGTAAATATGTATTTCCAACCACACACACACACACGCTCTTAAATTCTAGTGTCGACTATATTCTTCCTTGTTTGTGCTGCACAAAAATAAAGTTTGCAGCCTTTTAGCTCTTTCCTATCTGGAGTGACCCTGAAGGATGCTTTGTTTGTATTTATAACCATGCATCTAAAAGTTTAGTAAAATCGGAAGGAAGAGAACAGCTGGTTTGACATTTCATAATTCATCAGTATTTATCCACCTCCGCTAGTTCTTGTGGTAGCTGAAAATACTATTTGATGCAACCATGGTCTGCCATGTGCCTTGTTGGAGTTTATGGCACTCAGATCTTCTGGAAGCTTTGTTGATTGAAACATATTGTTATCTTCAATACCATCCAACTTCTTAGAGTCGCTGAATTCTCAGTATTGTTTTCAACTACCAATACAATGCTTGAGTGGATGTATATCAGGTCACAATATGCCTACCGTGATGTGGACTCATGGGTCCTTTATCATGCCCTGTGCTTCTTGGCTAAAAGTTTTGATTTCTTAAATTTTTTTCAATCCTAAAAAACCCTTTGTCTGCATAATTTTTTGAGGTGGGAGAGGAGGAACGGGGGAAGGGGTGGAAGGGGGGGGGGGGGGGTTGCTTTCGTTGGTGCGCGGTAGGTAGACATACTCATGCGTTCCTTTGCATTTATATTTTTTTGATATAAAAGAAGGAAACTGGCACCATGTAAGGGGAGAAAGTGTGTTTTTTCTCTCTCAATATAATTTGAATATTCCTTCATTCCAGCATGTTTGTGTTGCAAGGGTCCATTTGTGTTTACTTGGTAAAGACTTTCATGTGATTCAAGTTAACTGAGATATGAACAAATGGCTTATTGCTTATGCTGGAAGGCAGTGTGCAGCTTATTGCGATTAGATGTCAGGTTGTGTGGCCAGCTAATATGGTAGCAATCTATTTAACTGAAATCCTTATGTTACTGCCTAAGAGATAAACTAGGGTTTGTATACCGAATGCTTCAATATTATGTTCATCTGCTAGTTTGTTTGTTGCATGCTAGTCATTTCATGGTTCATATGGGTACTTTATGTTATACATATAGTTTTCACTCGTTATTTTCTGGCATGGTGTATACTCTTATAATGGACCAATTGATTTCAGGTAGGACAATGGTGATTAATGTTGAATACAACCAGCTTGACCCACTTCTTAGAGCAACCGGATATGCTGATGGTGATGTCAATTCTGAGACAGGCTATTCCCCTTTTCCTGGAAATATAAACCAAGTATGTTTCTGTCAGAACTTCTGTAGACATCTTATTTATGTCCTCTACATGAATGAAGAGGCATGGGGTTACTCATGCGCACTTATCCTGGCTTGTGTATTTCCTGATATTTTTCTGATGTGTAGCTGTAGTACTTTTGCTTGTTTTTGATGTTGATTTCAAGCTTTCAGAATTATTTTCATCCAAACTGGTTAGCTGGGAATGGAAATATTGGGGATTGACCCTTAATGCTTTCTAAACAGACAATTCCAGAAAGATGAGCAACAGGTAAATTTAGAGAAGATGAGCAAGCACATGGTTGCTACCAGCAGAATGCTATTGGAACCTAGAGAACTATAGTTCCAAAATTTTCAATCCTAAGATTTTTGAGCTGTCGGTTATATCAGTGATAAACAACATGTCCTGTGATATTGGATCGGGAAAGTGAGAGCACCAGAATTATGAATAATTCTAAATCACAGTCATGAAGTGGATGCATTGCCTTACCTACTATTATGGCATTTTTTGATCAGGTCCCTATGTGCATGTCAATCTCCTAAAGTTCAGCTCGTTGGCCTTTCTACTTTTCTTCTCAAGTTTCTGGTGAAATCCATGCTTGTGCAAGTTGCGTTTTTTGAATCTCAGAAGAGTTAGTGGGCTGCACTCAAGAGATTCTCAAAATATGACCTTATTGAATATGAGATGGTCACAGTGCATCACTTGGCCGCATGTGCACATATGTTCTTGCATAAAAGTCTTGAAGAAAGCAACCTGGCAGAAAGGCTTTATGCAAGATTCTTTAGTCTATGCGCTGGTTGAATGTTGAGGACCCTTTAAGTTGGATACAAGCACATGATCTTTTCTTATTTAGCAAATATATTGACTGGACTGGTATCCCATAGTCCAGAGGCTGCATATATTTTGCCTCATAGATACTATTATTGTTGCACTTTGTCATTGTTTTACTTAATTAAAGAAAATTTTTGCCAAGGTTTTAATTTGGCCCTTGATTAGTAAGATAACTTGCTCCTTCCTGTCTATTTCTAGTATCCTTATTACCTAACATATCATTTTGTCATGCTTCGTTCTTCTTTTGGGTGGATGGTTTATCCACTCAGTATTTTTTGATAGAATCTTTTGCCAGACTGACTTGTATGTTATGCTGTATGTGCAGTTAATTATTGAAATTGGGCCTTACATTGAGGAGCTCACCAAAACCAGAGGTGCCATTAAGGAGTTTGTTAACCCCAAGTAATTCCTTTGTCTATGTTCTTGCTTACTTGATTAAGTCTTAAGCAAGATAATTTTGGGTGATAATGCCTTTGTATTGATTATCCTTGTCATTGTCACAATATACTCACTGCCTTTATTTACTTACTTCATCTACCAATTTGTGAACTATTTCTTCAAGTAGTGAGTTCTATTAGCAAAGAAGTTCACAGTAGTGAGGTGCTAACTTGATCAGTGTTAGAGTTGAATCGTGTTAATTCATCTAACTATTGGTATAGGATCTCAAATACCTTTTGCTGGCTTATGAATTAAGCTCCGAAAGGAACTCTAAATTCATCTCACTCGCCAACTATAGACAAAAACTAAAGAATAGCTGAGTCAGTCCATTGTGTTCACGTAAAGAAACTTGGCAGTTAATTATGAGCGAAAATGTGTGTTGTATCCAGTCGCCTTTTTCTGAAGCTGATATTTTTTCTCAAGATCTTATAAATTAGGGTGTTCGTAGAGGTTGCAAATTTGTTTGCACATTTGTCATACTCGTTGGGATTTCGGTTAAGCTTGTCATGCGGTAAGCGGTCAAGTTGGGTCTTTGGATCCATTCATGAGCATGTCAGATTCAAATTCACCCACAGGGCACGGGAAGTCAGTACGGTTACTATTAAGATTACAGTGTTTTTTGTTTTAGTTTTAGTTTTATTTTTACCATTGACAAAAGTGGGTTTACTTACAAATGGTGGCATATTTTACTGTAATCAGTGTGTAAAAATGACCATTAACTTGCGCTTATTTTGAAGGAATTTTGTGTCCTGTCATTTTTTGTGGTTTAAGAATTAGACTTCCTTTATACAAGGCTTTCCTGCTTAGCTTCATGTAGAAGTAAATCCATCCCAATTTCTGTACTTCAAATGAAGAGGTTTTACCCTTCTGCTAGTGAATCATAATAATTCTCTATTTGATGGTACATCTACATTTCCAACTCGTATTTTTGTCTTATTTTTTCTTGGGTATTTTTTCTATTAACATAGTCACATCAAGCCATTTTTGTGATCAATTTTTTCCTGGCTAGTGTCATGACACCCGGACATGTACTCAGCTAGGCAGGGAGCTGTCTTTTAACTGTGTTTGTTTGATTGACCTCATTACAGATACAAAGATTCAACAAAAACTTCATTCAAGTCCTCTACTCGGCTGGAGTGTATGATGCAAGATTATCCTAGGACACTGCCTCCAACAGCAAGGGTTGGATTTACTGTAAGGAACACATCTAGCTTCTGTTGGTTAATTCCTAGTGCAAGTTATTGCATTTCCACTTCTGGTTCTTATAGAGCACCTGGGAATCAAATATTTTGGGACTGCTTAGGTGATGGATTCATGGCTTGCTTATGCACCTGTGAAGAACAACCCTGAGGATGCTGCCAAGGTAATATATGTTCCTCAACATTATAAATATACTGTTCCTACTGCCCACTAAATATAAGGAACAAGTCCCAACAAATCTGGTACTAAACCACACTGAAGCGAGGAAAAGTTATGGATCTAACCTTTTTAAACATTAATGAGCCTCAATCTCACTCCCACATGCCCTGCTCACCATTCTATTTCGTTCTAGTCTAACTTACGCAATATTTTAAATCCTAGTCACCTGGGACATGTGGGGATGAACCATGCTATTATTCTGTGGGAGAGTGAAGTTTGATGAGTAATTCCAGTCTTAGTTGCACAAAGCAGGGGCTGGGCAAAGAATTCATAGGCATCTAGAAGAGATTAAGGTTGGGAGTGGCGTCAACAAATAAATTAGAAATATCATAGTTAAATCTGTGCAGTGTGAATATGTTTGTTTGTGTTTTTGTGTGCGTGCATGTGTGTATCTTTATATGGAACGAGGAGGAGGCTCCGTTTCTCGTTCCATTCTGCTTTCTTGTTCAAATTCTGGGGCTGTTGGAACTGTGGGGATTTCAGTTGAAGGGTTATCTTGTCTTTAGTCAAGTAACGGTTAGGGCCAGTTGGCATTGCTTTTGAGAGCCTCAACAGTACTTTTGAGTGACTCAAAAGAAATTTCCAGCGTTTAAACAAAATGGTTTTGACTTCTGACTATGACTGAAAGCAGGAGCAACCCCATACTGGCCCTTAGTGCCAAATCTGAGATTATGTCTACCTTTTGTTTTCTTCTTCAACAGTGTGGAGCGAGCTTCCTTTCTGGCTAATAGCAAAGCTTATCAATGGCTCTTAAGAAAGTAGAAGGATCTAGAATCTTAATTGAATTTCTGATCCTAGGGCAAGGTTTATACAACCAAACTATGAGTAGAACCCCAGTAGTGAAAAACTTTATTCCTAGTCGTGGAGAAGATTATTCGTCGTTTATTGCATATTTCTGTATGGCGTGATGATCTACTTCAACACATAATGATCACATATTTTAGTTAATAGCATATTTAGGAGGATTGTCAAATATTGTACACACCAATAATGACGATGGATGTTGAGTTTTTTCAATATATATTTCTCGTGTTTTTTTTCCCCGGTATGCAAGGTAATAGTTGTCATTTTCATGACAGTGAAGGTTTATTCTGGTTGAAGTCTCAAAATGCATTTGATGTATCATTCTCAGTTTCTGTTGTCTCCTATTTTGCTTCTAATATTAGTTTGCAGTTGTAAAATCTGAGTGTCTCATTCATAACATCATTTTAGCTTCGCGTCTCAACCTTAAGTCTTATTTCTTTTTTTTTTTTTGACCTGGACTGTAGGTACCCAAGGGCAACCCATATCATAGTGCGACTTCTGGAGAAATGGCCATTTATCGCGCGAACAGCCTTAGTTTAAGAAAGGTACTTGTTTGAATGCACTGATGTTTGCAGCATCACATTAAATATCATATTCCTCATTTTAGCTTCACTTTTCTGACGTTGCCAGAGTTGCTTTTTATGGTGAAAAGTTAGTGTAATAGCCATGCACATGCCCAAACCCAAAGAAACTGAAAAGGAAAGGCTCCTGGCAATCAACCATAGGAAAGATTGTTGTTATGATTTCCTCAGCACACTACTGTCGACCATCTCCTACTATAAAATTCATGCTTGAGTTGCTTTACTGCAGTTTCTCTCTGATAAACATTCCGTAGATAATCTGATGACACGTTTTGCCCGAAGGGAGATTTATAGTGAATTTGACTTCACACAGACACACCCTACACATTCATGGCAGGCGAAAATATTAAAAATGAAAATATAGTGCTACCGTTGGAAGATTAGATCTTGAGTGCCAAGTATTCTCTCTCTCTCTCTCTCTCTCTCTCTCTCTCTCTTATGTCTGATTTTTAATTCTTAATCTCCATGCTTGTTGCCAGGCTGGCATTCAGGTAGCTGATCCAGCAGAGCGGGTGTTCAACGGACAGGAGGTGGAAGTTTGGCCCCGCATCACATGGAAGCCAAAATGGGGGACTACATTTGCAGAGATTAAAAGCAAAGTGAACGGAAGTTGCTCCATATCTCAAAAGTCTACCATGGTCCTCAAGGGCCGTAACACCTTTCTTGAGGATCTCTTCTTGGATGGAGCTCTTATCATTGAGGCTATTGATGATGCAGAGGTATATCAACCCCCATGGCAAAAATCATTTAAATTTTTTTCTCTCACTTTTTATTTAGTGTTTCCGCATCGTCATAGGACACTTTGGGGCCACTCCCTAGAATCTCACCATGGCTTAACCCCTTTATCGATCCACAGCGATAGAAACTTGTTCACGCATGTGATGATTTCCTCTTAGGACCAAAGCTGATTATTCTGTAAAATGTCCCTTGTTAACAGGTAAAAGTGGGAGGTTCTGTGCAAAATAAGGGTTGGGCTATCGAGAATGTTGATTACAGAGACGCTTCAGTGCCCGAGGAAGTGAGGATTAGGGGCTTCAGGATTAACAAGCTTGAGCAGTTGGAAAAAACGTACAGCGAGCCCAGAAAGTTCTCCTTAAATCCCTGAGGCTGAGTTTCATCTTGCATCTATTCAAAAGCGACGTTTCCTTTCTCTTCTGGCAGTTGCATTCTGCCATTTTTTTCTCTAGCGAAGCGAAAAAAGAGGAAAAAAAAATGAATTTTGTCAATCTTGCTCAATCAAGGAGAGCAAGAAATAATTCCTTTTGGCCTTCTATTGTTCAGTTTTTAGCCTAGACGTTTGGGAAGATTTTGGATGACTTGGGGAAGAAATGAGAATGGCGCCAATAATAATTGAGAACCGCGACTGCTTTGTAGGCAGTAGTTAAAAACGAGTGTTTAGCAGTTTAGGCCTGTAAAAGCTTAATGGAGATGCAAGACTTTCTGACATCTCTTCTATTTTTTGATTTAATCAGGAGAACTGCGTTTTGATGATAAGAGAGTATGAATTGCGTTTTGATAATAAGAGTTCATGCAGATATGCAACTGAGTCCATCCTCAAGTTGTTTGGGTGTTGAATTTTGTTGCAGAAACATAAAGCCATGCACGTTGCTCCCATAAATTATTTGCTCTAGTTGAGATTGTAACTTGGTCGTGCAAAGTACCTCGCAAATGAAATTGCCAAGGAGTATCCGGTGGAAGTAAATATTAGAACCAAAACGACCGTTTTGTCGAGCAGAAGTGACACTTTTATTAAGCTTCTTTTACTCTTAAATAAGGTGGCAAAATTCTGGTTCTTGTATGAGAAGACAACGAGTCTCTGTGTTTTATTATACTTGACTTGAAGCTGTCGAGAGTTAGAATATAAGATGTGAATTAGAGCATTGCATTATTATTCTTATTATTATCCTTTTTGAGAAATAAAAAACAAAACCAAAGCAAATGACTGAACAAAGGAATAATGGACAAATTACTAGTATAGTGCTAGTAAAATTTGGTGAAATGCAAATTAAAAGCTTTCATGCTTAGAATAGCTCTTTTTTGAGTGAAAAAAATCGTCAACAAATTAACATGAAATTAACACGAGGGTGACACTGTCCCCATTTTTCTATTTGAAGCCAGAAAAAGCAATAAAGAAATTGTCAACTTCTTCCCTTTGAACTCTTTTTCCTCTCTAATCTCCATCGTTAGCTAGTTGGGGTTCTATGGGATTAACCAACCTACCTAATATAACAAGTTATGGATGAAGATCCTTCGTTATATGGCAGAGGTGCTGTACATTATTTAATAACAAAAGATTGTCAATGAAAGTGTTTTATCATTGTTACTGAAATTTATAATAATATTTTGGGCTAATTACACCTATGTCCCTGAGGTTTGGAGGTAATTACACGCGAGGACACAAAGTTTCAAAATGTAACATTTCGTGACCAAACGTGTTTCAAATGTATCAGTCGTGTCCATCCGTCAAGGTTCAGTCCAAAAAGTGTATTTTTTTGCTGATGTCATCCACGCGTATTTTCTAAATGACAAAACTACCCTTGTATATATTGAATAATTTTTAAATTAAAATTTTAAACATTGATTTGAATATTAGGGTTTTAAAACCCTAAAATTGGTGAGTTCCTTATGTCTTTTTCATTGATTTGAACATATCAAATTTTTGGGGGAGAATGAACAGATCAAAATTTCAAAACCCTAATTTTCAAATTGAAAATTAGGGTTCTAAAAATCTAATTTGCAGATTAAGAATTTTTTAAAACCCTAATGTTCATTCTCTTCCTCCGCCACCGCCGCTGCCGCCGCCCCCTAACCCACGCTGCCGCCACTGCGCACTCAAAATCCAGCTCAAATTGCGTTTCAAGCTCAGTGCTCTGATCAAGCTTAATTTGCAACAAAAACCAAAGCCATCCAAATTTTCAAACCATCAATCGCCCAAACTAGAACCTGAAGAACATTTTAATGAGAGAGGAGATGAACTTGAATGTTTCGGTGGTGTTGAAGAAATTGTTGTGTGCTCGCTTGTTGAAGAGGTGGTGGACGGCGGCGAAATCTCTCTCTCGACCACCGTCGATGAGATCGCAGCTGGTGACAATCGCGATTGCTGAGAATCGCGATGGTGATTGCCAGAAATCCGGACAAACGCTTCGATTCATTGCCGAGAGAACCGCGATGGTGATTGCAAATCGAGGTGATAGCATCGGAGATGGAGTTGCCGCCGACGGTGACGACAAGCAGCGCCGCTCGCCTAGCGTCCTCTGCCGCAACATTCCGATTAAGTAGGCTAAGCTTCGAAGATCTAGGGTTTCAAAAGACTTCTTCAGTCTCGGTTCATCGACGACAAAAATTTTGATTTTGCTTCAATCTTCACGGCGCACCGGAAAAGGAATGGTGAGCCCTAATTTGGTATCAGATCTGTTGAGGGGGAGAGGGAGAGGGAGAGAGAGAGAGAGAGAGAAAAGATAAAAAGAACATAGATATTTTCAGAGAGGAATGAATGGCATTTCAGGGGCAATTAGGTCTTTTTGTCAAAACCGTTAAGTATTTTTGTATTCCGTTTGTCAATGGACATAAGTGTTACATTTTGAAACTGTGTCCTCGCGTGTAATTACCCCCAAACCTCAGGGACATAGGTGTAATTAGCCCTAATATTTTTGTCGCTACCAAATATTTAGGGGTATTTTTTTGGTATAGCACTTATGTTGTACAGCAGAGGATCCTGATCTAGAAAATATGAGTTTTAATCAAACTTAACCAACTTAGTTACAAAATAAGTTAAGATGGGTTAGTTCAAGATTATAGTGGGTTAACTTCGGTTGGATTTGAAAATCATTTGCGAAAATGCACATATTTTTGTAACTTTTCTAAATAAGAACCACAACCTGCTGTCACATCACCGGCAGCAACTGCTGACCTCCTCCTGTTGACTGCAATAGCCTACACCACCGGCTACCCCCTCCACTGTTAGCAGTCACCACCACCGCCTCCGTTTCCATTGACAGCAACTGTCATCAACCTTTGCCGCCGGCTGCAGTTGCCTATGAAATCCAGTTGTCGTTTCCACTGCTAGAGTCGTTCATATTGCCTCGTTACCTCCATCGCAGGTAGCCGCCACCGACCTTCGCCGCCGCCAATTGCTTACACATTCGCTGCCACCTCTACTATCGACCGACACCTCCACCGTTCAGAACCACCTAAAAAGGCCACCACCTTTAGCATCACCAGTTGCCTCCATCTACCGCTAGTAGCTAGGCACCGCCCATGGTTGCCACCACCGACTGCCATTGCTTTCAACCATCCACCACCAACCAATTTTTTCTCTTAATAAGAAAAAATTACTTTATTTTAATCAACTCATTCAGGCCCAAATATACCAATCCAACTCAAGCCAATGAATTCATAAAATTTCTTGGGTTAAAATGGGTTGGGTTTAAAAACACATGACTTCTCTTAGGTTGGATAGAAACCTAATACAACAGAGACGGATCCTCTGTTGTAACCCTCTAGAGGTGTTGTATCCTTAGTTACAACCGTCGGATCAAAATGGACGTACCGGGTTCTACCACGTCACCCAACTAACTAAAACCACATTAAATAGTGCACTTTTGGAGTTAACGAACCAAACTTCTTCTATCAAACAATATTCACTCTCTCTCCCCTCCCCTGAAACACTCTCTCTACAAATCACCCCTAAATCTTCGTAGTAATCCAACAACTTTGACATTAAGTTAATAGATTATTCAGTTCAATCTCTACTTCTCTACAACCTACTTTTGAATTTTAAACACCAAAAACATGGGGAAGAAGAAGAAGAAGCAGGAGCATCATTTCTTTTATTAAATCAAAAATAGATTACTCATCTGATTCCCATGTGATGGACTAATCACAATTATAGGTCCAAGTTCCTTGAGTGCACTAATGAAACAAGAAATCAAGAAACTAATTAATGAAGAAAACACCACCTGCTTGATATGTATTCTATGCCCCTCAGTGATCAGTCGATTTTACACTTATCCCATGGCAGCACAGAAGATGGTCTGAGAGAAAAAGGCCCTTGTGTATATGCTTGAAGACCAATTTCATATCGGTTTCTTGGAGGAGAGAGGGAGTGAAGATTAAATTCCTGTTAAGGTACAACGAGAATTGCTTTCAAGATGGTGATTTTTTGAGTAATAGAATAAGGCATCATACGAGGTAGATCATTTTCGAGAAAATCGATTTTACACTTATCCCATGGCAGCACAGAAGATGGTCTGAGAGAAAAAGGCCCTTGTGTATATGCTTGAAGACCAATTTCATATCGGTTTCTTGGAGGAGAGAGGGAGTGAAGATTAAATTCCTGTTAAGGTACAACGAGAATTGCTTTCAAGATGGTGATTTTTTGAGTAATAGAATAAGGCATCATACGAGGTAGATCATTTTCGAGAAAATGGATTTTTAGATGGTGTTTTTTTCTTATGTGCTTTTAGTGGGTTGGGTGATGTGGCATAATCCGGTGTGTCCATTTTGATAGGACGACTGTAACTCATGTTATAACACCTCTGTTGTAACCCTAGTTACAACAAAGGATCTGTCTCCAAGCCAACCCACCAAGTTGCACCCCTAAATGGAATTGGTGACCGACCATTAATCGGCTTTGCATACTCTCCATTTTTAATGCTAAAGATTTTTAGTAATGCCCTTTAACAACATTTTCTTCTTTACATTTTAGAGACTATAAAGAGTATATAAGTGGTAAAGTTGAGTGTGATTAATAGTTTTTGATGACTGTATTCCTCAGAAAATTGAAGTAGTCAATTAGCATCATATATAGCTCGAAATAATGTTGCATTACAATGTTTTTGTATTTCTCAATATTTATGTAATACCCCGGATTTTTGGCTATTTGTGTAGGTAATAATTTAAAAATTATATTGATTTGAATTAAGTAATGGACCATAAAAAATTTTCTTGAAGTCCTTTTAGTGATGAAATTAAATATTTAATGGTCTTAGTGGCTAATGTGATTAGATTAAATATTATTTAAACAAAGAAGAAGAAGAAGAAGAAGAAAAGATTTCGACTTGGATTAGGATTTTAAGTCATATTGTGATTAAGTTGGTTGATTAGATTAAGTATTATTTCAAAGAAGAAGAGATTTCTACTTGGATTAGGATTTATGTCATATTGTGATTAAATTAGTAATGAAGACTTTAAGATGTGTTATAATTACACTAGCAATAAGGACTTTTAGCGGTGTTATGATTGCACCATCAATTAGGACTTCAAGTCATATTAGAATTAAATTAGCAAACTATATAAGGGAGAAGAAGACATAAGAGTCTTCATATTTTTTAGAGATAAAGGAGAGGAAAGAGAAAAGAGTCAATTGCATTCTTTTGGGTATTCAAGCAAAAATGTGGTGATTGATCTAAGATAAAGAGTCAAGTGCATTCTTTTGGGTATTTTCAAGCAAAAAGGTGGTGATTGATCCAAGATAAATAGGAGATTTTTGACATGATATTGTTACTTTGAAGTAAAGATCCAAGATAAAGAGGAGATTTTTGACATGATATTCGTTACTTTGAGGTAAGGGTTTTTACGCCGTCTTTTCGTTTCATACACGAGAATCTTTGCGTCTTCGTTTGATTTCAAAATTGAATTTGCTTCCTAGCCTATTATTGATCATCACGCTTTTTGTAACGCTATCAATGATCTTGTCTCGCTGTCTTATAATTTGCGTTAAAGACAGTTCCCATGTGATTTATAAAAATCTTTGTTCGTTATATCGTAAAAGGTCGTTCGTGATTATTTTGTACTCTCAGCCGTTCTTTGTTTGCGGTCAAAAAAGTTACTTTCGAAGATTTTTAGACCAACGCGTCTCTCTTCTATTGGTCTTGACGTGTGAATTCCGAGTCTCCTTTGCCACGTGTCAACTTTCTGCCGGGTCTTTTTTGTTATTTACAATTTGCTTCCGCTTTCTCGATTTTCGCACATTTCTTTTCACCCAAAACTTCGTTTGACGATATCTCATCCACCCAATCTCCGATTGAGCTGAATTTTGTTTCGTTGGATTCGTATTTTTGTTCTCTTCGATTTGAGTCTATAATGACTATTTTTTGACTTCAAATAAATATTCGTTATATTTATCAAACTACTTTGTGGGTGATATTTGTGTTTGAAAGTCACTTTTAATTATCATGACTTATTTGTGACCCGCCGGCTGCGATATTCGACATGGTATAACCATGATTTGTGATGCTTAATAATAAGCAATTTGTGTATGTGACACCCACAAGTTTTGATAAATATATTTTGATATTCGACTTATTGGTTATGTAAACCCTTTTTTGAGTCGATTTGTTATTCATTTTTGAGTCGATATTTGACTTATTGGTTATGTAACCCTTTTTTTGAGTTGATTTGTTATTCGTTTGTAAATCGATATTCGACTTATTGGTTATTTAACCCATTTTTCGGTCGCTTCTGTTATTCGCTTGTGAAATTCGACTGAGTTATCTGAATTCTTATTTATTGGTTCTATTCGATAACTCATATTTGTTAATCGTTTTTGGTAACCTTCTTTTGGTCACTTTCGTATTCGCTTGTGAAATTTGACTGAGTTATCTAAATTCCTATTTATTGGCTCTATTCGATAACTCTGAATTCGTATTCGTATCCATTTTTGGCCCTCTATGTGTAAAAACTTTTACTGGGCAATTCGTGCTCATCCCTTTGTTTTTTGTTTCCTTTCCCATCCAGGCCAAAAGTAGCACGAAGGGCGAGATATTAGTACAGCGGTTGGAATTGCTCTGGTTTTTTATATTGAGAATAGAGCTTATGATTTCTTTAGACAAAAATCGGTTAGTTGATTTATATTCCTTTGGGTTCAGATATTTAGTCTGAGAGATTTGTAATAAAGTTTTGGATTATTTTTGGGAGTTAAGTTTTGAGATACAAATCATTTTGTTTGTGGTATTTTAGATGCTCTGCTCTACCATTAAGGTTGTTATGTTTTGGACAGGATTGGATTATGGTTTAAGGACGTGTTCGGACCTCGGGTTCGGGGCGTTACAATTTACGTGTTGAGGAATTGACAAATGACCCACGTTTCGGGTATTAATTTTTGACAATTGATCTCCTTCATCTATCAATTATTTCAGTCAGCTAAATTTGACATAATTCCAAAATACACTTAACATTCACTAGAATGCCAAAGTATATCTATAAAATGAAAAAAAAACCCTATAAAAATCTAACTGAACCAAACCATACGCCCAGCAGCCTTTTCCCATGCCCTCGTACACCACGCCTTTGGATTAACGAGCGATGCCCCACACCACCCCTCTACTAGAATCAACGACAGACGCCTTCCCCTTCCCCCCGACTCCATCATTGACCAACTCCTCCCTCCTTTAGGTCCCTAAATGCACCTAGAAGGGGGGGGGGGGGGTTAATAGCTTTTTACATATATAAGTAGGAATTTAAAATTTTAACTCACATTATAATCACAATCAAAGATAGACACAAAGATTTATACTGGTTTGGCACCACCTACCTATGTCCAGTTTTCGAGCACTCCAGCTTCCACTATTTAGCTAGCTTCGGGCGACAGCTCGAACCTCAGTACAGTTTAGAAACCACTTCATGATTTTCAACAAATATAGTCAAAAAAAAGATTACAACTAAAATACAACTTACACTTCTCAAAGACTAGATATTACAATAAAAAAACAAATAGGCTACGCTTTATTAGCTGGGAAGATATGAATCTTGAGAGCTTAATCAAGAAGCTTGCTTGACAAGATCTCAAATAACAATCTCTCACACAAAGGATAGTAAAGATGTATACATATGTTAAGAGTGTTTTTGAGATGAGCAAAGTTAATAATAAACTCTCTAAGGGTTCCTTTTATACTTGAGAGGATATGACCGTTGAAGGGCATTTAATGGGACAAGATAGAAAATATTTTAAATAGAATCATTCGAAGGATTTTAGCAATCATTCGGATGAATTGCATTCTAGAAAGATTTAGATTACTCTGAAGAAATTGATTGAATGAATATCAAATTCATTCGGCTAAAAATTAAGAATCGAGTAACCTTTGAGTTTATAAAAGGATCAGCAAAAGGCAAATAAGATTCATTCGGATGAAAACACTTTTTCAAATAACATCAAGCAGTCTAATGGAATCGTTCGGATGATTTTGATAATCTTTCAAATGAAAAAAAAATCTTTTGAACGAAAGCAAACTCTCTAAAAGAAATGATCGAATCAATTGAGAAATCATTCGAAGGAAAAAGGTTTTTGAACAAAACATACTATCTGCTAGAATAGGTCAAATGAAACGAGTTCATTCATATTAAAAGATCTTTGACAGTCCAATCTTATCAATTTTCTAATTGACCTTTAAGAAAGCTTAGCTTATAATAATTACAAATAGAGAAGAGATCTAGTCTAAGTCCAAAGTCCACGTTCTTCAAGATGTTTTCTGAAATCATTCTTAATGATACAGTTAGATTAATCATTTGATAACAAACTTGAAATCATCAAAATAAAGAATCTAGACCCATAGTCCAACATCTCCTTCCCATCTCACCATCCGGCTGCACTTTGTTGTTTGTGGTTTAAGTTGTGGGTAACTTTTTCTGGTATTTGTTGTGGGGGCGATGTACGATGGTGGCTTTGGTGATTGTCGGTTGTTTTATGCTGATTGGTTATGGTGTCGGCATTCAGTGGTGGCTTTGGTGGTTATGGGCTATTTTGTGGTTATTGGCTATAATGGTGTGCTGCGGTGGTGCTGTTGGTGATGGCGACATTATCGTGGTGGTTGGGTGGTTGTGTTGGTGGTGGTTGTTGAGTTGTGGTGGCTTGGTGGTTAGAGGTAGTGCTTTAATTAGGGGTGGTTGTGGGTGTTGTGGCTGCGGCGACGATGCTTGAGTTGGTAATGAAAAAAATTAAGAAGTGAGATAAGAAATTAAAATTATCGAATGGAGGGGAATTTGTGTATTTTCCCATGCTAGTTCAATAATTAATTATCCAAAATTGATAAATTGTACTCAATTACACCGAATTGATATATAAAAGGTGTCAATTGTAAAAGTTAATGCCCGATGGGGTTGATCCACAAAGCCGAAATACACGAGGGATGTCATTTGACATTTCTCATTAAATGCTACATTGCCGTTGAAACTTTGAATAGAAGTGCATTATCCACATGATCTTTCACACCATGGTAAAAGTAGACCCCCCCCCCCCCCCCAATTAAGTTTACATAATTAAGAGCAAATCATTTAAAGAACAAGGAAATGTATATGTGTAGGTCATTGTTGCTTGTTATGAATGTGTCTTCACACAGTCTCAATAACAAAACTTAAGAAATTGCATGGACCATTATCTCTTTTCTCTATTGTTATGTCATGTTTTTCTTCATTTTTTTTACCTCATGAAAATGTAAAGAGCATTTGACTGTCCTAAACATACATAAACTCATGGAGGGAGAAATATAGGCTAATGTGTACTTTAAGACACGAAGGTAATAAGGCTCAAAAGCTTAACTATGATACCAAAGCCTTTAGTTGTGCATATAGAGACCAGGCCTAGATGGTGGGTAAGCTATCTACATATCCCATCTGGGGAAGGGTTTGACGTAGTTCAAACTATTGAATATGCTGATTATCTTTTCTTCAAACTCAATCAAACTATATTTTTGTTGTCAACCTTGACGGTCATTCTTTCGCACCTTCAACTTTTGTTTTTATTTGTTTTGGACATCTCTTTTTCTTTCTTTCCTTTTCTTCTTTTTTTAAGATTTACAAGATAGTATGTGGCGACCAAAACAATGGTCTCCAATCATTGGTAATGGTTGGCTTTAAGAAGACCAATGCTCAAATTACATTCTTTTAAGGTTTTTTTTTTCTTAACTCTTCTTCTGCCCTAACTTCTTCCTAAATTGCCCTTTTTAAGGGTCTTGATCATGTTTACCACAAAATGACTCGAAAATAGCTGATCTTTTTTAGACAAGTGTTCCATGTTAGAATAGCCTGGGTGAGCCTAAACAACAAGAAAAAGCATTGGAGATGGATGTGACACCTCATTAACTTGGAAAGGTTAGGGATCGTCGTGTTTTAGTGAGCAAAAATATTGTTACGTGTGCTGAAGTGGCCTTCAAACACGCCTTCTTAGGACATTAATTTCGTTGATAGATTTGCCGGATTTAGATGATTGTAGTGCTTTTTGTTCTTCGGGTCTACTTCGAAGAATTGGGGTCCCACAATGGGTGAAATGCAGGTCGGGTTGGTGATAGAAGAGGCAAATTCAAAAGAACTAATTCAAAATCAATGCCATGGTGGCTGTTGATGGGTTCTCAGTTGACGTGGCAGATTTTAAATGACCTTTGATTGTGGTTGTCTGTAGAGATTTTGAAGGTGATTGTCAGTGTTTGGTGGACGATAGTGGTTGTGGTCTCGTTATAAGATTATGTGGTTTAGGATTTAAGGCATGTGGTTGAATGATATCGACGAGTTTTGGGGTCACTTTTGAGTTAAAAGGTTGGTGTAGATTGTTTCATTGTAAGTACCAGAGTTTCACGAAGTTAGTGTTTGTAGATGGCTCCAGTGGGAGTGGTGGTTATAGGTGGTGCTGGGAAAAGTGGTGGTTATGGGTGATGCCCTTGGGAGTTGTGGTGGTGACGACGCATGTCAGTTTCAAAACTGGAGGGTGCATGCGAGATCAAGTAAAATTAGGTCGATGGTGCCGAGGCCGGAGATGGAGTCAAGAGCACTATCTTTTTCCTTTTGTTGCATTACCTGCTACGAATTTTTTTTGCTATTACTCGAGTTGAAGAAAGTTAGTTACCAACCCTCGCATAACAACAGTTAATGCTTGATAAATACAGTTAGTGACATTTCGATTAACACTTTTAGCGACAATTCTTAGTAGCACCTTTTTATCATCACTAAAATAAAAGTCACTAAAGATGTTTAACGACTACTAGTTGTTACTATATAGGAGATTGTAAATTCGGATAACAGCCAAAATCTTTCCACCTGCCCCTAGTGATCGCCATGGCTACTCGCTCTTGATTCAAGCGGGAGTTTGCTTTATGTTGACATTTGCCTTCTGTAACTTCAATTATTAGCCAAAACCTCATAATTCCAAAGCTGTTGGTTTCCTATAGTGTGCAAGTTTTGGTATGAGGGAATGTGGGGTGATGTGGTGGTGGTGGTTGTGGAGGTTCATGATAATGGTTGGGGTTGTCGTTAGACTGTAGCGTTGGTGGGTTGTATTCTTATGCAAAACGAGTTGCTAGATGGTTTTTCTCAAAAATTGATATTTGAGATTTCAATTTTGTCATTTGAGCTCCATTTTTGTTTCTAAAATGGCTATACAACAACACTTCTGAAGCCTTCAACATCGGAATTGAAGCTTGTATAGTATAAAGTGGAGCTCAAATGTTACTTTCTTTTCGTATTTTTTTTAGACAAGACATAATTAAGGTTGAGTGAGCGGAGAAAGGAGCTGAAAACTTGCCAATGGACAAGTTGGCAAAGAGCTTGATGGGTCTGGTCTGTCAGGAGGATTTGGGATATGCCATTAACCATATATGGATATTGGAAAAACAAATGTAAAACAAAGAGAATGAGAGGTCAAAGTGATCATTTAAAAAATCATCATCTCCATGTGTATTCGATCTGATTAAAGGGCTTATTTGTCATTTGTCATAAATATCGACGATATTATTCTTTGACTCGAAAGGATTCGCCGATATAATTTCTTTATGAAAAGGGGTGGATTAACATTTTGGAGTGAAAATGACCCCCACTTCTACATTCTATTAATTTGTACATCCATTTTGTAATGCCTTCTACTAGAAAATATAGTGCATTTCAAACTTGCATTCTATTAATTTGTACATTCATTTCGTAATGCCTTTTACTAAAAATGATAGCGCATTTCAAACCGCTATAAAATGCACAGATCTTGTCTTGTCCTAAACGGACAATTTATTAGATTCACGTGGACCCAACATCTCCCACGTGAGATTTTCGAAGCTTCGTCAATCTCGTCGGCCTCGTCCCTGCGCTGTCACAAATTGATGTTCAGTCAGCCTTATTCCAAGTCTCCCGAAGCGAAGCGAAGCGAAGCAAAAATCACGCACCATGAAACCCATTTCATCGGACCTTGTAATCACGGCCCCAACATTCATCAAACTTACAACCCTGTCCCTCCTCATCCTCTCCCTCTTCTTCGCCGCCAAGCACTTCTCCCCCTCCTATCCCCACCCCCGCCGCTATCCCATCTCATCCGCCGAAGCTGGTGGTCCAGCGAACTGGTATTGTCGATGAAAACGGCGCGATGGCCACCGATTTCGTCGTCGGCGACTACGATCCGAGTAAGATCGAGAGCGTTGTCAATGCGAGCTATGAGGAGGGGAGGGAGAGCGGCAAAGCTAGGGTTAGGGTTTGGAAGTTTGGGGCGTGTGATGAGAGCAAGAGGGACTATGTACCGTGTTTGGTTAAACAAAGAATGCGCTTCATGGCGAAACATGATAGAGAATGGGTTATGGTGGTACTAGCCCGGAGGGAAATTAATTTTGGACCAATGATTTAGGGTTAGATATTGTACTGGCTAGGGATGTGGATCGACATAATTAGTACAGACGATCTACCATTCAATGCTGGAGCCGAATTTAAACCTACTTCTTAAATGGTTTGCCATATTATGGGTGCGAAACTTTTATTCTTATATCATCTATCATGCCATTGATTGGAATTTCGCTAATTGACTATTTGATCAGCAACGGTTGTTAAAATGAAATGGAGCTTAACCGTTGCAGCCTTTTTCTCATTGTTAAAACTACTAGAGACATTCTAAAGTTGTGAATAACTGAATTTAGTCCAACTTTACGGGTAATTAATCTGCTCTCTTTCTGTGTCTTGTTTGGGAAATAGTTTTCACATACTAGATATCACTTGATAGTTCTAAGCATGTGAAAGAAAGATTGCAGAACTTTCACTGTGGTAATTAGATTTGAAGGAAGATACTCTCAACTGACTCTTAGATATAAATACAGGTGTGGTTTGATAATGTACCTCATACACAGTTGGCTGAAGATAAAGGCGGGCAGAACTGGATATCAATAAGAGATAACAAGTTTATATTTCCAGGAGGTGGAACACAATTTATCCACGGATCAGATAAATACTTGGATCAGATCTCCACGGTTGGATCATTTCACAATTTCCAATCAGATTCTACTCTATATCTGCATAGTTTTAATTTTATGATTTGGCTTGAGCATGCAGATGGTTCCTGACATATCATTTGGCCATCACATCTGAGTTGTCTTAGATATTGGCTGTGGAGTAGCAAGTTTTGGTGCCTTTTTGCTACAGCGCAATGTGACCACTCTGTCCATAGCCCCAAAAGATGTTCATGAGAACCAGATTCAATTTGCTCTAGAGCGTGGCTTGCTGCTATGGTAGCAGTCTTTGCAATGCGACGTTTATTGTATCCAAGCCAAACATTTGACTTGATACATTGTTTGAGATGTAGAGTTAATTGGACCCGTGATGGTAAATGCTATATTTTTTTTTATGAAAGATATTTTACCCTTTTTTGTTTGACCCTTATTCTGTTTATGTCCGAAAGTAACCTGGGGCAATCTGCGGAACCTAGATGAATGTATCAAAAGTGCTTTAGCATTTGTACTTCTGTTTTAGTTTTTCACTGCTTTATGGTCGTAGTTCTTGGTGTTTATTGTGAGTTCCATTTCTTTGTCTTGTGAAGAAGATGGAATATGGCTTCTGGAGGTAAATAGGATGCTAAGGGCAGGAGGATACTTTGTTTGGGCCGCACAACCCGTTTATAAACACGAAGATAACCTCCAAGAACAATGGAATGGTACCTTTTTCTCTATCTCTTGCTTCTATTTTTCTCTATCAGCTTCTCTTCCCGTTCCTTTCAGTTTCCAACATGATCTATTTCTAATTATTGACCACCCTTATTCATAGAAATGGAAGATCTCACTAGTCGCATTTGTTGGGAACTTATAAAGAAAGAAGGATATATTGCTATATGGCGGAAGCCTCTAAACAATAGTTGCTACCTTGGTCGTGATCCCAGAGCACAACCTCCAATATGTGCTGATGATGATGATCCAGATGATGTTTGGTATTTCCTGCCCTATATCTTGGATTTGAGATCATGTAAAATTTCTTCATTGTTGCCTCAATATCTATCTAAGCCTTAGCCAATGTAAAGTATTCGGTCTATATTTTGAAAATACTCACCAATGCCTGACTCAATTGCTTTGGGAGTTGATATTTATGGGAGTATTAATATGCCAGGCCAGCCGGCCTTGTAGGTCTGAACCTCTGGTCACTTGGCCTTATAAAAATTGTAGCATGAGAAATAGAGATCTTGATAGATAGTGATATGCAAGCCCAGATTCTGATTAGTGAGTGCAGCCTCGATGAAGTCCAAAAGAGGTGCAACGAGAGTAGATCAAAGAATCCATATTCGAGCTAGTTCCATTTAGCGCAGCATTTGGATGGTCCATATGCTTGACGGAAACCCCCGAGCTCTCATAAAAGGATCTCTCTTGGGAATTTCTAGGGATGATTCTCTGCTGATTTTGATTTGTTACTGTTTTTATGATAAAAGATTTATGAAATCTGGCTGCTTATTTTCTGCTCTATTAGTTTGCACCTGTTGAAATCCTCCAAAATTTCAGTTGGCTGAACTGATGCAGACAAAGCCCTTTGATTCCAGCCTTTTAGTAACTTTATGTCTGCTCTAGTTCTCCTATATAAATCTTGTGCTAGCTTTGATTTAGGAAATGGAAGATAACAAGAAACTTTAGTGTGTACTCCTTGTGTGATGCATCATTTTGAGAGTGTTGCTCGAGAACCCTAGGTTATTCTCTTTTAGGTGCGGTTCCTAGAAACTTTTAGGTGCGATGCCTTAGAACCCTCAGTGTGATGCCGATGTTAGGTTGTTTATCTTAGTCTTTGTTCATATCATATTTTCACCTTAAACCTAAGCTTCACCTAAACAGCATATTTCCTTGCCCTTTCAGTTCTCAAAACCTTGACGCCTTCTTAAACCTCAAAGTCTAAATAATCTGGTCACTGCAGAGATGAAACCAGAAAGCTAGTCATTGATGGTTGTGATAGTGTGAATGTTGTATCAGCAACCACCGTCGACTGCTTCAAGCTTCCTATTGAATTGCGTCCTTACCCTTACGAGGCAGCTTTGATTTACAGCACCCATATTCCAGTAAACCAATGTTGTCTTGTTCCGCTATATGCTGAAGGTCCCATGAGCTTTACGCGTATCCTTCTTGGTTGACCATGGTTGTATGATCCTGATGTGAAGCATTATGGTACAGAAACCACCTATACTTCCTACCATAATCAGAATGAGATTGTCTGGAAGCCGATGAGTAAAGCTGAGATGAAAAGGTATGAAGAATCAAAAAAGGAAAAAAAAAAAAAAAAGATGGAATGGGTTGATAACCCTAAGGAAGATTGCGGAAGAAGCTTTCACACAGTCAGATTTCAATTCAGTCCAAAGTGATAGCCGACCCGATTGTGGAGGACAAAGATATTCTGGCCTATCACTCTGGCTTACCACAAATATCGCCACAAATTTTCCTGAAATCGTGAATTTTAGACCTCAATGAGAGATTTTGACAGACAAGCTGTCATGACATTCGAGTTGAATGCCCATCTGCGTTATACAACTCAGAAAGTTCATGCTACAAATCCAACGAAACCGAAACAGATGAGTATGTTATTGAAGTTTCAGTGCAGTACAATGAGTTTGTGCTGCAGGCTGCCAGCAACGCCAAATATTGATTTTGTAATTCCTAAGAATCCAAGGACTCAGATGGGTGGTTTCCTCTCGTCACATTTTCCACCTTAAGTAAAGACAACAAGGTTGCGTCAGATGCAAGATTTTCATTCCAAACCGTGGCTGGAAGATCAAAACTATTGGATTCTTGGGACATCTTAGAACACGAGGTCGAGTTTCCTCTAACCGGAGGAGGATGATAACGTCCAAGAGAGGTGCAATAAGGTCAGATCAAAGAATCCATATTCGTGCTGGTTCCGTTTAATGCAGCATTTGGGACGTCCAAAAAGTCTCAAGTTCTCATACAGCATTGCCATAGATTGAATGGATACATGTTGGGGATTTGATTCTCTTCTGATCTTCTACAGATGTGTTGCTTTTTTTATTTGGAAAAAATGGTGAAATCTGGCTGCTGGTTTTCTGCTCTCAGTTTCACACCTGTTGAAACCCTCATGATTTCAGCTGGCTAAACCGATGCAGATCAATTTCTTGAATCCAGCCTTTAGTATCTTTATGTCTGCTCTACTTCTGCTATATAAGTCATGTACCAGCTTTGTTTTAGGTAATTGAAGAAAACAAGAAACTTCGGTGCGTATTGATGTCTGATGCATCATCTTCTCTCAAGTGTGATGCTCAAAAACCCTACTTGCAATGCCTAGGTATTTTTCTAAGTGTGATGCCTAAGAACCCCCGGTGTAAGTTAGTTTGTTTGTCTGTCACTTTGTTCATATCATATCTTGCACCTCAAGCCTAAGCTTCGCCTAAACAGCATATTTCCTTGCCCTTTCAGTTCTCAAAACCTTGATTACCTATCAAACTCTAAAGTCTAAATAATCAGGCCCAAAATATCTTCCTTGCTGCTGTGTCCTGCGTCAAGCCTTCTCTAGGTTAAGTTGCAGAAGGAACTATCTTTTACTTGCTCTATCTTTTGATGTATTAAACCCACCTTGTTGCTTGGGAAAAGGTCACACAGAAAGAAAAAAAATAAAATTGGTGGTCATTGAATTTGTATGGTTAGGATTGCAAATCCTCCCACTTTGAAAAAGCTGGTCGGAACATCCTCAGTAATGTGGAAAGCTTGTGTTCCTATATCTTTCTTGACGAGTACCTCAAAAGGGAAGAAATCCTTAATTACTAACCTTTTCCAGGGAAAAGGTATTGTAAAGAGTGTTTACTTTTCCTTTTAAATAGTGAAGTGTTGTCGAAGAGTATCACGAAATCACAAATAATTTAGGAGATTGTAGAGGCTTATCGCTTTGGTATGACAACTTGTCGGGCCTTTCTCTTCTGTTGGAGGAAATCAATCATGACAAACACCTTCTGTTTTCTCCCTTAAGGTTAAGGGCATCGTACATGAAATTGGGTTGGAAATTTATTACTTTTGCGTACCCTTTGCCTCAAGAAATCACAAATAAATTTGGGCTACCTATCCCCTGCGTGCTCAGGAAGATCAAAGAGTTTCTTTGTTTTGTAAAATGTAATGGTGTGAATCCTTCTAAATCTGCTTGTGACTTTTTTTGACAAGGGACCACAACCTCAAATATTGACTGGATATGGATGTCGATAATCAAGGGCCCCCCAATGGTGCTTCTACCAACATGACAGTGTTATGAGTATTGCTCTAAGGGCATCTAGGAACATCTGTGAATCGGACTTACGTGCTTAAAGACTGCCCGAAGGTCTGTGGTTGGAGTTGCTAATTATTGATGAAAAACATCTCATTTCACTTCTTGACCTTCGCAAATTAGATTTAAAAAAAGAAAAAGAAAAGAAATGTCCCTGGCAGCTAATTGCAAAGCTGCACTTTGGTCCAAGCGAGGGTGATCTATCTTGCCACTCTTTGGATAACTTGGAGATCTAGAAATTTAGAATCCATAGAAAGTACTTAAAACTCCGTCTCAAATTATCCTGCATGATGTAATGATTCCAACCTATGATGTAGTCCAAGCTTTCCTGCCTTGCCCATAAAAGAACTCCTAAATTTCCCCATCATATAAACTGGAAGCAACCTTGCTCTGGGTGGCTTGATTTGAAGACGGTGCTTTGGGTGGTTCCTAAAAGATGTTTAACCTTTTATTTTTGTTACCTGCAGGGTAGCTAACCAATTACTTGTTTCTGCAATTCTTTTGGCCCGTGTGATGCATTCTAAAGGATCTTTAGGATTTCATCTGATTGGTAGTGAGAAAGATTCTTGCCAATAACAGTCGTCATTTAGGTCAACTATGAAGTAAAAAAGGCTTAATATACTCTTACTTGTTCACAGGTATGTTGGTCTGAAGGCATGCATTACACGCTTACCTGATAATGGCTATGGCTCTAATGTAACGACGTGGCCCGCGCGCCTACACTATCCACCAGACAGGCTCCTTAGCATAAAAATGGATGCTTACATGTCTAGGAAGGATATTTTTAAAGCAGAGTTGAAGTATTGGAACATTATTGTTGACAGCTATATTCGTGCTTTTCATTTGAAGGAATTGAATGTACGAAATGTGATGGACATGAGGGCTGGATATGGAGGGTATGTTGATCCCCTTTGCATCTGTGTTTGATGTCTTAGTTATTAGCCATGCTTTTAATCAATACTTTCTGTTTTCATAGAAGGTTGAAGCATGTATACTTTGCTTGGAATTTGTTCATGGCAGATTTGCAACAGCACTATACGACTTTGGGATTGATTGTTGGGTAATGAATGTTATTCCTGTTAGTGGCATCAATATCTTACCCGTACTTTATGACCGTGGACTCTTAGGAGTTATACACGACTGGTATGGACTACGTACCCCTTTCTCTTTGCTTAAATTTGTGTCTCCTGACTTCATCTGCTGGGCTATAAGACACTGAGCTTCATCAAGTTCAGTGGTTAAAATGGATTCGAGTTGTCATTGCATGATTTTGGTTTATAATCATGTTACTTGTGCATAAAATTTCACGATGAAGTATTGGCTGATTTTGATCCCTTGTGTTCACACTTCACATAACTTGCAAAATATGCAGCGTGATAATGTTGCGAGGTTTTCCACTCTGGCCTGTGCCTCAGGCAGTTCATACAACGATATATAAGCGCAATGTAAACTGATCTACTTGTCCATTGATCAAGTGCATGTTCAACCAAAATGAATGCTGCATTTCTTAATTTTTTTTTCCTTCTAAGACCTTGGTTCTAGAAGTTTTGATTTCGCTCGGGAACTTGGCTGATTTATGTTCATGAGAATCCAAAAATCTTTTGTGTATGAATACTATGTTTTACAAAAGGAAATGCATAAATTGGACCCATGATCACCAATGGTCTCACAAACATTCCTTTATTGAGAAAAGTGTCACCTAATTTGTGGTTCTTTGGTACGTCGTACGGTAATGGATATCTGGTACATAGACGTGTAGGTACAAAATGCATGAGGGGTAGGCATAGTCAGTTCGCTATTTAAGGTCGTGGTTCACTGAGGATTGCTTCGGCATGATATAGAATGACAACATTTTTGTTAGAGAGATGTGTATACATCGGTTTGCTTGACAGTAAGGTGAGGAAGAAGAGGACATGTACCATACGAGCCTAATTGTATTTCACTTCATCACTACAAATCGAGTAAAACACCATTGTACTAAGGCCTTGTTTGTTTCACGAAAATCGTTTTCCGGAAAAGGTTTTCTGCATTTTCCGGTATTTGGTGCGTGGAAATCATTTCCGGAAAATGTTTTCCGCATTTTCCGGTATTTGGTGTATGTATAAGATTTTTCAATGGAAAATGATTTTCAATCACACTTATTTTGAGGAACAAAATGCCAGAAAACCAATTGCCGATTAAAATTCCGTAAGTCATTATCCGGACCATTAAACACACGCACGCGCGCGCGCACATGCACACCCCCTCACCCACCCACCCACCCACCCACGCCTGCCCACACACACACAAATGCCCACCGCAACACATGCCTGCCACACCCACACCCACCCCCTACACATACACCAACACACACACACGTCCCTCACCCCAACACACCCGCACCCACACCCACCCACTACCTACACACACATACACACACCCCTCCTACTCACCCACATACACAACAATGCCCAAACAATGAAAAATACATCCTTTTTTTTTTGTATAAATATTTGTACCATTGCACGACACCCAAACAACAAAAATAAAATTCTTGAAAATGCTTTCAGGGAATGCTATTTTCTGGAAAGCATATTTTGGAAAGCGTTTTCCGTGAAACAAACAGGGCCTAAAATTCGGTATACGCCATTTGTGGTTCGCTCGATTTGGAGTACCACTATACCTTAGTACCATCTTTCAGGTTGCACGTTCCAATAGGCAGGATGCTACTGGGTAGGAATATTAGGCCACTGTGATTGTGAACAGAGATGCTAGAACTTGTCTTATTAATGACATGCATAAATTAAGGGTTGGTTTGACAAATTTTTTTTTTTATTTTCAGTTTTTAAAGAGCAACTTAATTTTTTTTATTACAAAGACAAGTGGGTGTTTGATAACCTTTTTTTTAGTTTTGATGTTTGGTAATCCTTTTTATTTTGAATTTTTTTTTGGGCGGTTTGCGGTGGCGGTGGTAGAACGTAGCGGTGGTCGACGGTGGTGGTGGTCGGCTGTGGCTGGTGGCTGCCAGCGATGGTTGCCGGCTGCCGGTGGTGGCTGTCGGTGGCCGGAGGTGGCTGCCGGCGACGGTGGTCGCTAGCGGCAGGAGGTGGCTGTCGGCGGCCGGCAGTGGTCGCCTGAGGTGGCTGCCGGCGGTGGGAGGGTGGTGGTGGTGGTCTCAAACAAAAAAAAACCAAAAGTGAAAAAAAAAAAACTAGTTTTTGGAGTTTTTTTTTTACTCTTCAGTTTAAAAACTAATTTTTTAAATTAGAGAAAGAAAAAAAATGGTTACCAAACGCACTTTTTTTTTTTCCAATTTTCAAAACTGAAAAAAGAAGAAGAAAAAAAAACCGCGTCAAAGGTGACCTAAGAACGAACAACTATGCAAGGGGAGTATCAAAGATGCTGGAACTGCATCTTTCATATGACATCATCTCCAGTTAATACTGTCTTTTGATTGAGGAATCCGGTGTTCAGAACATGGGAAGTTTGATGCTTGCAATCGTGTCCCAGGTGTGAACCATTTGACACTTTTTATCCTAGGACTTACGACTTGTTGAATGCAGCAAGTCTCTTCTCTGTAGAGCAAAGAAGGTATGACTCCTAATTTTTCCGTCATTTATATCTATTTAGCTCATGTATGCCTCGTTTGGTGCTAGGGAAAGCATGAACTTACGCGCCCTGTGTGTTTGTTGAACCAGATGCAATATCTCAGCGATCATCCTTGAGATGGACAGAATTCTGAGACCAGGTGGGCGCGTTTACATTAGTGACACTGTACCTGTTATCGAAGAAATTCAAGAAATTGCAAAGGCTATTGGATGGGTGACGTTTAAATTTGACTCTGGTGAGGGTCCCCATGCAAGCTTGAAGCTGTTGAACTGTGAGAAACGCCTGTAACATGCTTAAATCCTCTTATTTTTTTCCCACCCATTCTTTTATATATAGGAAAGGGAATAGATATTAGATCTTTTCATTGCCCTGTGCTATCAAAAGCCTGGTATCCCGTCTTCATTTCCCGGAACCAAAGTGTGCTTTTGCTGCAGTTTACTGGTTCTAGGGATGGCAATGGGGCGGATCGGATGCGAATCTGCTAAAATTCGAACCCGCCCCGCTACCCCTGAAATCCCACCCCGTCCCGCGCCGGGTTTTGTAACCTTAATACCACATCCGACCCTAACATACTTTAGAAAACCCATTCCCGCCCCCGCCTAAACCCAGCAGGTCAGTCAGTCGCGATTCTTTCAATCTTGCTTCCAATGGCAGGAGATTCAGTCACGGCTGGTGGCAGGTGGGGAAGCTTGGCAGTAGATCATGGTAGGCCAATATACTCAGATGGCAGCGATCACGGTGGCGATGGCTTGCTGATGATCGAAAACCATCATCACAGCGGCGACGGCTTGCTGATGAACGACACCGACAGCTTGCTGATGAACGACACCATCGCTGTTGGGTCAGTCGCCGACGGGGGTAGAGAAGGAGGCCCCACGATGGGGAGAGAAGAAGGAGTTGCCGACGGCAAATGAAAATTAGGGTGAAGAACTGAAGCGGCACCAAGTTGTCGGCAGAGAGTGAGAGATTATTAGAAATTAGGGTTGGGGAATGGGGATAATAAGGATATGTTATATACATGTAGGGTTGGGGAATGGGGATGATAAGGATATGTTATATACATGTAGGATGGACGGCTAGGATTAAAGGGTGAATAGGGTTAGTGTACCGGGGGGGAGCGGGGCGGTTTGGACTAAATACCATACCCGCCCCTAACCCGTTGCGGATTTTTTTTAAAAAAAAAATCATACCCGTCCCGTGACCCGGTCAAAGTAAAAAAAATCCGCTCCTATAGGAACGGGGCGGGTAACCACCAATTGCGGGTCTTTTTGCCATCCCTAACTGGTTCTACTCTGTGTACATAGTCAATAAGTCGTGTTAGCACCCCAGCAGAAGATTTGGAGAATTGCGCCTGTTTAGCAAAGCAATGTGGAACTTCGCCTCTCATTCGTTCTGGTAGTCTGACAGGTTATTGAGGGTTTAACTAGAGGATTAAAGGGGGGTGAAATATAAATGGGGTAGTTTCCGCAAAGGATTTGATCCACTTTGCTGAGATATGTAAAAATTTGCAGAAATGAAACGAGATTCGATGATTTACTCTTCTATGTGCGTGCTATGGTACAGCATAATTTTCCGCCTCAAAATTGTCCTTGCGCAACTCTATTCCACTGCAAATGAGCCTAGATCATGCAGATTCGACATAAACCAGCAACAAAACTGACCACAATGTCTAATCTCATTAGAATCAGAACCTCAACCTACTTTGCAACTATCATTTGTGTCAAAGTTGTGAGCCTAAAAACTCTGGTAAATTTTAACATGGAAAAGCAAATAAAAAATCATTCTGAAACATATCATCTTGCATTCAGTAAAGCTAAAAACCCATAACGGGGATTTTGGGGTTGGACTATAAAAGGGAGATTTCTGCTCAATCTGCTATGGCTTTGTGGAAGAATCTTTGTGAGCAGCAGTATTAACCTGTTTGGAAAGATAAGCTTCATAGATCTCTACTACAAGTCGAGGATCCTTCTCCACAAGTTCTTTGTACTCCTCCCTCTTACTTAGCTTGTCCATGTTGTCTATGATCAACGACTGAGCTGCATCAAATAAGCTCTTTGCATTGTGCTGGTTTGCAAAGGCAAAGCTCAGGAGTGAATTCTCCCAGTTCAATTTGGAAATCATGTATTTCTCACAGTAGGTCTTAAGATGCTTCACTTGGTATTTGTCAGCCAATACTAAAAGGTCACAGGCCATGTGCTCGTCAAGACATGCTTCAGAGGTATATAAATAGTTGACGAAGGAACGAAGGGCGTCATAGGATACATCACTTATCTTGATTGTGCCACTCAGGCTTTCCTCCATCTCATTTTCAAGCATGGCTCTAAACACCGGAGAGCGGCTGGCCTGTTGAACAAAAACTGCATCTTAAAAATGTAGAGAAATATAAAATGAAAAAGGACTAATTTTTCTGTTTTTTTAAATGAAAAGAAATTTCCAGGAATAAATCGTCGGAACCAGTTGATCTTCATATAAGACTACTAGAAGGCAACACGTTATACATGATTGAATTTTCCGATAAGTCACACCAAAACCTTTTAAGTTTCCTCAATATACGGCTTTCTTGAGAGATTTTGGTGAATGCGCAAATCCTCCCATATGTCGTTGAACAAACTAAACATTCATAAATTTCTGAATAGCCGACATCCAATGTTTTACAATATCAAACATCATCTAGGAAATGGTGATAGTCACCAACTCTCACTTTTAATTTCAAGTTCTACATATCTTTTCTGCTAACCAATAGACATAGTAAGGTGGTAAGACAAAGCCCTTCACAGCATGTGGAATTCGAACCACGAGCTCTGTTCCACTGGGGGCACTCAAACCCCTTGAAATACTATTACTAACTGGCTGGAGTTCAAAAAAAATCTAAGATTGAGAGCTCCCTGCTCTTTATTACAAACTCCATTTTTAACCTGTTGGATATAAGGGGAGGAAACATAAAAGACAATAGCTTCTTGGTATTTCTGGCTACAATATTGTGTAAACAGAAGTCCAATCAAATGGATATTAAGCTGGTTCAGGCTTAAGAGTTGACCAAAGCAATATTGAGCTGGGAGGGGAAGTCATCACCCAAGGAAGAGCAAAGCTTCTTATAAAACTGATGTCAACTGCAAACTAAAATTCAAATGCAGCTTGAATATCAAGAAAATTACTATTGTATAAAATACCCCTAATACATGTACATATTCGACGTGCAATCATGTTTATCTTCGAGACATAGAATACATAATGTCCTCTTAAGATAGGTAAATTTTCCAGTAAAGAGATGCACTCTCAGGAATATATGCCAACATTAACTTTACCTATCATGGTACATACGTGAATAAATTCACATGTGAAGGCAAAAGGCTCACTACTTCAGATGCTTATTCAACTCTTGGAAACCATAACAAGACCGGAATCATATGCATTTTGTCAGGGAAAAGAGGTCCCAATTACAACGACCTCTATCAACTTGGTGCTTTTCAACACACAAACAGCTATGTGGCAATCCACGGCACAATGTCCAGTCTAAACTGTTAACATTAAGAGAGCGGCCCTCGGCTAGGAACCTGTTTGCGCTGCTAGGCAAACTCACTTTCGATCGCGCGCCTGCGACGCAACCGATGAACAGTGCAGGATTTTTTTGCCTCTGGGCCTGAGGACTTCACTAAAAGAAAAACTAACTAAAGATAATATGCTGAATAGATCGACAGACGATGCGCCCACTGGAATTACAAAGACAATTTTTACAACACAACGAACATAGTTTCTACAACGTACTCAGTTCTCTATCGACACTATACAGATCATCTAGCAGACTACTTAAAGAAGTTTAAACATGCTATCTTCCTAGTTTAGTTTTGTTGAGAGATTGACGACCCCCTTTTCTATTGCCTTGCATCTGCTTTTATACTTGCATCATTTGTAACCGTCTTTTTCTGGTAACTGTCATTCCCAACGATCGATCACTCCCTCCGAAATCTTCTCAATCAGGCTGATTGTGGTCTACTTCAGAAACTTCTCACTAATATTTTTCTTTGATACGTTTATGTTATCTCCACGTTTGTTTTAACGCCATCGATCATGTCATCCTTTGGCGGTTTCCTCCTCCTTGTGTGGATCATTCAAATATTTTGTTTCCCGCGTTTGTTTTCAATTATTTATCTCCTCCTTGCAACTTGGTTGGTAACCATAACAGTTGTGCTTTCTCCACTCTCTTCATTAATGCACTCCTTTGTGTTTATCATCATGTCACGTTTCTACACTCTAGTTGTGAAAATATTGGTGCCAACATTGCCCCCTTAAGTCGCGCGACATATACAGTCGTGTGAGTTAATCCTGTTCGCCTAAACTTCTAACGCCCTTAATTCCCGGCCGTTTTATCGAGGCTGTTTTAAATTGACCTTAGTTCGTTCCTTATCAGAGTATCTTCTTAATTGCAGTAAACCCTAGGATTTCTGATTGCTCCTTTCTCACACTTTTTTCCAAAGATCATGGTGAAGAAAAGAATTATTCCTCGAGGCGATGAGGGAGGAGTCAAGTGTTCCCCTAATCCTCGATGGGGTGTTGGGGCTCTCATGGACCATATTGATCCTACGACTCCCGCGTTTTGATTCCCTACAAGAAACGCCCAAAACCTATCAGCCCACACATCTTAGGCCCGTCTTTTAGGGTTTTTCCTCAACCCTTAGAGGGATACCCAATTGACGATTCAGAGAAACTACTAATCAGTTCGCCTTTTCTGAATTGGAAAGGCTGGAGCGAAACAGGTCTGCCGACTAGATCTTGGCCAACTCTGATTCATGCCGATTGGGCCTCGTGGGTTGACCGTTTGTCTGCTGCTTTTGCCGATCAGTGGAGGCGGCAAGGTTTTTGAATTGATTCATGTCTATAACCCCTCCCAAAGTGAACCGATGGCTTTTGTCTAGCTCTTTTTGTTTCTGATCAACTACCACCAATGCCCTTATGCTAAAGCCCAAAATGATGGCCCCCACCATTTTCGATGTATGTGCTTTAAATGGCCTTCTGCCGATTGGCAATCATGCTAATGCTTTGACCAATCACAGCCCTACCAAATTATCTCTTGATGTTTCCTTTTCTAAGTATTCTGAGATTTTTGAAAGATACTTTCTTAGGTCAAAGAAGCTAACACTTCGCCAGATCTGAAAGAGTTAACCATTTTCCTATGGATGTCAGTGTCCCTAGCCTTTCATTCACCAAAGAATATATGAACTTAGCCATTAAATTAGTTCATGGCAGGGACTATGCACTCGCACCTTTATTGTTGGGCAGCTTGTATAGATCGATGTACACTATGGTAAAGAAGAAGATTCATTGGAGCATCAGTGGTCCTTTCTGGCTGGTGCAATTGTGGTTGCAAGCTTACTTTCCATAGTTTGGACCCCTTATTCTTGATCAGCCTGATTCTTTTTACCTGACCTACGGGCATCACCTTTCTTTGGGTGAAACCAGGCTTCACTCCTTCATATCTTGCTTCCAATTCTTCTTTGATTTCAATCATCTCAAACGTGCACACCCTTTCCTTGCCAGGTCACTCGAGCCTGACTGGTTTAAAACTCTTCCCACTTATATAAATGATGATATGCCTTTAGAGTTTCAAGAGTTTGTTCGGGGAGGATATGGGCTAGCTTTCTCTGTGGGCGATTTCTTCACACTGGCGGTCAGATTACTACCATTGCCTCAAGATCTTGCGGGTATGAACGGTATACCCCTTCTCAGTTTGGGCAACAGTTTGGACTGGTACAAGGGATTCTAGCCCCTTTCTTCATAGCCAATGGTTTCTTAGAGGCTAAAGAAAGGATTAAACGGATCACAGCCAACCATATCAAGAAGATAGATAAGGTTGTTGACGAATCGATGAACAATTTCGTCATGTCCAATTTTAAGATCCGTACTACTATATCGGTTACCCCTTTTCGATTCTTGGTATCAAGAGAACGTCTCCAAATTGTATGATGGCATCAACTACGTTAATTATATGATCCGTTTGTCCCTGGACAGCCCGCATTGTCCATGTATTATATTTTTCTTTTGATACCATTTTCCATCAATCTCAGCTTATTTACCATATCTTGGTTTATTGATGTAGGAGGTAGCAGTCAACCTGCCGTTTCCCGGAAAAGAAATCAATCCCCTTCTGTAGGGCGCTCTCAATCGGTGCAAAGCAGGAAGGGAAAAGAACCTGCCGTTGAGCCTTTCTCAGAAAAACATCATGTTGATGATGAATCCAATGATTCTTCTGAAGATTTGCCCACTGAAGAGGGGAAAGAGGCTGAAGATATAGAGGAAGATGATGGAGAAGACGATGTTCCTCTTATTCATCAGAGAGCAGCCATTCGAGAAAAGAGAAGGCAATGTGAACGCGTACCTGGCGACTTTCCTTTCAACCCTCGATTGAACGAACCGATATCGGCTGTTCCTCTAAATGTTGCTCCCCCGACTCAGACTGTTTCAACTATTGTCAGCTTCCAATCTTCTTTGAAACCAGGTCTGAACTCTTTCTTATTGTGTCATCTTCTGTCCACAAACTTAAGAAAGTATTTGACTTCTGTCCTATTTCATGCAGTCAATAAAGGTACTATATCACCCAAAAAGCCGACCACTGAGATGGGAACTTCTACGAATGTAGTTCTTGAAAAGGAACGAGAATCCTCTCCAATGCCAACCGATTAGCAAGAGGCTCCTTTGGCTACTCCAGTTGATTCTGTCACGCCTAAACCTAAAGCTACCAGGAGGAAAAGTATTGCGCACAAGACTCACTTTAGTGCACGAACCGTGTCTTTGAAGGTAAATCCTTTTTTTGTTGGTTCTTGTATTTATTGCTTTTTGCTTACCTCCTAATTAGGATTTGGGTGGTGTTACCATCGATTTGACTCAGGAGAGCGCCAGCAAAGATGACGATCCTGACAATACTTCCTTTGATGCTTCTGTTGGCAAGGCAACTGATACGGAAGTTACTAGTGGCGAAGTCTCTCCAATTATTGCTACCCATCGATTAGCCTCTCCACCTCAACAGGTTTGTAAGCTTCTAAGCATTTTTAACTTATTATCATTATATACATAATTCATGCCTACGCAGCAGTTTGATGAACCTTGGGATGTCTAGGATGAAGAAAATTCCGATGACACTTCTAGCAGTCATCATTCCAACCAATCAGGCAATACTTCTTTACCTGTTTCTTCAATGGCTGAAACCTGCCCTCCAGCTGAAAGTCATTCTCCTGATGTTGCAGATTTGGTCCAAAGCCCTAAACTTACCCCTGTATCATCTAGTCGTGTTATTACTGTTCCTTCAATACCCGTGTCATCGGCTCTCCCAATCGCTTCTAGTTCCCCGTCGATTACTCAGACGGTGGCAGAAGCTACAGGCATTCTAGCTGCTCGACAATCAACTCCTTCTATGCATGTTGCCGATGATATCAACCATAAGTTCTTACAACTTCAGTCAGCTATCAGTGCCTTTTCTTGCCCTTCGAGTAGCACATCAGTTTCTCCTTCCAGTGTTGACGCGGCTACAGTTCTTAGTGTTTTAAAAGTCTGCTCAGCCATTGCCTTCCTAATGTTTTGGCTAATGATGATGCCTTATCAAAGATGAACGATCTAATAGATACTCTTGCCGATAATGCATCAGCCCTGAACGATGTCCAATTAGGTCTAATCTCCACTCTAAAATTTCAAATCTCTCTTATATCTGCCTCTTGGAAGCAAGGCATGGGCATTAAATCTAATGTCCAAGTAGTGAACCGAGATGTTGATGCTTTAAACATTCAAATCCAAGAGAAGCATCAACTTAGCCTGCAGATTTCTAAAGAAATTGAGGAGATTAAGCCTGAGAAGGAAGAGCTGGAGATGAAGATGAGTGCCCTAAATCAAAAATAGCAAAGTCTACTAGAGCAACAAAGTGGTGTTTATCAAGAGGCTGTCGACTTGGCCAAAGCTATGGAAGAGCCCTTGAAGAAACGAGCTAGAACTCAATCCCAACTCGTCTTTGCAGATCAGATTATGTCTAGGGCAGAAAGTCAATGGAAAGAAATTCAAACTGCTTTCGATGTTTGATGTAGACATTTATTTTCTTTGGTTGACTTTTGCTTTTAGACTACTACTTGTAATCAGACTGCTTTCATTAGATTTCATTTGCAGTTTTATTTCATCTCGCTTTTCTTAGCCTTTATCAGGCTAATGCAAACTATCTCTATTGATTGGTTCGACTCCTTCCCATGTGGAAGGGACGTACTTCTTTAGGTATCGGCCGTTAATCGGCTTAGCATGCAACTGTCCTTCTAACGATTTCAACCAATATGCTCCGCCTCTTAAAACTTTATGGACTAAGAAAGGTCCTTCCCAATTTGGTGACCATTTTCCAAATTTTGGATCTTTTAAACTTATAAGCAAGATAGTTTTCCACACCAAGTCTCTTTCTTGAAACGTTTTTGGTAAGACTCTTCGGTTGTAAGATCTACTTACTTTTAGCTTTTGGGCATGCAATCTATCTAATGCATCCAGTCAATGGTGGTCTAGATCTTCTAATTCAATTGCCATAGCTTCATTGTACTCTGTCACCGTCATGCCATTTTGCATAGCTACACGGAAAGATTTACTGTTATTTCCATAAGCAATACAAGGTCATGTCCGTATGTCAAGGCATATGGAGTTACTCCTGTGTAGACCTAAGAGAGGTTCGAAATGCCCAAAGAACTTCTGATAACAATCGATGCCAATCACTTAGCATATTTTCAATAGCCCTCTCCATGATGTGCTTAATAGACTTATTTGTCGCTTCATCTTGGTCGTTTGCTTGTGCGTAATAAGGGGTAGAGTTTACTATTTCAAACTTGTACTCTCTGACAAACTCACGTATTTGCCCCCCAATAAAAACAATATCTCTATCGGGAGTGATTGTTTGAGGTAATCCAAATCGATGGATTATGTTTTCCTTAATGAAGGTGATTACACTTTCTTGTGTAACTGTTTTCATTAGCTTGGCTTCTGTCCACTTTGTAAAGTAATCAGTGGCCACAATTATAAACCCATGCTTTTTGGATGACGCAGGATGTATTTGACCTATCAAATCCATAGCCCATCCCCTAAAAGGCCAGGGTTTCACTATCGATTGCAATTCCATGCATGGTGCGCGTTGAATGGCTCCATGTTTCTGGCAAGCTTGACATCCCTTTGCATATCAAACACAATCTTCTATTATGGTCGGCCAGTAATGGTCATGTCGCCTAATCAACCATCTCATTTTTATGCCTGCTTGATGAGCACCACAAACGCCTTCATGTACTTCAGCCATTACCTACATAGCCTCTTGTTGCCCTAGGCACCTAAGCGCCAATCCTTCTGGTGTTCATTTAAACAGATCGCCATCTAACAGGAAGTATTTAGTTGCTTACATCTTTGTTTTCGCGCCTACTTTCAATTGAGGGTTTTGTAAATATTGAACAATAGGTGCTCTCCAGTCGTCTTGAGTTGTATCGACTGGGTTAACCATTTTTGATTGCCCATATTTGTCACCCATTAGTGGTAATCGTTTGGATACTTTTACCCAATGTTCATTGATACCATCAGGGACTTTTAATCATGAGGCCAGTTGAGCCATTACATTGGCACTCCCATTATCTATCCTGGGAAAGTGAGTTACGGTTACGTCATCAAATTTTGCTAACAAATATGACGCGATACTAAAATACATCTCCAAGCCTAGAGCATTGCATTTGAACTCTCTATTCAACTGTTTCATAACCAGTTAAGAATCCCCAATTATTTGCACTGTTGTCACACGCATGTCCAACAGTATCTCTAAACCAATGATTAAGGCTTCATATTCTGCTTGATTGTTTGAACAATCTTTTTCAATTTGAAAGGCAAATTTATGTGTATTTCCAGTGGGAGACACTATCCCTGCACCAGCTCCCTGACTAGTTTTTGATCCATCGAACATCATTCTCCAAGGAGCGATACCGACATAGATTATTCCATTTTAAAGATTATCACTCAAATGATTTGCTAAGAAATCAGCCAGGGCTTGGCCTTTTACAGCTTTCTGAGGGATATATGTTAAACTGTACAACGCAAGAACCCATTTTCCCATTTTTTTTTCCCTTAATACTGGCCTTGATAGCATATATTTTTATCAAATCTGTTTGTGCAATCACCAATATGTCAAAAGACAACATGTAATGCCGAAGCTTAACTGCGGTAGAATATAAGGTTAAACACAACTTTTCTACAACAGAGTATTTTTGTTCAGTTACATTTAATCCTCGGCTGAAATAGTAGATGGCTTGTTCGAAACACTAACTATTTTCTTGAGCTAGCAAACTTCCAAGTGATGATTCTGCTGCCGACACATACAACTTTAACGGCCTCCCGATCCTCGGTGGCATCAATACAGGGGGTTTGGCTAGATATTCTTTTATCGACTGAAAAGCACGTTGATGCTCTGCTTTCCATCGATACTCAATATCTCCTTTCATCCCTAACAAGGCTAAAAATGCCTTTGTTTTTCCTGCTAAATTAGCAATAAACCGACGTAAGAAATTAACTTGTCCTAAAAAACGCTGAAGTTCCTTCTTATTCGAAGGAGGTTTGGCGTTTATAATGGCTTTTGCCTTGTTCTTATCAATTTCGATCCCTTTTTCATGGACCAAAAATCCTAAGAAATTCCCTGCAGAGACTCCAAAAGCACATTTCAAAGGGTTCATTTTTAAATTATGTTTCCTCATTCTTATGAAAGCATTTTCTAAATGTTCTACATGCTCTAGATGGTCATCCCGATTTGACAACTACATCATTAATATATACTTTTAAGAATTTGCCAATCATATCATGAAAGATTAAATTCATCGCCCTTTGATATATTGCCCCAGCATTTTTTAAGCCGAAAGGCATGACAAACCATTCGAAAGTGCCGATTGCACCTGGACATCTAAATGTTATTTTATGGACATCTTCATTTTTTATAAAAATCTGATTATATCCCGCATTTCCATCCATAAACGACATGATAGTATGTTTAGAGGCTGAATCAACTGGCATGTCTACGATGGGCATATCATATTAGTCTTTAGGAGTAGTAGAATTTAAATTCCTAAAATCAATGCATACTCTCAACTTACCATTTTTCTTCAATACAGGAACAATATTTGACATCCATTCAACATACCTGGCTGGCCGAATGAATTTTACTTTAAGGAGTCGCGCGATTTCCTCCTTAACCAGTAGTGTTACATCATTCAACATTTTCCTGGGAGCCAGCATGAATGGTTTGAATCCCAGCTTGATTGGCAATCTGTGCTCCACCATCTTCCTGTCTAAACCAGGCATCTCTTCGTAACTCCACGTAAAGCAGTCTTTATAACTCTTGACCAAATCGATGATTTTCTCTCTAACTTCAACCGATAATTGAGCACTAACATAAATCGACCTCGGATCGGCCTCCGTTCCCAAATTCACCTCTATTAGTGGGTCTTGAGTTTCTAACTTCAAATCATCCAGTTTGGCTAGCGCCAATCTAAGATCTTGCAACAAAACTCCATCCAATTGATCCTTTTCGTTATCCTCAACGCATTCTGCCCAGTCAATAGGTGACAACCTCGCCAATCGTTTTTCCATGGCGTAGATCATCAATTTCTTAAAGGTCTTTCTTATTGCCTCTTGTCCTACTTTAATTTCATCCACATCTTGAACCGTTATCGGCTCAATTTCAAAATTTTTACCATTCTCCTTACCTTTCAGACTTTCAGTTTCGGAAGCATCTTCTAGCTTCCGTTGCGTTCCACATCCCTTTTGTGGGTGACTAATCATTAATAACTGCTTTCACACATATTTGGCAAGGACCTTCTGCTGCTAGGTCCCACCATAAAATCGATCCCTTGACCACTCACAAAAATTCCATCTTTATCCAACAATATCGGTTCTATGTCATGCCAATAGAATTTTGCTTCGATGCAATTTGAATCTGCCAAAAATGGTTTGTCATCGGCCCAGACCAACTTAGTCACTTTTTTACCATCCTTCTCTTCACTCCAAAATATTAGAACTTGATGAAGTGAAGATGGTATGCAGCTATTAACGTGTATCCAATCCCTCCCAAGCAAAGCATTGAAGCTCAAGGAAGAATCAATCACAAAAAACGGAGACATTTTGGTCTTCTTCCCGACCGTAAACTCTATCGGGACTAACGCTCTTGCAAAATTGCATGCTATAATTTTGGAGGGAATCAGATCTTTTTCATCCTTGTACAGCTTTTTTCCGCAGCTCCGTTATCAACCAAAACTCTGGCCACTGGGTGGCCATCCATCAGTGTGGAAATAAACAAAGGCTTCAAATGCCTTCTTCTCTGAGGGTCTGGTTTGGTTAATATAACCCTATTTCCACGATCGATCATGATTCCTTTGCTTGAATGGTTTTGACTCACTTTTTCTATCATATCATCCGTTTCTTTTATTGCAAAGCTATTTGGTACCTGTGGATCACTTGTTCTTCCTTTGCCTCAAACGTGAGAGGAAGAACAAACACCATGTTGCAGTCGATATTAGCCTCATGCTCTCCAAAGAGCAACTTCCTTTTTGTTTCCAATTTTTTACCTTCGAGAACTACTCTGCCCCCTTTCTTATCATCTTTCTCATCGGGAACAACTATCTTCGCTCCTTTGCTATCTGACAGCTTTTCAAGTGGTTGAAATCTCCCTTTTGCAACCATCTCTTGAAGAATCTTTTCTTCTGTCTGTTTCCTCTGTTGAACTCCAACCGTATTTTGACTTTCTTCCTCTCTGGTCCAGATCCACTTTTTCCTTTTAAGTTGGGCTTGCTTGATCTCTAACTCTCTTTGCATTATAGCTACGAACTTTTTTTGAACTCTTCTTTTATGTGTTCTGCTCAGATCTTGATATGTTTCTGGAAACGAAACTTTCTCCTGACCAACCTTATGCCAATAATCGTCAGAAGGAACCTTTGACTTTAACATCCTTGATTCCCCTCGATATTTTCGCATCATCTAAAATTAATCTCGCTGCCCAGCCATTATAGGATATTTTTCCTTTATAATTCTTCGACACATACGTCGGATCAAACGGCCCAAATGTTGGCCTCACCATTTTCGAACAAAAATGTCCTGGCCCTATGTTATTTTGATAAATGTTTGGCTATTTGAAACTCATCCCCAATTGAAAATTTTCTGGTTTCCTCGGCCTACCTTCTTGTATCATTTCTTTGCGAGTTCCGTTTTCTATCACTCACCCTTTTTGCCACATCTTTTTTGACCATTCCTTGGAGGTACCACAGCTTTGGCATATCGGCTCTCTTATCGGTCCAATCTTAAACACAGATGTGCCTAATTTTAGGATCAAACTCCCTTTGTTGGAGCTACTTTCTTCATCGGCCCACAAAACGCCTTATCTTTTCTTGTTACCATAACCAAAATTCCCATCCATATCATAGTCAGAACTTACCTTTTCTTTGGTTCTTCTCCGATTCTGAACTCTCTCCGAAGGTTTCCTTGTCTTGAAGTTATCGCATTCCGAACTTCCACTTTCGCTCGAGCAGTCGATCGGATTGTAGTCCACCGACACCATGTTGATATCAAGCACCATTTCTGGAAAAGGGTCGTTGTCTACTTCCATCACTTCTTTGTCCTTGTCAATGAACTTGAGGAGTCCAGCCTCGATTTGGTCCTGCACTGCATTGCGAAAAATAACACAATTATTAATGTTATGACTAATGGTGTTATGCCACTTGCAAAACTTAGTTTTCTTATCTTTTGGGGCCTTAAGAGGACCCTGAAGTTGGATAAACTTTATCTTCAAGAGGTGGTCGAAAATCTGGTCTGCTTGGTTTATATCGAACGAGTATTTCCTCATCGGAGGTGAAGGATTCAGTTTATTTGGCCGTCTTGATGGTAGATTAATAGGGTTTTTTACTTTAACCAGAGTCTCACAGGTAACTGATTTTTTCCCAACCATCTCTGCAACATCCACTTCTAGATCGATAACATCTTGATAATAAGTTCCTATCGAGGAATTCTTCTTAATCTGCTCTTCTCTCAACAGGGTTTCATATCGAGTTACCCTGGAAGATAACTCGAACACATTCCTGAATTCCATTCCCTCGAACTTCTTCCTAATTTCTAAATTCAACCCATTAAGAGTTGCCAATTCAGATTCTAGCATTTGGAAATAACATCTTTTTTGAAGCTTTAAATCTTTCTAAGAACTGCTCTACACTTTCTCCAGAATATTGTTTCAATCTAGCCAAATCGGCTAGAGAAATCTCAGGCTCCATTTTAAAAAACTGAGCATGGAATAAAGCTTCCATGTCTCTAAAAGAAAATACTGAATTAGGCGGCAAATTTGCAAACCACGAAAATGCTACCCCAGCTAATGAGTATTGAAACCACTTTCATTTAACCCAGTCAAATTGACCTAAATCCCCACACTGAAAGGTAAACCTAGCAATACGTTCGATGGTCGATTGATTTCCTTCACCATGAAACAGGTTGAATTCTGGGACCTTTACCCCTTTAGGTATTTCCTTCTGATCGATATCATCAGGGTGTGGTTTTCGGTATAAAGGCCTACTGACAGGTCTATATCCTTGGCCCATTCCAACTTGGTAGAATTCATGAGGTAATTGGCCCATTCCAACTTAGCGGAATTCATGAGGTAGTTATGGTGCAAATCTGCAACCGAACCTTTCCCTGTCATTCATTTGACCGTTATCGGCCGCCTTTTCGAATACGGGATTCTCAAATCTATTACTCCTTTCTTGGTTCCTCCTACGAGGAGGGGCATATGTACCCTCGACTCCCTGGCCTACATGATACTGACATTTCCATTTCTGGGAACCCTAATATTATTTGGCCATGTAGCAGGATTTTTAGTCCCACTTACTTTCTTTTCGATTTGGCCCATTTTTGTTCCCGTCGATGGGTGCGGGAATGTACCAGCCAGACTCGTGCGGCTGATTTGAACTTAAACCATTTGGTTGTTTTACAGTATTTTCGATCCTTATAGGAGAACTATCGATCTATAATGGATCAGCATGACTGTTAATAGGGGCTTTCCCCTTTTGCAGGTTTAAATTCACTACCTAGCAATAGAAGGTCTGCTTTTGGATTTCTCCTGACAGACCTTTGATCATTTCTTTTTCAAAGGTATCCTTTCCTCTGTCACTCACCTCACTTCCTCTACTATCTTGGAGCCAAACTGGCTCTGCTCACTAACCAATTTATTCAAAGACACATTTTGATTCTCCAAAACAGTCAAAAATCGAGACACCATGTCTTTAAACTCTTGGGTTGATGAACTAACCTGGTCCATCCTCTGCGCCAAAGTTTGGCCATTGTGGCCGATAATCGACATCCCAATGTTAGAACTCCCATCGTTACTGGAGCTTCCCCATTTGGTATTTTCAGAATCTTGAACGTTGGCGTTCACATTCTCATTTCTGTTCATGCCATTAATGGCTTGATTATTCCTTGTTTCTTCCAAATTGTCACCATTGTTGTTAGTGTTTGGATTTTCAATACCATTTCGCCTCACAACATTACTACGTGTGCTTGGCATTGTTTTCTTTTTAGTTACCTGGTCCCACCGGGCGTGCCAATGTTTGCGCTGTTGGGCAAACTCACTATCGATCACGAGCTTGCGACACAACAGATGAACAGTGCAGGATCTTTTTTGCCTCTAGGCCTGAGGACTTCACTAAAAGGAAAACTAACTAAAGATAATATGTTGAATAGATAGACAAACGATGCGCCCACTGGAATTACAAAGACAATTCTTACAACACAACGAACACAGTTTCTCTAACGTACTCGGTTCTCTATCGATACTATACAAATCATCTAGCAGAATACTTAAAGAAGTTTAAGCATGCTATCTTCCTAATCTAGTTTTGTTGAGAGATTGACGACCCCCTTTTATGTTGCCTTGCATCTGCTTTTATACTTGCATCATTTGTAACCGTCTTTTTCTGGTAACTGTCATTCCTTATCTTTACTGGGAATAACTTCTCATACCCCACGATTGATCACTCCCTCCGAAATCTTCTCAATCAGGCTGATTGTGGTCTGCTTCAGAAACTTCTCACTAACTGTTTTTCTTTGATACGTTTATCTTATCTCCACGTTTGTTTTAACGCCATCGATCATGTCATTCTTTGACGGTTTCCTCCTTCTTGTGTGGATCATTCAAATATTTTGTTTCCCGCGTTTCTTTTCAATTATTTATCTCATCCTTGCAACTCGAAACTGATGGTAACCATAACAGTTGTGCTTTCTCCACTCTCTTCAGTAATGCACTCCTTTGTGGTTATCATCATGCCACGAATCTACACTCTATTTGTGAAAATATTGGTGCCAACAGAACCCTAGCAGCATTGGAGTGTTCCCAGCCAAATGGAAGGAATCAGACTCAAGTGAAAAGGTGAGCTCAATCATAGGTACACATATGTATCTCCATTTATGCACTATCACATATGCAAATTTCAAAACAAGCACTCCCCTCATTCCACGATTCAAGTCCCTTAACTACTAATCAAATTCCTAGGTTAAGGTTTGAACAGGCATACATTGGAGTAAACTCGCATCATAGCTAATAATATGATCATAAATGGAAAAATAATATGGGTCATCTAAGTCCATATGTCTATGTGCTCATAGACTACCTGCAGAAATCTGCTACTAGTCAAAGAGGCTTGAATTATGGAACAAATGTGATGCCCCGCCCCCGGCAACATATATAGACGGAAATAACAAGCATAGAAAAAACAACCAATAAAACCCACGCGTACATACGTGATACTCCCTTCCTTTCACATATTCGTTTCCCCTTTGACTTTTTGTGAATGTCCAGGATAAGTTTCAAACGCATAAACCACATATTGAACTGAAATAGCCATTAAATATCATATCAGAGCCTCTTCACAAGTCAAACCAGGTAAAAAAACGTGTTCAAAACCTTTTACAATAGTTGCAAGAGGTGAAAGGGGTTTGGCAGCTAATTATAGGGGTGATTAAAGTCCATTAAATATATGGTAGTTAGCTAGATGATCATAACAAAGTCCACTTCATAAATGGTAGTTAACTAAATGATCATAATTGACAAACAATTAAACAGGCAACTAAAGTCCACGAGTCAATGTGCTCATAGTTTAATTGCAGAGTCTGGCTAAAAAGGAACTCAAATTATATCACAGATGTGATGCTGGCAATAAACACATATCAAATTAAATAGCAATCATGAACAAAACAAGCAGTAAAACCCGCGCACAAATCTTTGGTACTCCTTTCCATTCGATAAATTTTATCCCCTTCGACTTCTTTTGAAATGCCTAGGTTTCAAACACGTACACCGCAAATTAACCAAAACAGTCACTACAGATCATATAAGTGTCAGTTGACTAAGTCAAACTAGAATCAGAACGACTAAAGAAGATATTCACTTGCTAAATAACTATTCTATTAATACGCAAAAAGTCGGTGTATAAATCTAAGAGGAAGTACTTGATCGATTGACTTGGGTACTGACCAGAACTGCCTTGTGGGCCGGGACGGGGACCGGGTTGTCGGAGGCGACCAATACAACGTCGGTGAAGCAAGGAGCGACGGCGGGCCGCTGGTGGTGGTGGTGGTCGAGTGGGCCCAGTGGAGCCCAGAAGCGGAGGAAGTGGACCTTGGCCTTGAGGTCTTCGATCTCGCGCTTGAGCTCCTCCTCGGTCTCGCTGGCCTCCTCGTAGCACTCCCTGCACGTGCCCGCATCGCTCGCCGCGTACTCCTCTTTGCACGACACGCACTTCATCATCGCCTCTTGGGCGGCGTTCTCCGCCCCGGACTCCTCGTCGTCCGACAGCGCCCGCCGGAGCTGGCGCCGCAACATCCCTTGCGATTCTCGTTCAAAAATGGCTTTTTTGGTTCTTTGTTCTGCCGTCGGGGGCTTTATAGTGCCTGTGAGTGTGAGTATGGAAAGGCCAGAGATAAAAATTATCAGATTGTACACAAATTAGAAGTTCAAATCATTTGCATTTGGCGTAACTCGACTTTATTCCGTCAAACTCTTTCGGTACGCATTTTAAAATAGCTCATGAACTCTTCCTTCAGTTAAAGTAGTCCCTGTATTCTCACTAGGCTGGTCCATCTGTTACGTTTTTAGTTAAAAAAAACATCGGATCCTAAAGTTTTTTTTCCTCCTTTTTCTTCACCCCATTCAACTTACTAAGCCACCGCCACCACCAAATCATACCTCTTCAAGCTTACCCATAAAGCCCTTGGCTACTGCCTTTATCAAAGGCTTCTTGGCATATGGGTTCCACTCTTTTGTTGAATCTTTCTTTAACAATTTGAACAAAGGCTCAAAAATCATTGTTAGCTGGGATATGAACCGGCTAATGTACTGAATTTTATCCAAAAATCCTTGGACTTCTTTTTCACTTTTGTGAGGCATATCAACTATGGCTTTAATTTTGGCCGGATCAACTTCTATTCCCTCCTTATAAATTATAATACACTTGTTGTTGATAATTATTATAAAAAAAAAGTGGTATAATTTTATGGCTGCCAAAGATACAAAAGGGAATGACACCTCTCATTTCCAAGAGGTGGAGTGTGTGCATGAAGAGATAAGTGGAGGGTGAGGTGGCATGGAGAAATGCTTACCCTAGACATCTGTTTGAGGGAGAAACACGGGAAATGCAAAAGGAATCACGGGATGACTTCAACTGAGAAGTCGTAGAGAATAGAGAGAGGACGAAAATTCAAGAAACATAGATCAATTTGGAGATAAATTAAGGAAGTTAGGGACTGCCAAAGTTAGAAGAAAAAAAAACCAACATGCAGTGTGCGAAGTAGCTGATTGAGAGGGAATTTGAGGAAAATCCAGAAAGAATCTGGTGAAAGGCCAAACAGAGAAATTGTATAAGGGAAAGAAAGTAATAGATTTCAACAAAAAGAAGGTATTTTTGCCAAAAAACGAAGAAGTTGCAGGTCTTCAAAGTGAGGTAAAAATCAGTTTTGTTTGTGTATGTTCTTGGTGTTTTGGTATGTGTTCCTGATGGAATTAGGGCTGAATTGATTATGTTATGTTATGATTTCATGTTAAATGAAGTTATGGAGGTAGATAGGTGGAAATGAAGTGAGATCAAATTGGTATAAATGAAATTTGAGGTGGAATTAAATAGGTAATGAGATAAGTTAGCATAAAATATATGTATAAGTGAAGAAGGGAAAATATTTCTGGGCATGCAAATCTGAAGAATGCAACTTAGAATGTGGAAAGAGATGAAAAAATGTAAATTTGACCCAAAAGTGATGAGTAGTGACTGTAAATGTCTCTAAAAGTCTTAGCCTTTAATTGATTTCAAACTTAATTTTTGAAACATGATTTTAAGAAAGAATTTGGCCAAACACAAAAGAAAAACTCATTTCTTTCTGAAAGGTCTACATACTGTAAAATTTTGGAATTTTTCTGAGTTTTCTAACAATGTTAAATATATTTATCCTTAAAATAAGATTTTGAATTTTAAAAATAACAAATAAATGTTTTTTAATCTAAACATTTTACGGAAACTTCATGCAGCTAAGACACTTCAGTGTCTAAAATTTCATGACATTTGGAGGCTAATTTGTATTTTAAAAAAAAAAATTGGTTCCCTAACGCTCGGTTAGGTATCCGGGTGGGGTTTCAGAGCAAAAATTTTACCAAATAACTTTCTAGTACAAAACTCAGTTTATATTGTTTTAAAAAGGTATTTTGAGCCAATTGGGAGTGTTAATTGGTGTATAAGTTGACAGGGGGTGTTTTGATAACCTCACTGACCAACCGGCTGGCTTATCTACCCAGCTGATCGGACGGTTAGCTAGAATCCATCCTATCCTAAAAAATTCCTAGAAATCAACTCTAACCCCACTGACCGACCAACCGATTTATCCACCAGGATGACCAGACGGTTAATCGGAACCTATCCTATCCAGAAAAATTTCCAGAAATAAACTCTAACTCTACTGATCAACCGGCCAATTTATCCACCAAGATGATCAGACGGTTAGTAACGACCCATCTCATCCCAAAAGTTTCCAGAAATAAAACCCTAGTCCCACTGATCAACCGGCTGGTTCTCCATTTGTATAACCGAACAATTAGTCAGTCATACCCCCTAACTTTTGAATGTCCAACAAAAATGCCCTAATAACCACAAATACTTCCTCTTTCCCCATGGGGTATCAGCCAGCGAATTCGATACATGTGGTCTATGTGATTGAATTTTCAAAAAAATTCTCTATACAGTTAAGGTTAAGCATGGTTAGTATTGGGACTCATTTGGAAAGCTCTCAAGAACCCCAATGGCTGAAGAATTCCCACATATGGTAGACTTGGTACGTATCACTAGTGTATTATAAAAGGATTTTCAGACCGATATCACAACCCTGGCAGATCAGTAGTCCCGAACGGCTAAAGAGATAGACAACCTCAAAAGGAAGGATAGGAAAGAACAAGAGGATGAAGCTTGAATAGAGAAAAATTAGGACAAAAAGAAAGGTCCCGAGTTTGACTGGCAGTACGAGTCTGAGGATGAAGAAGTAAAACCTGTAGTTTCGGAGTGGATTGATAAACTGGCAGCACCTGAATCCCAAATCGCCTGAATGAGGAGAGCTTATGACCCTCTAGACCTCAGTGTCTAAACCAGAAACCCAGAGGATTAATTATTCCCTAAATCCAAAATGCCGGAGATGACAAAGTTTAGTGGGATCACAGACCCCAAGATCCATATCAAAATGTATATGTGCACGCTAGCACCATATGGAGTGAATCAGAACTAGTTGATACAACTTTTTCACTGTACCCTCACGGGAGCCGCCTTTTGTTAGTTCCTCACTTTGGATAAAGCCCGGGTCTGAACTTGGAAGGATGTTGTGAGAAAATATGCAAATCAATACCAGTACAAATGCTAATTTAAACATCACCCGAATAGATTTAGAAACTACCAAATAGGAGCCGACTAAATGACTTATAAAGTGGATAGAAGGGCTGAATTCTAAATATGATATACCATTTCACAAAGAAATGCCATAAAAGCTCCAGGGAGATTAAGCTTAACTTAGACCAAAACTGTTGAAAATGAAGGCCAAGGGGCCTATTTATAGATTTTTGGGGTGCCAGAACTGAGTTGCGAGCTGGAGATCAGTTAAACTATTTGATAAAAATCGCAGATCACCAAAAGCCAACTAACCGGCAGGTTAGTAAAAAAATCAACTCGTTCATCCCATAATTTCTAAAATGTTTTTATTCAAATTCGTGGCATTATCTAACCCTAATTTCGGTGATTCTCTTTGATGTTACAGATGGGATGTATTAGATTTGAGATAAATCATCTTTAATAATATAAATCATTGATTTAATCCTTGCATTAGGGATAATTCACAAAATAATACCTTAAATAATCTAGACAAAAG